>CM044009.1:60668850-60898850 GCA_024085815.1 Flaveria linearis
AGAATTGTAAAAATAATAATCGATTGTTTTTGGGTATCCAGCGAAAACAACTTTATCGCCCCTAGGTTCTAGTTTATCAGAAGATTCATGAGTAACATAGGCGTTACATCCCCAGACCCTAAGGTAGGATACTTTGGGTTTTTCACCATGTTATATCTCATAATAAGGCATTTTGTCCACCTTTTTTATTGGAGCTATAATTATGATTCTTGCAATAGTTTCAAGAGCAAAACTCCAAAAGGAGTGTGGGAGGTTTGTCTTACATATAATTGATCAAATCATATCTATTGGAGTTCGATTTCTCCTTTCAGACACACCATTAAGTTTTGGTGTTTTAGGTGAAGCGAGTTGTGAAGTTGTTCCATAATTCCTCAGATGATCATCTAACTCTTGACTAAGATATTCACCACATCATTCTGATCAAAGCATCTTAATAGTCCTACCTAGCTAATTTTGTACCTTGTTTTGGTACTCTTTGAACTTTTCAAGAGTTTCATATTTATGCTTCATAAGATAACATTACCATATCTACTAAAATCTTCACTAAATGTAACAAAGTATCTTTCTCCATTTCTTGACATTATTCTGAATGGACCACATACATATGAATGTACAAGTCCTAACAGATCCTTAACCATTTGCCTAACATTTTGTAAGGCCCCTAATCCCAGGAAACCTCACAGTTGGTCATTCACAGCAAAACATAGATTTAAAACATTCGTTTACGTATATATGTATATATATGGCAGCGGAAAGATATAGTAATTGCAATTCATTACAACATAGTTAAATTAAAATATAAACATTCTCTTTAAACATCAAATAGTCTTTAAAATCTTCTTAAATTCTTCTTCATCAGGGATGCCAGTCGTTAGATGCCAAGAAGCTTTAGATCCATGCTCCTATCCCATAAGCCCTAACGCTCACCTGTCAACTAATATGCATAAAAAGTCAGCTTCGCTGAGTGAATTCTAGGTTTACTTTGTTAAATAACTTTTGTAAGAGGTATTAGCTTTAGCATTTGAAAATAATCATCATCTATCAGAACATTGATACACACGGGTTATCGCTTTATCGGTGCTTTGCCATTACTTGTTAATTATTACTCTTCTTTATCCGTCAATTCCCAGTTACTATCGGTGCCTATGATAAACACAGGACTTTACCGACATGCCGATTTAGGCCTTACTGTCGTACCTAAACAGGCCATTATTGTCATGCCAATCCAGGCCTTACTGACTTGCCTGTTCGAGCCTATACTTTATCATTATAAGAGCACAACAGATGCAACCCTCCTTTATCAATTGCTTGCAAGACTTTACTTTATCAAGGTACACGTTATGGGCCCAACAACAGTTCTTTAAGTTTCACTTATATCTTTAGTTTTCACATGCACTTAACATATAATAAGAAGTAAACTCTTAGTCTAAGCATTCATATTTCATCAACCATAAGAGATAAACCAGATAACTGACCCTTCGGGGACAGCGGGGGTTCGGGGGCGGCAGCCCCTGATAGCGGGGTTCTAGGGGCGGCAGCCCCTAGTGGGGTCCAAGGGGCAACGCCCCCCGAAAATTATTTTGAACTATTTAAATGGCACATTTTACTTTAGGAAAATTTATTTTCTTGATAAAAGGTCTTAAAACCCGTCATCATAAAAGTATGTATTTTAGTATGCATATCACCCCAAACATTGAAAACGGGTAAAGGCGGGGTCTAGAACTCACCTGAACTTAGCAAAATGTCACACCCCAACCTTGACGGCGGAATCGTCGAGGCTTGAGAGTTACGATTGTTCACAGCCACATAACGCTATTGCCTGAAACATGTTAAAAATAAAAGGTCAACATATTTTTGGTGAGCATTCTATAGTTTTGAATACATAAGTATATAAAAGATGGCAATTCATATTGTAAATTAGAGAACAAGGTAACTAGGGATGTAAGACAGAATGCACAATCAAACCTTGACAAAGTTTTACAAGTCTCAAACGTTTACAAGTATATACGATTAACTAAGTGTACTTGGATCAACCAAGCAGGCTTGTCAGGCCCATAGATCTATGACGTCGCCAGGCTAGCAATAGTTAATGATTGTACATGTATTCGACATTACATGGTAGCTACAGGATTCAACTAATCACAACATACAATTAAATTACCATAAGTTTACAAGAATCAAACGTGTTTACAAGTGCTACGGTTATAATGTAACATGTTTCACCCAAAAGTGTGTGAAATAATAAAATGGGTATAGAAATACTCACATGGTAACTAAGTTTATGGATGACGATTAATAAGGATAATAGGCGACGTTCCAATGTAAACCTTCACGAGATACCTAAGAATATATATTTATTGACGAGATTTAAGTTTAATTATATTAAGCTTAACGTTTTTAACGGGAACTAGGGTTTTAGGTGGAATTTGGGGTTTTTATAAATATAATTAGTTATCAAAATCATATATATTTTAATAAAAGAAAGCTTAGTTAATCCATTTTATAATAATTTATAAGAAATTAAATTCTTATAAAATGATTAAATTCATAAAATGTAATTAAAATTTCATAATTGACATAATTAAAGATAACGAAATGACTAATAATAACGTAGTGATTTCAACTATTTAAAAAATAAACTAATTATAATGTTATCTAAACTATTTAATAAAATATTAAAGTATTTTATTAAATAGATTTATAGAAAATAGTATGGTGTCTAAGAATATTTAAAGTTTACAAAAATCATTTTTATATTATTATTTTTTTTCTAGAATTTTCTATAATTAAAAAATATATTACAGAAGGTAATTTATTGATTTAAAAATAAACATGTTTATAAAAATAATTTTTATAATTTTTAGGAAATTTTCTGTAATTTTTGAAGGCTTAAAAAGCATTTTAAAAAAATAGTGTAGGTGCCCGGGTTCGAACCCGGGACCTCAAGGTTTGAAAGCATGTACAGAACCAGTGAACCAAAGGCCTCAACCGCGTTAGAACTTTGTTTCAAATTCTTTTAAATAGTTTCAAAGGAAATCCCCCAAATCCGAATAAACCCTAGGTTTGATTTCGATCAAATTGAACCCGAAAATGATTTTATTAATGAAATTAATGATAGGGCTTTGATTCCCCATAGGAAATCGAGCATGTAAGTGTGTTCAATTACCTGTAATTGTATAGAGATGGATGGATTCGAGTTTGAGTGGGTCTCGGCTTGAGCCCGATCTGCAATCGGTGTGTGTGTGTGTGTGTTTAGATCGAATTGGAGTTGCTAAGAGTTCGAGTGAGTGAATGAGTGTTTGCCCTCTAATTATAGTGGGTAATTTGATGTTAATCCATGCGAACGAGTTTCATTTGTTTGTCGAACTTTCGGTTTGAATATGATTGTGTTTGAACAGATTTTATGTTAAATTAATGGATTGATTGTGATTGGAATTGTGATTATGCGATTCCAGGATGGTTGATTGAGTCAATTTGTCGAGTTTTCATTTGAATTGGATTTGGTTTCAAATGGTTTAAGCGGGTTTGGTTTTAAATCGTGTAAACGAGGTAAGTTTTCGAATTGTGTAGGGTCATAGCTTCGAATCTTTGTCGTGAACCTGTCGGTAGCTTTTAATTCGAATGAAATCGTGTAATTTGGGCGGCGAGGCTTCGCCGGAGAATGGCCGGAAGTTGGCCGGAGGGGAGAAGGGCGACGGGGTGTGGTTTGGGTTTTTTAAAAAAAGTTACACCTTTGGTCCCTGTGGTTTGATTTCTTTTATTTTATGCATAAAACTTTTATTTGAAGTTTCAAAATTGACAACTAGCCCCTTCAACTTATAATTTGATTTTTAATTTTTATAATTCTATTATTATTATTATTATTATTATTATTATTATTATTATTATTATTATTATTATTATTATTATTATTTTAAACATTAACTTATTAACTTTTAAATTAACTAAACAAACATAACCAGCCCTTCAAGTTTTACAAATGGTTTAAAAAGGTCCTTACAAGAATAACGGGGTTAACTTTTATTTAATAAAATACGAGATGTTACACTCTCCCCTACTTTAAGAAATTTCGTCCCGAAATTTGTTCACGAGGAGACCGAAATGAAAAGACGAGGATACTTGGATTTCTAGGTGAATCAGAAGGTGAGCATGAAGCCACAGATAGGTCATAGTGATTCTCTTTTTCTTTCTTGATGCAATTTGTGTTTTCATTTCTGAGGTATACTTTGAAGAACTTTCGGGTTTTGATAAGGTATCAAAAGAAGAAAATTCATCATCGATTAAGCTGACCGCTTTAGTGTTTACTTTATGTGCAATGGCAGAGCCATTAGAGGTAAAGAGAGAGTCTAAAGTGTGTGACTTCTAATTAACATTATAAGCTTTCGCGTTGATTAGGAATGATCGTTAATTATTAACGTCTCCCCTACTTTAATGAATTTTGTTCCGAAATTAAGAATGAAACTTAAACGAACAAGAGGGTTTAAATGGATAAGTGTACGAACGGACAGTGATAGACGTTTGATTATGGATGAGATGTTTCACTTTAGGGAATCCTTAAAGTCTCTTGACATAATATATGCCAACTTGACTCTTCCAGTGAAATACGAGACGTTTTGAGAGATGTTATGACAATTTACTTATTCCAATGTTTCCTCTTTGATTAAAAGACCAACAATGATAAGAAAGGCTAACCGTCGGAATTTAAGAATCCCAAACGTCACCATATGAAACGATCTTAACGCATATCTTGTGAATATGCATTTCTCCTTTGACCAACCATCGGTCTAAGAATAATACACTATGCGAAGATCTTGAAATAAGTTCACAACGATGGTTAAGAATCTTATTAAAAACAGAGAATGAATCAATCGTTCAAAATAACGATCGATGTTTTAACATCATACCATGGTATACGAATATTTGAAACAGATACAGGTCAATTTCTCGACGTTGTGAGATAATGGGTCGAATTGAATTTTTAGCCAATCGGTCTATAATGCACCAATTGTCATCATGACATTTAAAATAAGAGGCACCTAGTGGATGAAAAGTTAAACAGGAGATTTACGAGAACACGGAGGTTAGGTTTTGTCATAAATGAAGGTGAAACACTTGGATACATACCAAGTTACGTCTTTTCCTTTATGCGAAACCCATGACTACAAGTTACGAAGGTTTATGAACCATTATATCCACATCGCAGTGAGGATAATAACGAGTCTTGTTGTTCAAAACCAAGTTAGAATTTCAATGATTTTCAAGGTTAAAGATTCAAAAACGATTCAAGAAATGACGCAAACAATAAGAAAGGTATTTGTAACCATGTTTTGCAAGGTAACAAATTTCCAAATGCAGATCACATACGTAATTCATCAAACAATAAGAGAGGTATTCAATAATATCTTTATTTGACAAAGGATTGTTTAGGAAGACTATACTTATGGGTTTGATGATATCTCAAGATGAAAGTTGATAAGTAAGGAATAAATGGTTCGATGTAGCTAGATCGAGTCAAAACATGAAGATAAAAAAATCGATTTAAGAATTTAAATGCTTCAAGCTTGGAATCAAAATCAACCTAAAACGATCGGGTCTTCTTTCAAGTTCAGAGATCATGCTGTGGCTTGATAGGTCGAATCACCAACATTGATTCACCCTTCAAGTTACTACATGTTTCTCGTCACTTGATTACAACCTTGGTAAGTTGAAGATCAATAAATGAGAATAGTCATTAAGGTGTGGTTTTCACTCCTAACTTGATGGTGTATTCCTAAGGTATGACCATTAACTTACCAATCACAAAGTTTGATCCGAACTCATTGTTGTGGATCCACAGAAATAAGATGAGGTAACTCACCATTAAGGTAAGGGAAATCACTCCTATCTTAACGATGAAGTTTTACAAAAACAAAATATAACAGGATGAACTTCTTCATCAAAATCCAGAATTCACTCCTACTTTGACGAGAACGTTTCATTTGAGAAAATACAATTCATAAAAATGATATTATCATCAAGATATGAAATTTACGTCTATCTTGATGATTGAGCTTCATAATAACAAGAAAACAATCAAAGATTAACATTTATCACCAAAGTACGGGTTTCAATCCTATTTTGGTGAGATCATGTCATTTGTGAAGTGCAAGTTCCAATGAGAATAATTGAAGTCAATCCTCAGGATGAGGAATTTGCCCTAATCCAGAGGATGAAATTTCATAAAACACACAATTGGAAACCATTTATCGAAACGAATAGAGAATCATCAAAGTAAGGGAATCACCCCTGCTTTGATGAGTTAGAATTGTTTAGGAGGTACGAGCGTTCTTAGTCATAGATTGACTTACAAACCCTTATATCCCCTATGGTGCAGACGGTTCAAGGTTCGACTTAACAACGAAAGGAAAAGAATATCGCTTAGAAATTTGGAAAATTTCAAATTACATCAATGTAACCAAAAGGAAAATCATAATTACAAAATTTAAGATCAAAGTTCGAGGTAACAGGATTTGTTATGATGGTGTTCAAATCTTGAATAATTTCAATCAGGGAGACAAAATCAAGAACAAGAATGATTCGACAACATGATGAGATATGAACATTCGATTCACAATCGAAAGGAAAATACAAGGACTTCTCAAGATATGAGGTCAACCATAGCCTTATTGAAGACACGCATACTTATAAGTGATCAATCATCACAAGGATTTCGAGTCGAGTAAATGGATTCAATGATCGAATCAGATCACCATTTACACTTTGCTTAGACAAAGTATCCAAAGATGTAAGAATTTCACCTTACAGCATTGAATGTCTTTAGTCATAGGACACACCCTTAGGAAGATTTCAGAACCATAAGTAACGGTTTAAAGTTTTAAAGACCATACGGTTTAGATTCCCAATATCTTTGGGTATATTAAGATCCATGTTCACGCTGGTCAAGGTAAGAAGATAGTTACATGAAACACTGAGTTCAATACCGTTATACGTTACACGTTGAGCGTTTAAACGTAAGAGTTGAAATGTAGGATGAGTTCAATATTAAGAGGAACATTATTTAGGTTAAGAATGAGAAGGTATTTAAACTTTAGTGATAAACCAGTTCAAGGATTCAAGAATTTTCAAGATGCAAGAGGATGGTTCCATTTGGTAACGCATTACCATTTGGAATCGTTGACACGTCAAGGTAAATTGACTCATTTGCCTTAGAAACTAGTGTATTGACCATAGTTTATCACTCATCCCAGAAATCCCCAGGTAGCGTAACGGGTCTCACAATGAGATTTATACGAATACGCTTGCCTTAGCCCTCAGGACTTTTTGCCAGGAAATCCAGAATACAGGTGTCTATGTGTCACACAAATTTCCTTGGTTTATAAAATCAAAACCTTGATGAGATTTGTATAGATTAGACATACGTCTAAAGATCCAGATCATAAGTATAAGTATACGATTCCACATGTCGTCGAGAATAATATTGAGTGATTTTATGTTCGGGGAGAGTCAAAGATGAGTTTAGGGAGACAAGTAACTAAGTTTAGGCAATCCTATGCTAAGGCATCAAATTGCACATAAGAAGGCATAGCATTATGTAACATGCAAACCATGTATTTACAAGATAAAAAATACTATAAGGTGCATGCATAAGCTATAGTCTAGGTCACCATTTATAATAACCTAAATCCCTATAGTTATGGGCTCTGATACCAATCTGTCACACCCCAACCTTGACGGCGGAATCGTCGAGGCGTGAGAGTTACGATTGTTCACAGCCACATGACGCTATTGCCTGAAACATGTTAAAAATAAAAGGTCAACATATTGTTGGTGAGCATTCTATAGTTTTGAATACATAAGTATATAAAAGATGGCAATTCATGTTGTAAATTAGAGAACAAGGTAACTAGGGATGTAAGACAGAATGCACAATCAAACCTTGACAAAGTTTTACAAGTCTCAAACGTTTACAAGTATATACGATTAGCTAAGTGTACTTGGATCAACCAAGCAGGCTTGTCAGGCCCATAGATCTATGACGTCGTCAGGCTAGCAATAGTTAATGATTGTACATGTATTCGACATTACATGGTAGCTACAGGATTCAACTAATCACAACATACAATTAAATTACCATAAGTTTACAAGAATCAAACGTGTTTACAAGTGCTACGGTTATAATGTAACATGTTTCACCCAAAAGTGTGTGAAATAATAAAATGGGTATAGAAATACTCACATGGTAACTAAGTTTATGGATGACGATTAATAAGGATAATAGGCGACGTTCCAATGTAAACCTTCACGAGATACCTAAGAATATATATTTATTGACGAGATTTAAGTTTAATTATATTAAGCTTAACGTTTTTAACGGGAACTAGGGTTTTAGGTGTAATTTGGGGTTTTTATAAATATAATTAGTTATCAAAATCATATATATTTTGATAAAAGAAAGCTTAGTTAATCCATTTTATAATAATTTATAAGAAATTAAATTCTTATAAAATGATTAAATTCATTAAATGTAATTAAAATTTCATAATTGACATAATTAAAGATAACGAAATGACTAATGATGACGTAGTGATTTCAACTATTTAAAAAAATAAACTAATTATAATATTTATCTAAACTATTTAATAAAATATTAAAGTATTTTATTAAATAGATTTATAGAAAATAGTATGGTGTCTAAGAATATTTAAAGTTTACAAAAATCATTTTTATATTATTATTTTTTTTCTAGAATTTTCTATAATTAAAAAATATATTACAGAAGGTAATTTATTGATTTAAAAATAAACATGTTTATAAAAATGATTTTTATAATTTTTAGGAAATTTTTTGTAATTTTTGAAGGCTTAAAAAGCATTTTAAAAAAATAGTGTAGGTGCCCGGGTTCGAACCCGGGACCTCAAGGTTTGAAAGCATGTACAGAACCAGTGAACCAAAGGCCTCAGCCGCGTTAGAACTTTGTTTCAAATTCTTTTAAATAGTTTCAAAGGAAATCCCCCAAATCCGATTAAACCCTAGGTTCGATTTCGATCAAATTGAACCCGAAAATGATTTTGTTAATGAAATTTATGATAGGGCTTTGATTCCCCATAGGAAATCGAGCATGTAAGTGTGTTCAATTACCTGTAATTGTATAGAGATGGATGGATTCGAGTTTGAGTGGGTCTCGGCTTGAGCCCGATCTGCAATCGGTGTGTGTGTGTGTGTGTTTAGATCGAATTGGAGTTGCTGAGAGTTCGAGTGAGTGTGAATGAGTGTTTGCCCTTTAATTATAGTGGGTAATTTGATGTTAATCCATACGAACGAGTTTCATTTGTTTGTCGAACTTTCGGTTTGAATATGATTGTGTTTGAACAGATTTTATGTTAAATTAATGGATTGATTGTGATTGGAATTGTGATTATGCGATTCCAGGTTGGCTGATTGAGTCAATTTGTCGAGTTTTCATTTGAATTGGATTTGGTTTCAAATGGTTTAAGCGGGTTTGGTTTTAAATCGTGTAAACGAGGTAAGTTTTCGAATTGTGTAGGGTCATAGCTTCGAATCTTTGTCGCGAACCTGTCGGTAGCTTTTAATTCGAATGAAATCGTGTAATTTGGGCGGCGAGGCTTCGCCGGAGAATGGCCGGAAGTTGGCCGGAGGGGAGAAGGGCGACGGGGTGTGGTTTGGGTTTTTTAAAAAGTTACACCTTTGGTCCCTGTGGTTTGATTTCTTTTTATTTTATGCATAAAACTTTTATTTGAAGTTTCAAAATTGACAACTAGCCCCTTCAACTTATAATTTGATTTTTAATTTTTACAATTCTGTTATTATTATTATTATTATTATTATTATTATTATTATTATTATTATTATTATTATTATTATTATTATTATTATTATTATTATTATTATTTTAAACATTAACTTATTAACTTTTAAATTAACTAAACAAACATAACCAGCCCTTCAAGTTTTACAAATGGTTTAAAAAGGTCCTTACAAGAATAACGGGGTTAACTTTTATTTAATAAAATACGAGATGTTACAGTCTCCTCCCACAGGGGAGGGCTATGAATCATCCCACATCGGTTGGGGAGGCGAACGAAGGCTTCTTTATAAGGGGCTGGATACCTTCCCCAATAGGACGCGTTTTAAATCCGTGAGGCTGCGGCCAAAGCGGACAATATCCAGTTGCGGCTCTCGTACACCTTCCTGCGGGGGGTGTCACACAAAATAGCTTCAATTCTAAGTTACTTAAGCTATAGTCCGAATACCCAAGCTGCACGAAAGTTAATACACAAAAACGTCATTTTCTTCACAATTTCACTGACAGTTTCGCTGGCAGTTTCGTTGACAGTTTCGCTGCCAGTTTCGCTGGGCAGCACTTCTGCCAGTTTCGCTGGACAGATTCGCTGCCATGAGCGCCCAACTTTCATTGGAATTTCCTAGATTCGCTAAGTCTTAATGGTTTTCTCGAACACAGTAGTTTCGCTAGGTCGAAACTACAGTTTCGCTGGAAACTCTCTTAGTTTCGCGGGATGAGTCCACAGTTTCGCTGATCGGGCTCACAGTTTCGCTGGATGCATAAAAATGACGAACCAGTCCGTTTTAACCCAAAATCTTAATTTTTTACGTCCAAATCCTTGGTTTACCATCCATGAAACCATATCTAACCTTTTTACACGTTTTCATACGTAAAAATTTGACCTTTATGTGTTTCTTTGAAACTTTTTAAACCCAAAACCCTAGAAATCCGGATCTGTTCTAAAGGGATGTTTGGATGACGATTCTTACCTTGATTTGTTGCTCCTTTCTTGTGGTTTGAAGCTCCAACACCCAGATCTTCAATCTTCAAAGCAACCAAGCTCCAATTCCTCCAAAATCTTCACTTTCTCACTCTACTTTCTCTGTCTAGAAGCTTGGGGCTAAGGTTGTAAATGGGGAGATGGAGGCTGATCATGCATGTTTAAGGGCTGATTAAGGGCCCTTAAACCCATCAAAACATAACCCATTAAGGTTAATTTAGTCCATAGCCCACTATCTTCCTTATTTAATTTAATTAACCCTAAAAAAACCCATCATTATTAAATGGCTCGCTTCGGGAATTTCGGGGCGTTACACATTTGAAAAGGGTGTTTTTGTTAACTTTCCACTTAAACATGATTTGCACTTCTCAAACGTTTCTGAAGCACAGAAATTAAAAATTCTTTTGGTTTGGAGTTATTTAACGTGATTCCTGTTTATGTGACTAGGCTACAATACCACATATACGTACCATTAAAGCCTAACTTCTTACGTTTATGGGAGATGTTGCATAAAACGTTATTGTTCTGAACATCTATTTGATAGATTCCATTATGAGGTTCTGCATCAAAATAAAACACATCATTTAAATATGCAAAAATTTAATCACCATTAAAAGCATATAAGGTCACGCAAAGCAGAAACAGAAATAATATTTCTAGTCAAACTAGGAATGTAACAAACATTGTTCAAAAGAAGTTCAAAACCAAAAGGAAATAAAAAGAACAAATTCTCCCATAACCTTCGCAACAACCTTTTTAGAGTTTCAAGTCGCCTTGTTTTAGTTTTTAAATCTTTTTTATTCCCTGCAAATCATTAAAAATATGAGAACCACATCCTATGTCAAACACCCAAGATTTACTTGGAAAAGAAAATATTTCAATAACATACATACCTGAGGACTCTCCTCTTGAAGGCTTAACCTGCTTCAATTTAGCCAGATACTTAGGGCAATTCCTCTTCTAGTGTCCAGTCTCATCATAATGAAAACACTTAACATCTTTTGGAGGCTTATTCTTGACAACAGCTTTGCCTTTACCATTCCCTTTGCTCTCTTTGCCCTTATCCTTAGCGTTAGCTTAATTAATACAACCCTCTTTGATCATTAGCACTAGTGTAGGCTTACTGGGTTTATTCACCTTATTTGTTTTAAACATCAAGTGCAGCTCTGCAAGTGTCTTTTCCCACCCGTTCATATTATAATTCACTATGAACTAATCATATGACTTTGGTAATGAGTTATGGATAATATCCCCAGCTAGTTCATCACTAAACGGGGAGTCTACACGAGTCATGTGATCAACATATGCATTCATCTTCAACATATGTTGTTGACTGATGAACCCTCCTGCATACTAGTGGTTATAAGTGATCTCATCACTTCAAACCTCTCATGATAAGCTTTGCTGCTAGAACATTTCCAATAAATGTTCATTCATCTCGTATGCCATCTACGTTCATAGTCTTCTGAAGTTCTAGAATCGTAGATACTAACATCAAACATAAGACATAAGACTTTCACAAAGTCATCAAAATGCTCTGCATAAGCTCTGTATGCAGAAATATTCTAATTAATAGGCTCATCAGAGATTTGTGTATCTAAAACATACGATTTGTTCTCCCCCTTGAGAATAATTTACAAGTTGTTGTGTCAATCAATAAAGTTGGTGATGTTAAGTTTTTCCTTCTCCAAGATGGACTTGAGAGAGAATTTGAAGGTGTTGGAATTGTTTTCATTTAACATCTACAAAATTCATAAAAGAAAAAATTAAGATTGAACATAAGACCTTTGCAAGATAGACATAAGCCCTTTGATGGCCAATTTTATATCGTAGACTGTTATATATTTTTGAGTTTAATGAATAGTTTCATCATCTATGATTACAGGCTAATCCATTTGAAAGTGTTTCACGATTCATAGCCATTCAAGGCCCACTTCCTGAAAACTTCCAAGATTTTTGGGAAATGGTACTCCAAAATCATTCACAAGCAATTGTGATGCTCACTAATCTAGTTGACACAGGGGTATTGGATACTATATAACTTTCAACTTCTATAATTATACTACATCTCTGTTATCTACAAACTTTTTAGCGATAGTTTTGGAGTATGTAAACATATCTACTATCTGGAGAAAAATATCTACACCTAAGAGCTCACGCGTCCTGCGTCTCGTGACGGTGAATCGTCAACAGGTGTGTTAATCATACAATATTAATATTTTGCTTTCTTGAATTCACACATAAAGTGCTAATCAAATCCCTAACTTTAAGCTCGCAAAGGGGTCCTATGCTACACCCTAAACTTATGAAAACTAGACTAAAAGGGCATGTTCATTGAGTTTTAATAAGTTTAACGTCTTAACCATGCAAAAATGAAGTCTATGTCCTTCCTTTGACTACATGTATTTTCATGCATACATACATTGAGTTACTTATATGTAACTTGTATATAAGTTACATATACATAACTCAGTCTTAAATATTGTAGTTACATCTATTACCTCTTCTCTAATAAAACAAGGTTTTCTAGAAACACTTGGCAATTAATAAGAGTCCCCCAATTAAATTTTCCCGCTTAAAACTTATTAAATTATGATTGTATTTTATTTTTAAATCTAAAATTTTTATTTAAATATCCATTTATTAATCATTTTAAAAAATAATTAACAGTTACCGTAATTAACATTTCAAATAGTTTTTATATTAAAAATTGATAGAATTTAAATTTCAAATAGGTTCCATTCATTTTTTCTAATTGATATAATTTAAATTTCAAATAAGTCCCATATTAAAATTTAATATCAAACAGAGTGTGATGATTATATGTTAACTTTTTAATATTTAAATTGTTTTAAGATTTTCATATATTGATATAATTTTACTTTTTCTAACTGATATAATTTAAATTTCAAATAGGTCCCATACTAAAATTTAATATCAAACAGAGTGTGTTGATTATATGTTAACTTTTTAATATTTAAATTGTTTTAAGATTTTCATATATGTTAAAGAATTCATTGTTTTAAAAATAATATCTTTATGCACTAAAAAATATAATAAGTTATCATTACTTTAAATCTAAATTAAAAATTAATATTAATATTTAAGTTAAAAATAATTTATTATTAAAATTAGGAAAAGTTTCTAATACAAAGTCTTCTAAAACTAAAAAGTATAAAAAGTAATCTCAACCATCCACCTACTTAATCAGTGGTTGAGATCAAATTATATAGGAAAGTTTATTAGAGAGTTATTTTAGAAATAGCTATTTTTGTTGACTTTTTATAAGTTCTCCCATTATTTTAAAATGTTTATAACTGTTATATACAATATTATTTTTTTTATAAAAAATACACCATAAAAATAAGTGTTTTTTTATCTTTAAAACAAATACAGTATTAAAGATAAAAAATTTACATTATTAAGCTTATATCACGTCATTGTATCTTTAGTGATATTCATTGTGTCTTTTTGTTAGTTATTGTGTTTTTTTAATACTATTCTGTTTTTTTAATGATGAATTTAAAAAAGTATAATGATGGAATAACATTATTATGGATCTCTAATATGTAAAACACAATAATAAATTAACAACTAATTAATCTAATACATTAAAATCAATGACAAAAATAACACAATGTCTTATTGTGTCTTTTGATCGTCATTGTGTTATCTTGTGCATTATGAATTTTGAAAAATGTATTGGCAAAATAACATCATTGTGTACTTCTAATGGTAAAACACAATGATAGATAACAATTTTATAAAATAATAACAAAAATAACATATTATGTTATCTTTAACACTATGAGTTTTGAAAAATACATTGGTGAAAGTATATCATTATGTACTTTTAATTGTAAAACGCAATGTTAGAAGTTTATAATATATAAAAACAATGACAAAAATAACGCAAAATGATCTAAAACATAAAACAAAAATGATTAATACACATAAGAAATTATATAAATTATATGACAAAATGAACGTATAATACATAATGAGCCGGTATATTTGACACAATGATCAAAATTTCATCATTTTTAAAACAATAGAAGGACATGTGTCAAGCTTACAATCATTCTTTACCTTTTTAGATTAAACATCATTTTATTATAACCCTACCCTTAAGATTGTATGATAAATTATCATTCATTATAAACAATTTATGTCTTGAAATGACAAATTGTTTCGGAAACATAATTCAACTATCTATGAGAAAAATATATTAAAAAGTGATACAATAGTAATCTTTGGATTTAAATATTATTTAAAAGAAATGGCACAGACATGATCATAATCATTTTTATATTTATTAAAGAATAATTCATAAAGTGAGTTAGGGATTTAATAATTCATAAAGCTAGTTAGGGACTTAAAGATAAATTTATTGTTTTTCATATGCATATTATTTTTGTAACATCCTGTCCCTCATACCACTAATGTTGTTCGATTTGTCTACGAGGAGCTCACGGGTTCGCTTTTGGTTGTTCGGATGAAAACTTCCCAGGGATGTCACCCATCACTGGATTGTTGCCAGCTGAGCATGTTTAACTGTGGAGTTCTCCTATCAAACATAACCAATACGTTCAAAACGCGTTAGTGATATTAGAGACAGAGCATTTTTTATAAACCATGAATCTATATTGTTCACGGCCGATGTGAGATTTATATAGGGTGTCACAATTTTATGAAATTACTTCACAAAAATAGAGCTAAAAATTTACTTTTATGAATGAACTTGACGTAAAAAATACAACTATACAATCATATTAAGAATAATTAGACATTGAAAAAAACTGAATATTCATAAATGAGGTGAAACATATTCTATTGAGATGATATTAGTGAATGAGCAGATACATTTTAAATTAATTAAATTATTTATAATATCTGTTCTTTAAGATGTTAATACTTAAATTTGTAATTAAAATATTGTCTTCGAATTTGAAGGTATCAAAGTACAACCCCCAATGTCTGGAACATAATAATATATAAAGTTCGAAAAATATCTACTTGAAAATAAATGCTTTTTTCATTCATAAACCATGGTTTGATAAATACCGTTTTAAAGTTAAACATTTTGATAATGAACATATATTATACTTAAATTTGATATAATGATTACAAACGTATTAACTTTCTAGGCTTTAAATATGTTTTTGACTTCACTACCTTTCGATCTATTTTATATCGTTCCATCTATAAAAATTTAGGATTGGTTTGCTTTCTAATTTTAAATTAATTACCTTCTATATTTATCACACTAATAATATGTAATTTATAAAGTCACTATAAACTTACATATTACCATGTGAAGACAAAATGTCAACTGGGATTCAAATATGCAATCTTGCAATATAGTTTTTTATCGGTCATGTAGTTTACGGGTCCTAACGTAGTATCTATTACCTCTAATAAAGCAAGATTTTTATGGACACGTGGCAAGTAACAAAGGTTTCTAGGGACACGTGGAAATCAATGAGAGACTCCTCGATTAAGTTTTCCTGACTAAAATTTATTAAATTATGATTGCATTTAATTTTGGTTGCTATGATTTTTTATTTTAAAAATGCATTTATTAATCATTTTAAAAAACAATCAGTTATCATAATTAATATTTTAAATAGTCTTCATATTAGAAATTGATATAATTTAGTTTTAATTTATTTCCATATTAAAATTTGATATTAATAAAGTGTATTGAATTACTGATTATACGTGAACTTCTTAATGTTTAAAATTGCCTTAAATTTCCATAAATATTAAAGAGGTAACTGTTTTGAAAATAAGTGCAGTAAAATACAATAAATTGTCATTCATTTAAATAAATACTAAAAGTTAATATTAATATTTAAGTCAAAGACAATTTATAATCAAAATTATAATTATCATTCATTATAAACAATTTATGTTATAAATGGCAAATTGTTTTAAAAACAAAATTCAATGATCTATGAATAAAAGATATTAACAAGTTGATATTATAGTAATCTTTGGATTTAAACAAACAAACAAACAAATAAACAAACATACTCAATGTATCCCACTAAAAAACAGGGTCTGGGAGGGTAGGTGGTGGCGAGTCTTTCCTCTATCTTGAGAGATAGAGAGATCGCTTCCAAAGAAACCCCTGATTTGAAAATGATAGCAAGCAGATTATAAGCATACAACACATAGATATATATATATATCATATAGGGTTTAAAATAAGCATAGGCATATTCATAAGCATACCATACATCACAAAAGCATAAGTATACCCATAAGCATAGACATTATTTAAAAAAATTCATATAAATATGATCAAAATCATCTTTGTATTTTGAATGAATAATTTTATATTTAATCATATTGTATTATGAAATTATTTTACAAAAAACGGAACTAAAAACTTTTACTTTTTAAATGACATTGACATGAAAAAATATGATCACACAATTATAGTAGAATAATTAGACTTTGAAAAAATTTAATGTTCACAAGCAATGTGAAATATATTCATTGATGAACAGGTGCATTTTAATTCATATTAATTATTTATTATATCTATTCTTAAAAATTATAATATCTAACTTTGTAAATAAAATATTACTGTTGTAATTCGAAGATATCAAAATACAACCCAACTGTGACAACCCTAAAAATTCTTTTATTAAAAGTTATATTATAATACGTTTCAAACCACGATAGTATTATGTTTAGTACGTACATATTTGTGAATGTACGTATGCATGTTTACATGCATACATATAAGTTGGTTATTCTCGTGTGCATGTATGTTATATACCCGAAACTCACACATACGAGTATATATGTACAAGTTTTTACGTATGCATGTTTACCTATATACGTGTACGTGGAAAATCTTCGAAATGCAAGCATAAATGTTAATATATATATATATATATATATATATATATATATATATATATATATATTTATAGCTCACTTATATATATATATACTTACGGGTATATATATTATATATGTATGAACACATTAAAGTTCAACTAAACTAAACTTAAAACCCTAAAAACAAAAACCTAAGAACTAATAATCCAAACCACAACATACCAACATACCATCATCTTATACCTCTCGGTTGAAACCACCCAAACACCACCATCGAACCACCCGAAACCACTCACACCCGAAACCATTAAACCACTATTATAAACTAAATAAATATTAACACCCTTAAAGCCTAAGTTTCACCCTTTTCGAAAGAAATAGCAATCCCCAAGTACCCATCGGTTCTATGCATGTACCTCACCAAAAACCGCCACCTTACACCTAGTATTCACATTCCCAAAGTCAAACTCTAGTCCTACCCTCTAGCTATCTTGTCCACTTTGTTTCATCAACCTTACTCACGAGATTTCTTGCTTTCACACACCATAAAACCGCCACCACACTACCACCATGATTACCAAGAAAACAAGGTGGCAAGCTCTCGATTGAAGCCTTGAGAAACCACCACATCTCCATGTGACTCATCTAAGCTAGAGTCTAAAACCATTTGATGAGTCATTGAAGCTAAAACTGACCGGGATGCTCTTATAACTTATGGCTCTCGGTTATAACACAAACACAATACACAACCGAAAACCACTTCCAAATCCCCTTGAATCTCTCGGTTTTACACAACCCCGATCATCATCACCATCTCCACCATGCCACCCTTAACATACATCTCCATCATCACCACCGTAACCATCCACCACCTTGCTCTTTTCTCTCTCGGTTCCACACAAAAACAAAGAACAACCCCACCACCATCGCACCACCATCACCTACCATCACTATCCATGACCTCCACAGTCTTGTTCTCAGGTTCAGGAGGCTAAGATACCATCAAGGTCATCATCAAAAGGTGATATAAGGATTTTTGGTTACATATATGTTATAAACACATA
Organism: Flaveria linearis; assembly: GCA_024085815.1. Classification (NCBI taxonomy): domain Eukaryota; kingdom Viridiplantae; phylum Streptophyta; class Magnoliopsida; order Asterales; family Asteraceae; genus Flaveria; species Flaveria linearis. Next base: position 60,687,572 of record CM044009.1, read on the forward strand.
TATGTATTAGTTTTGGTATTCAAATACCAAAACCAATTTTGAAGGTCTTTAGTTCATGAATCATAAGTAATAAGTTATAAAAACTCAGAACTTATGATTAAAAAGATATATTTTAAAATTACAAAATTTATTTTGTAAATATTCAAGAAAATCTAGGAAAATATTAAACAACTACAATTGTGGGAATGAACATTGAACAATTCTCACTTATATACTGAAATATTGATCTGGAAACTTTGACAAAGTTTTGATAAAGAAATGATTTATATAAATTATTTTACAATGAAAAATAGAAGAAAATATCAAAAATAGAAATAAATTTGGGAAAATTATGATAAAATCACAGGATGATTCTTTTGAGGTATAAAAGCCTCTGAAATTATTTCAGAATTTTATTCCTTGTTATAATTAAGATATGAACTTTTATATGTTCTGCAGTAAATAAATCATAATAAATAATTAATATAAATAATAAATTCTGATAAAATCATATATTCAATACTAAATCAGAGACTACAGAATATATAACTTTCATAATTTTTGGAGTAGAATAAGTATTTTTTCTAAATATTGCAATTATTGTGAAAATTTCAGAAACTGATATGTTATGATTTGGGCTTTGAGATACTTATATGATGCTTGGTTTTATATAAGAAGTCTTCTGTAAAATTTTGGGAATTTATCAAGAACAGAAACAATTTTTAACCAATTATGGGAATATTATAAAATTTACAGAAAATAATCTGTTTGGATTTGGATGCTATAAAAATTTTGAGATGTTACTGACTTTTGGATGAGATTATATGAATTTTTGATATTTTTTGGACAATAGTAGGTATTTTTGATAATTTATGTAGAATTTGTACTAATTTTGAGCAAATTATATATAAATAATTTGTTGGGAATTTTTGAGATAACATTATTGGTAGAACTTCCAAAAGATATTTCCATCTAAGGTTCCAAAAATTTTAAAAAAAATATTGTCTGATACTGTGAACTATTTTGTTAGGTTCAAGTCGGAAGACACGGTGAGTTCTTAGCCCCATTTTTCAACCATTTGGTATTCAACAAGTTTGGGGGAAAAAGTATACTGTTTGGATTGATGTATTATTTTTGAAAATATTTTTGTTGCTTACTTTCATTTGCGATACAACCATTAGTTCGAATGAGGAACCGTCCGATAATGTTAGTAGCGCTACTTAGGAGAATATTTGTACCAACCGGATGAGGGTTGCTACTATTTTCCTGCATCTAACCGAATGGGGGTTAGGATGTAATATTATCTGATTTTGTGAATTATTTCGTGACAGTATGATTATGTTGTGAGCAGGTTTGGTTGTAATTGATACATCAACAAAATATTTGTCTGGCTATAAACCTATGTTCTCACCAATATTTTTGTTGACTGGTTTAAGTGTACTTTTTCAGGAAATGAGTAACTCATTTGATTTCAACTTTGAAGTTCATGATGGATGGGGTGAAGTAGTTGGGAGGGTCTGCGTCACGCTGACCGTCAATATAGTTGAAGGAAGCGTGTATGTTGACGCGCATTTTCATAGGTTTTAGACATGTTGTAATTTAGTGTAAACAATTACATCCAATTTTGTATCTTACTTAAATGATGTAATTCCTCTAGTATTACTAAAAGCATGTCTGTGTTATGTTTCTATTATAACTGTGTTTATTTACTATAAACAATGCACTCTGATGAAAGCTAGTCACATTCCACCCGTATCGTTCACGCTTTCGCCGGGATGTGACAGGTTGGTATCAGAGCCATTGGTTATAGAGAATTAGATATTTTTTTAGATATCTAGACTATAACCATAAGCTCGAAAGAAAAAAAATATATCTAAAGTTATTTCATGATTTTATGTGAAATATGTGAATTATGTGAACTGTGATTTTGTGATTAAGATTCTAACAAAATTTTGATAAGTTATTTGACTAACCATTTTATGAAATATTGCTAAGAAATCTGTGCAGCTATGAATTCAGATAGTTATCATTACGAGACCGATCTTTCCGAAGGTTCATATCATAGCAGTCCTAAGGAGATAACACCTGAACCGGAACCTCATCAAGCTATGGATGTTTCCTCAACAGAAATGGAGAATAAGACAAAATTTTATGTTAGACGTGCACCAGTACACGTGGGAGGATATACAATTAAGACTCCTAGGAGAAAGATACTACGTGGACATAAACTTAAAGCTAAGCAATCTGAGGATTTAGAAAAACAACCTTCTGATTCTCCTAAAGATGAAAGTAAGGTTACTAAGAGACAAGAGTTGGATCAGGTGAAGACAGCCCGACAGACTCTTAAGAAACTTAAGAAAATACAGCTGGGAATCTGGAAAATTCAGAAAGACATTAAAAAGCTCAAGACACCCAAGAAAAGTATCTTCACCAGGATTTGGAAATGGCTTAGCAGAAACTAAAAGTTTATAGTTTAACTTTTTAGAATAAAAGAAATAAGAGCTTAATTGATATATGTACTTTTGTGACAACATTTGATTTGTGTTAAATAATTTTTGCAATACTAACATTGAAATTCACTATAGTAAATCATGCCGCCAAAAAGAAACACTCAACCTGTCCGGAGAACAGATCGAGTGGGACGACCCAGGACCAGACTTGGGGAAGAAACACCCGTGAACCCTAATATAATTGAGAATGATAGGATATCTCAGATAGTAGCCCAACAACTGGAAGCTACCCTACCTACCCTAATTACCCAACTCCAGCAAAACCTAAATATTGGAACTACCTCACACCCACCAGTAAGGCCTGAAAATATTATTCCAGAAGAACAACAGGAAGAAGAGATTCTAATGGAATTTCAAAGGGATGCTCCTACAAAACCTTCATGTCCTGTAGACCTCGGGAATTTGATGGAAAAGGTGGAGCTGTACAAGCTTTAAGATGGCTGGACGACATGGAAGGAGTTCTGGAAATCAGCAACTGTGCTGAAAACTTCAAGACATTGTTTGCTTCCCATTCCCTTAAAGGAGAAGCACAATCCTGGTGGAAAATGGAGATACATACTAAGGGTGGGAATATTATGAATGGGCTGAGTTGGGAAGAATTTAGAAATTTAGTGATAGAAAAATATTGTCCTTACAATGAGATAGAAAAACTAGAGGCTGAATTTCTAGCACTAGAAATGAAAGGATCTGCACACCGGGAATATACTGATAGGTATAATGAACTATCCAGATTAGTACCACATCTGATAACCCCGGAATCAAAAAGATAGGAAGGTATATTTGGGGATTAGTGTCACAAATAAGAGGACTAGTGAAATCTACTAGAACCAAAACCTTCCAGGAAGCAGTAATCTTGTCAGGAAGTCTGACAGATGAAATGATCAGGAATGGATCATTAGGTCATCAACAGGTAGGAGAGAAAAGGAAATGGACTGAAAACCATCCTGGAAAAAGATTTGGAGAAAGTTCCCAGAAAAGAGTAACCCGACCTCCACCAAGAAACTTTTTGGGAATAACTCAAGGAAAGAAAGTAGAAAAACCACCACAGTGTAATATCTGTCAAAGATATCATACAGGGAACTGTATGACAGTGGTGTGCTACAACTGCAAAAGGAAGGGCCATATTTCTCGAGACTGCAAAAACCCTACCAACCTTAAAACCGTCTGTTTTCAGTATGGAAGTGAAAATCATTTCCGTAATGAATGCCCATAACGAAAGGGCAAGGCTCCAGCTAACCAGAACAACCCTCGTGGAAGGGCCTTTGTGATACAAGCTGACGAAGCTCGTCATGAACCAGAAGTAGTCACGGGTACGTTCCTTATCAATAATCAATACGCTAAAGTATTATTTGATACAGGAGCAACTCGTAGTTTTGTTTCACATACTTTTAGACCATTACTTAGTCTAATATCTGAGAAACTACGAGACACATATGTGATAGAATTAGCTGACGGTAACATAATTAAGGCTGATGAAACCATTCCTAATTGCATCTTGAATTTAGATGAATATTGTTTTGATATAAATCTAATACCTATTAAGTTAGGAGGATTTGATATCGTAGTAGGAATGGATTGGTTGAGTACAAATCATGCTGAAATCATTTGTGATAAGAAAATGATTAAGATTCCTTTGATTAAGGAAGACAAAACCCTTTGTATATATGGTGATAGACCAAACAACACTGTGAAACTGATTTCTTGTGAAAAACCACGGAAATGCTTAAACAAGAATTGTTTAGCTTTCTTGGCTCATGTAGTTGATACAAAACTTGATAAGGAAAATTTGGAAAGTGTTCCTGTTGTAAATGAATATGCTGATGTTTTTCCTGATAAACTACCTGGACCACCACCTCCTCGCCAGGTAGAATTTAAAATAGAATTGATACCAGGAACAGCCCCTATTGCCAAAGCACCTTATCGTTTAGCACCAACTGAAATGAAAGAACTCATGACTCAGTTACAGGAACTATTAGATAAAGGATTCATACGTCCTAGTGTATTACCTTGGGGAGCACCAGTTCTGTTTGTCAAAAAGAAAGATGGAACCTTTAGAATGTGTATTGATTATAGGGAACTTAATAAGGTTACCATAAAGAATAGATTTCCACTCCCTAGGATTGATGATTTGTTTAACCAACTACAGGGATCTAGTTATTTCTCAAAAATAGACTTAAGATCTGGATATCATCAATTAAGAGTACAAGAAGACAACATTTCTAAGACTGCATTCAGAACTAGATATGGTCATTACGAGTTTCTTGTAATGCCATTTGGGTTAACCAATGCTCCAGCAGTATTTATGGATTTAATGAATAGAGTGTGTAAACCTTACTTAGATAAATTTGTTATAGTCTTTATTGATGATATTCTGATCTACTCTAAGAATAAGGAAGATCACGAACAACATCTGAGGTTAACACTAGAATTGTTACAAAAAGAAAAGTTATATGCCAAATTTTCAAAATGTGAATTTTGGAAAAGAGAAGTACAATTTCTAGGACATGTAGTTAACCAGAATGGGATTCAGGTTGATCCAGCAAAAATAGAAGCAGTTAAGAAATGGGAAATTCCAAAAACTCCGACTGAAATACGATAATTCTTAGGTTTAGCAGGATATTACAGAAGGTTTATAGAAAACTTCTCAAGGATAGCTCAACCGTTGATAGAATTGACTCAGAAAGATAAAAAGTATGTATGGGGAGAAAAACAAATGCCTTTGAACTTCTCAAGAGTAAATTATATAGTGCACCCATATTGTCTTTACCTGAAGGAACAGATAATTTCATAGTATATTGCGACGCATCTCGGCAAGGCTTTGGATGTGTTTTGATGCAAAAAGATAAGGTGATCGCATATGCATCCAGACAACTTAGGGGTAGTGAAAAGAATTATACCACCCATGATTTAGAATTAGGAGTTGTAATATTTGCACTAAAGATCTGGAGGCATTATCTGTAAGGAACTAAGTGTACAATATATACGGATCACAAAAGTTTGCAACATATCTTTGACCAGAAAATATTAAATATGAGGCAAAGAAGATGGGTAGAGTTACTAAGTGATTATGACTGTGAAATTAAGTATCACCCAGGTAAGGCAAACGTAGTTGCTGATGCTTTAAGTAGAAAAGAAAGAACAAAACCTTTACGGGTACGAGCAATGAAAATGGAACTACGTTCAAATCTATTAAGTCAGATACGAGAAGCTCAACAAAAAGATCTGCTGAAACTGAAAGGACAAATGAAAGATTTGAAAGAAGAAGCAGATGGAATATTGAAATTCAAAGGAAGAATCTGGATACCCGATAACAACATAATTAGAATAACTATACTGCAGGAAGCTCATAAGTCAAGATACTCTGTGCATCCAGGAAATAATAAAATGTATAAAGACTTAAAAAGCCAATACTGGTGGCCAGGTATGAAAAGATCAGTTGGAAAATTTGTGAACAGTGTGATGTCTGCTCAAGAATAAAAGCAGAGTATCAGAAACCTTCAGGATATCTGCAGCAACCAGAAATTCCAGAATGGAAATGGGATCAAATTACAATGGATTTCATAACTAAGTTACCCAGGACCAGAAATGGATACGACACAATTTGGGTTATAGTAGATAGACTAACTAAGTCAGCTCATTTCTTACCTATCCGGGAAGATTATAAGATTGAGAGATTAGCAAGAATCTACATAAAGGAAATTGTGTCTAGGCATGGAATACCTGTATCCATAATATCAGATAGAGATAGTAGATTTACTTCTAGGTTCTGGAAAACTTTACAAAAGCCTTAGGAACCCAAGTAAACTTAAGCACAGCGTATCATCCACAAACTGATGGACAAAGTGAAAGAACAATACAAACTTTAGAAGATATGCTAAGGGCTTGTGCTATAGACTTTGGTGGAAATTGGGATAGTCACTTACCTTTAATAGAATTTTCATACAATAACAATTATCATTCTAGTATTGGGTTAGCTCCATTTGAAGCTTTATATGGAAGAAAATGTAGGTCACCTCTATGCTGGAATGAAATAGGTAATAGACAGCTCACAGGTCCTGAACTAATCCAAGAAACCACAGATAAAATCACTGAGATCAAAAACAGGTTGAAAGCAGCTCGTGATCGACAGAAAAGTTATGCAGACAATCGGAGAAAACCCATGGAATTTCAAGTTGGAGACAGAGTCTACTTAAAAATATCACCCTCTAAAGGTACCTTTCGATTTGGAAAATCCAGTAAGCTGAACCCTAGGTATATTGGTCCATTTAAAATCATTGATAGAATTGGTCCTGTAGCATATAAGTTGGAACTACCACAGGAATTAAGTGACGTACACAATACTTTTCATGTGTCCAACCTCAAGAAATGCCTAACCAACGAAACCCTAGAAGTACCAATTCAAGAAATACAGGTAAATAAGAAACTGCATTTTGTGGAAGAACCAATAGCCATTGTGGAAAAAGAAATAAAGAAGTTAAGAAGAAGTAAAATTCCCATAGTGAAAATTAAATGGAATGCAAAAAGAGGACCAGAATACACCTGGGAAAGGGAAGGTGAAATCAAGAAAAAGTATCCCCACCTGTTCAGAGGTAATAATTAATTGAGTTTTCTAATGAATTTCGGGACGAAATTCTATTAACGGGGGGAGAATGTGACAACCATAAAAATTCTTTTATTAATAATTCTATTATAATATGTTTCAAACCACGATAATATTATGTTTAGTACGTACATATTTGTGAATGTACGTATGCATGTTTGCATGCATACATATAAGTTGGTTATTCTCGTGTGCATATATGTTATATACCCGAAACTCACACATACGAGTATATATGTACAAGTTTTTACGTATGCATGTTTACCTATATACGTGTACGTGGAAAATCTTCGAAATGCAAGCATAAATGTTAATATATATATATATATATATATATATATATATATATATATATATATTTATAGCTCACTTATATATATATATATACTTACGGGTGTATATATATATATATATGTATGAACACATTAAAGTTCAACTAAACTAAACTTAAAACCCTAAAAACAAAACCTAAGAACTAATAATCCAAACCACAACATACCACCATACCATCATCTTATACCTCTCGGTTGAAACCACCCAAACACCACCATCGAACAACCCGAAACCACTCACACCCGAAACCATTAAACCACCATTATAAATAAATAAATATTAACACCCTTAAAGCCTAAGTTTCACCCTTTTCGAAAGAAAATAGCAATCCCCAAGTACCCATCGGTTCTATGCATGTACCTCACCAAAAACCGCCACCTTACACCTAGTATTCACATTCCCAAAGTCAAACTCTAGTCCTACCCTCTAGCTATCTTGTTCCACTTTGTTTCATCAACCTTACTCACGGGATTTCTTGCTTTCACACACCATACAACCGCCACCACACTACCACCATGATTACCAAGAAAACAAGGTGGCAAGCTCTCGGTTGAAGCCTTGAGAAACCACCACATCTCCATGTGACTCATCTAAGCTAGAGTCTAAAACCATTTGATGAGTCATTGAAGCTAAAACCGACCGGGATGCTCCTATAACTTGTGGCTCTCAGTTATAACACAAACACAATACACAACCGAAAACCACTTCCAAATCCCCTTGAATCTCTCGGTTTTACACAACCCCGATCATCATCACCATCTCCACCATACCACCCTTAACATACATCTCCATCATCACCACCGTAACCATCCACCACCTTGCTCTTTTCTCTCTCGATTCCACACAAAAACAAAGAACAACCCACCACCATCGCACCACCATCACCTACCGTCACCATCCACGACCTCCACAGTCTTGTTCTCGGGATCAGGAAGCTAAGATACCATCAAGGTCATCATCAAAAGGTGATATAAGGATTTTTGGTTACATATATGTTATAAAACACATATATGTATTAGTTTTGGTATTCAAACACCAAAACCAATTTTGAAGGTCTTTACTTCATGAATCATAAGTAATAAGTTACAAAAACTCAGAAACTTGTGATTAAAAAGATATATTTTGAAATTACAAAATTTAATTTTGTAAATATTCAAGAAAATCTAGGAAAATATTAAACAACTGCAATTGTGGGAATAAACATTGAAAAATTCTCACTTATATACTGAAATATTGATCTGGAAACTTTGACAAAGTTTTGATAAAGAAATGATTTATATAAATTATTTTACAATGAAAAATAGAAGAAAATATCAAAAATAGAAATAAATTCGGGAGAATTATTATAAAATTACAGGATGATTCTTTTGAGGTATAAAAGCCTCTGGAATTATTTTAGAATTTTATTCCTTATTATAATTAAGATATGAATTTTTATATATTCTGTAGTAAATAAAACATAATAAATATTTAATATAAATAATAAATTCTGAGAAAATCATGGATTCAATATTAAATCAAATACTACATAATATATAACTTTCATAATTTTTGGAGCAGTATAAGTAGTTTTTCTAAATATTGCAATTATTGTGAAAATTTCAGAAACTGATCTGTTATGATTTGGACTTTGAGATACTTATATGATGCTTTATTTTATATAATATGTCTTCTGTAAAATTTTGGGAATTTATAAAGAACAAAATCTATTTTTAACCAATTATGGGAATATTATAAAATTTACAGAAAATAATCTGTTTGGATTTGGATGCTATAAAAATTTTGAGATGTTACTGACTTTTGTTATGAGATTCTATGAATTTTTGATGATTTTTTGGACAATAGTAGGTATTTTTGATAATTTATGTAGAATTTGTACTAATTTTGAGCAAATTATATATAAATAATTTGTCGGGAATTTTTGAGATAACATTATTGGTAGAACTTCCAAAAGATATTTCCATCTAAGGTTCTTAAAATTTTAAAAAAATTGTAGGAGATAAACAAGGCTCGGCAAAACAGATCTGTGCGAAAAGAAGCATCCACGCGAGAAGCAAGTCATATGCGAGTCGCAGACCACGCGAGAAAGGCTCCATGCGAAAGACTACTGCCGCGCGAAATCTTGATCCACGCGAAAGTGATCTCGCGCGAGAACTCTTTGTTTTAGTATAAATAGCTAGTTTTCGTTTTGTATTTAATTTTTCATTCATTATTACTGTATCTGTGCGAAATCGCACAAGACCTCTTGTAGGTTTTCGTTTATCAATCAAAGATCTTCTGTTGTGATTCAAATCATTCTTCTTCTACTCCAATCTTGTTTATATTCCGCGTTCACAAGATTGAGATCGTGTGTGTTTGATTTCTGGGAGAATTTCGAGGTTTTTACAATTGGTATCAAAGCATTAGGCTCTTGAACCACGATTTGGAGAAGAATTGGATTGAGTTCTACCTGATTTTTGAAGAATTCATCATCAATTACTTTAGATTCTGAGATGGAAAGGTTATGCTGCTCGATTATGGACGATTTGAACTGATCTGGACCTAATTGAACTTAATTAGTGGACTTTAAGCTTAATTTTGATTAAGATTGACTTAAAATTCATTAAAATTGGATTAAAATGGGTCTGATCAAACTTAATCAGTGAATTGGAGGTGAAATTCGCAAGAACAAACAGTTGGTAATCTGTTTCAGCACAAAATAGACGTTTTCGCTTGATCTGCAGGTTCTCGCACACGAAAACAGGGTGTTTTCGCTCAGTTAGGTAATTTCACTTTTTGTGCGATTCGCATAAAAGGTATCTTTGGATTTTCGCACGAAGCACAACTTCGCACGCGAAAACTCTTTCCACGCGAAACCTGATTTCGCTCAAGTTTGCATTTCGCACGAGAATTCTGATTTCTAACTTTCTACTCATCATGGCTTCAACTACACCAAATTTGAAGCATCTTACTGCTTCACTTCATCTAGACACTGAGATTGGAACTGGTAACAAGCCACCGAGGCTTTTATGTGAAGATGATTATACCGATTGGGCGTTTTGATTTGAAAGATATGTCATTTACACGGAACCTAAAATGTGGAGGTCTATTCAATATGGTCCTTACATTCCGTTGTACAAAAATGACAAAGGAGAAATGGTTCAGAAACCTGAACATCTGTGGGATGAAGACGACATTAAGAGACTGGAATTGGATGATAAGGCATATGCTGCAATTACTATGGCTCTTACTACTGAGATCTCACAAAATTTCAAGAGTTCAGGGGTGCAAAAGTGCTATGGGATGCTCTGGAATCTCAGATAATGGGCAACAAAGACATGAGAGAGAGCAAGAAGGATATGTTGAATCAAGAATTCAACATGTTCAATCACATTGTTGGTGAGGAATTGGAAGCTCAAATGGCCAGGTTTGTTAGACTGGTCACAAAAATGAAGAGTGCTGGTATTACTATGGAACCTATTACTGTGAACAAGAAGTTACTCAACTCACTTCCTTACAGTTGGAATAACAACTGTACTTTGATAAAGAGAACCAAAGACTTGTATACTCTTCAGTTACCGATCTCATCTCAACTATCAAGTCATATGCTATGGATGATAAGCAGCGAGCTGCTAATCATCTCAGTTCTCTAGGTGCTGAAGGAACTGCTCTCTACGCAAAGATGGCTAGTAATCCAAATTACTATGTCAGCTATACACAAATGTGTCAGCAACAACAATCGGGAAGTGCAGCATCGTCATATATGCAACCAGCAGTAACTCATCAAGTTCATGTTCCAGCAGCTCAACATTATTCCCCATCATTCATCAACAAGTCTCTCAACCTCAAGATTCTCATAGTGGTCAACATGCTTATGTTGCTACCACTAATCCATCCAAACAGACTGTCCAAATTGCTGAGGAGCATCTTGCTCTTTTCACTACTTTTATGTCAAGTTATGAAGCTTTTATGGCCGGAAGACTTTCTGCTCCAAATATTCTTGTTGATGATCTTCAACAAGTTAATCCAGATGATGTTGAAGAGAACGACATCAAATATCAGATGGCCATGGTAGTTTACAGGGCGAAGAATTTTGCTAGAAGAACTGGAAGGAAAATGTTTGGTGTTAATAATTCTAGCAAAATCGGTTTTGACAAATCCAACCTGAGGTGTTACAACTGTAATAAACCAGGTCATTTCGCCAGAGAGTGTACTGAACCAAAAACAGCTCAAACTGAAGCCCCAAAGAAGATGGTGACTGTAGAGATAGAGCAGAAGAAAGAGAAAGCTAGTACTTCTAGTGGCAATAAAGCATTAGTTTCTCAAACAAATGCTGAATACGATTGGTCTGATCAAATGGAGGCCCTTGATCTGACTTTGTCTCATGCACTCATTGCAAAGATTGTGCCAGAACCAGAAGAGGAAGAAAACTTATTTGCTGAATTTGTGTCTGAGGATTTGTTGGAAGGCTTGTTTGCTACTGAAGAAGAAGAGAAGGAGAGAATTTCGAGGTTTTTACAATTGGTATCAGAGCACATGTAATGATCTAAAGACTGTTGTTAGTGCTCCAGTGGAAGAACCAACTGATAACATGAAATGTTTCATGGTCAAGAAGGCAGAGGAAACAGAAGGAGAAACTTCAGAACTCAAGGTATATAATGACTTATGTAAAAATGCATGTGTTGAGAAAGTTCAAAGATATAGAGTTCATAATGAAAGCCTGATAATGGAAGTTGAAAAACTTCAGTATCAAGCTAGTAAACACAAGTCAAATGAAAGGATTTTTAAAGAAAAACTTGAAGGTTTAAACAAAACAATTTATAATTTGAAATTAAATCTTCATGATAAAGAATGTACTAATAATGACTTGACAAATAGAAATAATGAACTCGCTCTAGAAATTAACAGACTCAACAGTGAATTAGCCACGGTTAAATTGACTGTTGAGAAATTTGAACTTTCATCAACGATGGTTGAAGGCATAATCAAGTCACAAATGACTCAGAAAATCAAAGGAGGAAAATGTGGTGTTGGGTTTTCTAACATTGCACCTCTAATTAATCATGATTATTCATGTTTACCTTCCTCTGAGAATATTTGTGATTCTGATATGGTATACGGGATTGGATTTTCTCCATCTCAAAACATAAAACCTTCTGTTAAAATAAACTTATCAGTTGATCCTATCATAGCACCCAAAACTAAACAATCATCTGAAAATCTTTTTGCAGATAAAATGAAGGTGGATGGGTTGGTTGAAGATTGGGAAAGTGATAGTGAGGATGAAAATGAGAATGAGTGTTTAAATAATAAGAATGTAAAAGTTTCACAATCTGCTTGTACTCAAAATTTGTCTGGAAATGAAAAGAAGGTTGATTTGAATGAGTTGCAATCTAATAGTAAAAATCATTTGAATGCAAATCAAAGGGCTAATCAAAAGGAAAGAATTGAAAATGATTTTAAGAGTCGATTCATTTCTAAGGGTGTTATTGAAAATGAAGAACATATTTTTAAAGAAACGAATTCTCGATTCTTTAAAAATAAACTTCATTATAATGCTAACATTGTGAATCAAGATGTTTGTAGCCCAGATTTGCAAGTGAATAATTCTTCTGCATGCAATCTCACAATTCAAAAGCCTGGTCCTTCTCCAGCACCAATCCGTATAACTAAGCCTGGTCTTTCTCCAGCACATTCAAAGCCTGGTCCTTCTCCAGCACATTCAAAGTCTGGTCCTACTCCAGCAAAGACAAAGCCTATTCATATTCCAACACCATCCATTTCACAAGTCAAAATTGCCAAATCTCCGAATCAAAGTGGTCATAATACTTCAATTTCCTCGAATCTGCAAAAGATGAATTTGCAATTGTCAAACGAGACAAAGATTCGAGAGACTGTGGAGAAAGTTAAACCTAGTCAATCTGACTTTGGTTTTTATGACAATTTTCATAATTGTCATCCACAGTTTGTTTTCCACACACAACTGAAGAGATGCTTTCAGTGTGGAAACACTAATCACTTGGCAAATAATTGTCCTTTTAGACACAAATCATTAAGTAAACAAAGATTTCATAATTCTATTTCTCATAATAGAAAATTATTTTTCACTCGTGGAAAATTATCAAATAATATGAAATCAAAGTTGCTAATGAGTTTAATGTCAAACGGGATAAGAATTTGACCAATGACATAAAAGAAAATGTCAAGCCTAAAAATAAATGAAAATAATGATGTGAAAACAAAATATAATAATCTCAAATCATTTTGTCTTACTGCAACTCAGAATGTGCTCAAGTCATGTTTGACTTGGGTACCAAAATCTAAGTAATTTTGTTACTAATGCAGGGACAACCGCAAAAGGCTACTGACAATCTATGGCATGTTGATAGCGGTTGTTCAAGACATATGACTGGTAATTTATCACTACTACAAGATGTGCAATCATACAACGGAGGAAGAGTGATATTTGCAGGAGATAGAGGAGGACGAATTACTAAACGGGGTACAGTTACAAATGGCGTCCTGAGTTTTGAAAATGTTAATTTTGTTGAGGAACTAAAACATAACCTGCTAAGTGTGTCTCAAATCTGTGACAAACAATATTCAACACACTTTACTAATAACGAATGCTTAATATTAAAACCAGGTTTTGTTGTTCCAGAAGAATGGGTTTTGATGAGGACTCCGAGAGACAATGACACATATCTTCTTGATATGCATTGTTCTAATTCTTTGGTAACAAACTCTTGCTTATTATCCAAAGCCTCGAAGAATGATTCCATGTTATGGCATCGTCGATTAGGACATGTCAATCTTAAAACATGAATAAACTTGTACGTGGAAATCATGTAATTGGTTTACCTGAAAAAGAATATCATTTAACTGAACATTGTTTGTCATGTTCAAAAGGTAAACAACATAAACTTCCTCACAAACCAGTTGCACACAACTCAGTCGAATCAATCTTACAACTCTTACACATGGATCTTTTTGGTCCAGTAAGTGTTCTAAGTTTGGGTCGAAGATCTTATTGTTTGGTTGTTACTGATGACTTTTCTAGATTTACTTGGGTGTTTTTCTTAGCATCTAAGGATGAGACTCCACAACTTTTGATCAAATTCATTACTTTGGTGGAGAATCAGACTGAGAAAAGGGTAAAATGCATCAGAAGTGACAACGGGACAGAGTTTTGCAATCAAACTCTGAATGAGTTCTGTGAATCCAAGGGAATTGCCAGACAATTCAGTGCGGCTGGCACTCCACAACAGAATGGAGTTGCAGAAAGAAGAAATAGGACATTAATTGAAGCTGCTAGAACAATGATCTCTGCCGCCAAATTACCTTTATTCTTTTGGGCAGAAGCAGTAAATACTGCATGTTATGTTCAAAATCGTGTGTTAATCAACAAAAGATTAAATAAGACTCCTTATGAAATCTTTTATAATCACAAACCCAAAGTTAAATATTTTAAAGCCTTTGGTTGTTGTTGCACTTTGTTGCATACAACTGAATCATCTTCAAAATTTGCTGAAAAGGCTGATGAATGTTACTTTGTGGGATATGCTGCTAATAAGGTTGCATATCGTGTTTATAATAAAAGAATTAGACAAATAATCGAGTCATTTAACATTGATTGGCACGAACTTAACATAACTGATGCAGGTTCAGCTCCTTTATGGGTTTATGATTATGAATCTTTGTTCATAAATTTTAATATTTCTAAATCTTCATCTGCAGACTCTAATTCTCAATCAATCACCTTGGATAACCAAATAATTGAGGAACTTCCTTCTTTGATATCTGATGATTCTGCTACTGCTTCATCATCCAAAGATATTCCGACAGCTTCTGTGCCTGTATCTGCCTGTTCTGAGCCTTTAGATATTTCTTCAGAACAAATTCCTACTCAGGAGCTGGAAGAATCGTTGAGTTCTCCGTTATCTTCATCTTCTTCAGACACTATACACACACCGATAGAGATCATTCGGGTTCCATTTGATGAATCTCCAAATGTGTCAACTGCTTCTGAAACTCATATTTCAGATGACACAATTGATGAAACTTATGTGCCTCTATCTCAACAAACTGAAGAAGTTCTTGATAATGTTGACCATATTACAAATTTGGAAGATGGAATGGTTGCAGATGAGATTCCTCAATTGAGAATACATAAAACTCATCCAACTGAAGCAATCATTGGCCCGTTGCACGAAGGTGTAGTCACCAGAAGTCGATCAGGAGCAATCAACACATGTCTGTATGCTTGCTTTATATCCCAAACAGTGCCCAAGAATGTGGAGATGGCACTTAAAGAAAACAGCTGGATAGAAGCAATGCAGGATGAGTTGATGCAATTCAAGAAGCTCAATGTTTGGCATCTTGTTGAACTACCAAAAGATAAGCTTCCAATTGGAACAAAGTGGATTTTTAGGAATAAGACGGATGAAAAGGGTGTTATAGTTAGAAATAAAGCACGCCTTGTGGTGCAGGATTTTATCAAGTTGAAGGCTTAGATTATGAAGAAGTGTATGCTCCAGTTGCAAGACTAGAAGCAATACGCATTTTCTTAGCCTTTGCTTCATTCATGAACATCAAGGTGTACCAGATGGATGTTAAGACTGCGTTTTTATACGGAGAAATGAAAGAGGAAACTTATGTTTGTCAGCCTCCTGGATTTGAAGACCCAGATCATCCTGATTATGTTTACAAGTTGGATAAGGCTTTATATGGTTTACATCAAGCACCTCGTGCTTGGTATGCCACTCTGACTGAACATTTGCTTGCAAATGGTTATTCAAGAGGTGCAATTGATCAAACCTTATTCATACGAAAATCAGGCGATGATATTATTTTGGTTCAAATCTACGTCGATGATATTATTTTTGGTTCCACAAATGATAGTATGTGCACGGAGTTCGAAGCAGTGATGAAGAAGAAGTTTGAGATGAGTTCACTTGGAGAAATTTCATTTTTCTTGGGTATTCAGGTTACTCAATCTGAGACTGGTATTCTCATTCATCAAGAAAAGTATGTTCAGACAATTCTTGAGAAATACAAGTTTCAAGACTCCAAAGTAGCTCCAACTCCAATGGCTTCTCGTCCTACTCTTACTCCAGATCCATTAGGAGAATCAGTTGATCAGCATCTTTACAGATCAATGATTGGTTCCCTTATGTATCTCACTGCAAGCAGGCCGGATGTTATGTTCCCTGTTTGTCAGTGTGCCCGATATCAAAGTGATCCAAAGGAATCACACATGAAAGCTGTCAAGAGGATTTTCAAGTATCTCAAGGGTCAACCCAAACTTGGTCTTTGGTATCCTCGAAATTCCGATTTCAATTTATTTGCTTATACTGACAGTGATTATGGTGGTTGTAACTTAGACAGGAAATCGACCACAGGAGGATGTCAATTCCTAGGCAACCGACTCATTTCTTGGCAGTGTAAAAAGCAGAACACTGTCTCTACATCCACTGCCGAAGCTGAATATGTGGCTGCTTCGAGTTGTTGTTCCCAGCTCGTCTGGATTCAGCAACAACTTCTCGATTATGGCCTTAACATTTATGACACACCAATTTGGTGTGATAATACGGCAGTTTTAAACATCGTGAAAAATCCCATCCAACATTCAAAAACTAAACACATAGACATCCGCATACATTTTATCCGCGATTGTTTTGATCGTAAACTTATTCACTTAAAACAAGTGCCATCAACTGAAAATATTGCAGATTTATTTACTAAGGCGTTTGATCATTCTCGATTTGATTTCCTAGTGCAATCATTGGGAATGATTAACTTTGGATAAATTGGTTTAATGAATCTTCACAAAAGGATTTTTCAGTTTTTAATAATGAATAAAATTGCAATTGTTTCTTAAAAGAACAATCACAATTTTAGGGGGAGAAAATTAGAAAAGCAAGTTCTGAAAAATATTTTTGGTCTTAGGGGGAGTTAAGATCAAAGGATTGCCAAAATCAAAAAGAAGAAATTTTCATGCTTAAATGAGAAATGATATTACAAAGTTCAAACGAGTATAAGTACTTTCAAAGGCTTAAATACGAATACACTTGGATTATGTTTGATATGTTGATAGGCTTTGCTTTCAGAAATGAAAAGATCATAATTGAGTGATTACACTTGAATTAAAGAAATATGATTCAGTGGGGAACATATCAGGATTATGTGTCAAAAATGTTCTAACACAGACTGAGAGATATAATCTTGTCATACTCAAGCCTGTATATGATGGATTCAGTGATTATCATATCTATATATGTATATACAAAAGATAAAATATAAAAAGAAACAAAAAGGAGAAAAATACAAAAAGAAAATAATTGAGCAAAAAGATGCCAACAACAAAGGCCATATAGGATATAAGATGCCAAGAAGCACAAACAAATCAAAAGATATGTCTAAAAGACATACATACTATATGGTATCTATTTTCTATTTTGAGAATATTTTTTAACTTTGGAAGGCAAAATCGAAAGATGGGGCATGTAAGTCCGAATGGCTTGTAAGTCCTAAACATCTTGAGAGGGCAGACGTAAGTCCGGATGGCTGTCAATAAGTCCTTAAACTTGTTAATATTCCGGGTTAAGAAATATTTCTCAGGCTAGTTATGCTCAAATAGTTATATTTAGGATTACAATAAATGGTATCACTGATCATCAATGCATGGTTTAAGTCAAATTGGGGTGACTTGAAAATCTCAATAGTGTCTTGAAGGATAATAATAATTCTACAGAAGTTCTGATTGTGGGATCCACTGACTTATATTAAATCAACACAAAACATGATATATATCACTCATTATGTGTCTGAGTAAAACCTGAAGTATAAGTTTAAAAGGACAAAAGATATTGACAATCAACTTAACCAGTTATTTTAAATAAAGCCGGACAGAGTCTTAACTTGACAAAAGAACTATATGATCTCATTATGAAAATTTATACAAAACAAGCAAATCCGATCTTGATTCTTTAATTGTTTTTATTTCTTTGTTATTTTGTTTGTAAGTGTTTGTTTTTATTTCACTTTTATAGTGTTTTATTTTTAAAACAAATAAATAACAAGAAAATTTTTGAAAATTGAAGATTCATTAAATAATTGGTCACTTGGTAAATAACATTTTATGTTGACAAACTTCATTGAATATAAAAGGATTGAAAAGTTTGAAACTTTTTGAAAAATTTGAAATCTAACGGATTCGCGTGACAGTGAAAGTCATGCGAAAAATGGATGTTTCGCGAAACTGGATTTTCGCGTGACTACTCAGGAGTATAAAAGGTCACAGTAAAAAGAACAAAATCACTTTTCGCTTAATCTCACACCCGAAAACCCTAATCGCACTTCATCCGAAACCTATTTTCGCATATATCAAATCGATCATCTACTCACTTCCTTTGTGATTGTGTGTCTTAGTTAGTCATCACTACGCTAAGATTGTTCTGAAAAGGTATCTCTCGATTGATAAGGTTACTGTAGATCTGAAGAACTAAAGGGGAACTTAACATCCTTGTTTTAAAATCTGAATAAATGAACTTAAATGATGAAATTAATGAATGAAATTAACCTAAAAGATCTAGGCGACAGCAATGATATGCATTTCATGGACTAAAATCGATTTTTGAAAGGTTAATTTGAAGTTGGGGTTGTGCGAATCGCAAGAGAAGATGAACAGTCGCGAAAACGATTTTGTCGCGTGAATTGGGTTCTCGCATGAGTCCTGGTTTCGCATGATAACCACGTTTTCGCTTGAACTAATTTTCACAAAGTCATTTTGCATAAACTGATATTTCGCGTGAAAAGGTTTATCGCGTGAAACCTAGTTTCGCGTAATAAAGGATTTTCGCGTGAAATACTTTTTCGCAAAACTGTCAATTTCGCATGAGACTTTGTTGTCACAAGCAGTTCAATTTCGCGCAGTCTTAACTTGTCAATTTCGCATACAGAAAGTTGAATATTTTCTAAGTGTTGAAGCACTTATGTCTGAATTGTACATGTATACTATAACCTTTGATGATAAACCTTAAATGTAATAAGATTTTGAAATGATTAAATGTTTTCAAGTGATAAACTTTTGTAAGTAAAGGTTTGTAGTTCACATGTTATAAGTGTTGAAACTATTTGATATAATTAAGTTATTTTAGAAGTGTTCTAATTTGATCTTATTTGACAATGCAGATGGCACAAATGATCTTTAACAAAAATCATAATTGTGTTGCTTATCTGGATGAAGTACCGGAAGGAAAAGAACTATTTCATTCTATGATTGAGGGGCTGAAGAACTCGAGGATTGTTTATTCTATTTCTGCTGATCCAGCCATCTATGCCGAACTGATAGACTCTTTCTGGAGCACTGCTGCTCTAGAAAAGGACGAATCTGGAAACCAGATTATTACAGCAACTGTGAAGGAGAAAAGGGTGATTGTTTCTCAAGCCATACTAAACAGAGTTCTTCTGTTTAATGACCAAGAGGGAGCACCTACAAGACTAGATGATGATGTGGTTATGGATTGTCTAACTCGGATGGGTTATGAGTATAGATATCCAAGTTTGGAGAAGAAGTGGTTACCACCATATTGGAAATATTTATTTCACGTGGTAATTCACTGTTTGAGTAATTTGAAAGCTGGCATGGATAGCCTGAGTGCTGTATTTGGATCTCTACTAGTTTCCTTGGTTGATGACATTCCCTTTAGCATTTCTGGGTTATATTTCAGGAGATGGTAAAGAATGCTACTGCTAATCCTGGTAGGAAGTTCATTATGTATCCGAGATTTATCCAATTGGTGATCAATGATGCTTATCCTGAGTTGGCTACTCAGAGATCTCCTAAGTACGTTGTACAGACTGTGAAGAAGGAGATTTTCTCTCATCTAACTGGAACCAGAGGCAACAAATGCTCTGGTGAAAGTTTTGCCAAGATTGGAAGGTTTTCTGAGATTGATGACAATGTCGATGAGCTTGGTGAAGGTGGTGCTCATGCTGATGATGCACAAGCTGGGGTTTCTACTTCCTCTACCAGAGAAACTATTGATGAAGAGATTGAAAAGCTGTTTGAAGATGAACCTACACGTGAAGGAGAAACGGAAGAAGTTGTTCATTCTGCTTCTAGTTCCGATACTGTTAGTGATCAGATTGGAAATGTACCTTATGTAATTCAGACTGATCCAACTCCTTCTACTCCAACATCATCTCGACCGAGTGAAGAAGAAAGAGACACTGATTATGTCCCGGAAGAGTCTCCAAGTACATCGTCGAGACGCAAAAGAATGGCTAAAAGAAAAGACTTCCCATCAAGAAAGAGAGGTCGTGGTGGAATTATTCCAAGGAGACCACGAACACAAGTGGTTATTACAGAGGCTGATCAGACAACTTCTTCTGAAGTTCAGAGATCACCAGCAAATGTGATCACGAGGGAAGAATCTCAGGTTGATACATCTACTGTTAGTCCTGAAACAGAAACTGTTCCTGTATCTGGAGCATCTACTGTTCCTGTTTCTGGTTTCTCTACACCTCCTCATCAGGAGAATTTGGAGTTTGATGTAGATACTCTGTTGAATACTCCTCCTGATTTTCAGAGGAGAGAAGAATCAACCAGCACTCCAGGTTCTATCACGCTTGAAGAAAGAATTAAGAATCTGGAGAAGGAGAATTTTGAAATATGAAATTAATTGCTGAGTTGAAGAAAAGTAATGAAGAAAAATCTAATCAGATAACCATGATTCATCTTGATGCAGCCATCAAAGATACCAGATTAGCATCTCTTGAGCAACAAATGAAAAACATGTTTGACTACTCATCTGGGTTGGAGAGACAACTAAACGAGCTTAGAGAGTTTATCTCTCAAACCTACTTTCATCAGCCACAGAACATAAGATCTACTACTGTGATTGGTGAATCTAGCAGACGATCTCCAAGCCCACCTCCCACTGATACAGTTCCTGAAAAGGAAACGGTCAACGAAGCCCAAACATCTATTGTACAGCAAAGTGGTAGCACTACTGAAGATGTTCCTGTTTCATCTGAAGTACCTATCACTGAGGCTTACACATCTACTGCTTTTGTTGAGCCAGAACACATGGTTACTCTACCCATTGTTCATGAAAGGGAAGATGATGAGTTAGTTGATTATGGTGATTCTGATGATGATGAGGACGAAGATGATGAGAATGACGATGAAGATGATAATGGTGATGACAATGATGATGGAGATAATGATGGAAATGATGGTGGAGATGATGGTGGAGATGATGGTGGAGATGGTGGAAATGTTACAGGTTCTTCTTCAAGTCCTACTGGAGAGACTGACACTGACAATGTCGACAGACCAAGTGTTAGTAATCCAGAAGGATATGATCCAATAGACCCTTCCACAGAAAGTATGTATGAAAAGGAATTATATTCCTTTCAACAAACTTCATCTGAAACTATTGAAGAAGAACTTGATATTTTTGAAGATCTGGAGGAACAGACCGAGTACACAGATATTTTTGGCAACAATCTTCAAGAATTATTCAAGGATATTACTCTTGAAGAAGGAGAAATTCCAACAGAGACTGTGAGTGGTGAAACTCCTACTGATACTACAAAAACAGATAATACTGGTCAGATTGCATTATACACTAGAGGAGGTTTGCAATTCAAAGCACCACCACCACCTACTGAAGCTCACTTTTTGTTTATATCTAAGCCAAAACAAAAGTATGGTGAGATGTCTCACGTAATCAGCTGGGCTTATGATGGTGAGAAAAGAATGTATGTGATAAAGAGAAGAAACAGAGAGATTGATTATTTAAAGAGCACACAAGACTTTCATACATTACGTGCTACTGATTTATACTCTATGGGCAAAGCTCCATTCTTCAACGAGAGTAATCACAGTGAAGCTGAGCTCATAAGATCTTTGATTAGAAGGGAGATGCGCACAAATTTCAAAGACTTTAGGACTGCAAAATCGAAGTTGATAGATGACACAACACGAATTGATGAAAATACAAAAGCTCCAATGAAAATACGTGTCTATCAACATCCTAAATTTATCAGAAAATCCCGGTGCATGCTCCAGTTCCTCCAAACTCTTTGAAGCAACTACTATCCTGGAGATGTGAAAAGGATTCCGGTCACGCTGTGATCAAATGCATAGACAAGTCCTATCGAATTATTGATCCAGCAGACTTAATGAAGTTTGGCAAAGACGACTTATCAAAGCTGCTACACTGCCCTATCTCAGCTGATGAGTCTGTTTACTTTCTATCTTGCCAGTATGTTTGGATGATTGACCGGATCCTGAGGAATAAATGGTATGCTTATGCTGGATCTTACACGAAGGCAAACATTGACTTTGATTGATCATGTTTCACCGAGCCTAGGGGGAGATTGTAGGAGATAAACAAGGCTCGGCAAAACAGATCTGTGCGAAAAGAAGCATCCACGCGAGAAGCAAGTCATATGCGAGTCGCAGACCACGCGAGAAAGGCTCCATGCGAAAGACTGCTGCCGCGCGAAATCTTGATCCACGCGAAAGTGATCTCGCGCGAGAACTCTTTGTTTTAGTATAAATAGCTAGTTTTCGTTTTGTATTTAAATTTTTCATTCATTATTACTGTATCTGTGCGAAATCGCACAAGACCTCTTGTAGGTTTTCGTTTATCAATCAAAGATCTTCTGTTGTGATTCAAATCATTCTTCTTCTACTCCAATCTTGTTTATATTCCGCGTTCACAAGATTGAGATCGTGTGTGTTTGATTTCTGGGAGAATTTCGAGGTTTTTACAAAAATATTGTCTGATACTGTGAACTATTTTGTTAGGTTCAAGTTGGAAGACACGATGAGTTCATAGCCTCATTTTTCAATCATTTGGTATTCAACAAAGTTTTGGGGGAAAAAGTATACTGTTTGGGTTGATGTATTATTTTTGAAAATATTTTTGTTGCTTACTGTCATTTGCGATACAACCATTAGTTCGAATGAGGAACCGTCCGATAATGTTAGTAGCGCTACTTAGGAGAATATTTGTACCAACCGGATGAGGGTTGCTACTATTTTCCTGCATCTAACTGAATGAGGGTTAGGATGTAATATTATCTGATTTTGTGAATTATTTCGTGACAGTATGATTATGTTGTGAGCAGGTTTGGTTGTAATTGATACATCAACAAAATATTTGTCTGGCTATAAACCTATATTCTCACCAATATTTTGTTGACTGGTTTAAGTGTACTTTTTCAGAAAATGAGTAACTCATTTGATTTCAGCTTTGAAGTTCGTGATGGATGGGGTGAAGTAGTTGGGAGGGTCTGCGTCACGCTGACCGTCAATATAGTTGACGGAAGCGTGTATGTTGACGTGCATTTTCATAGGTTTTAGACATGCTGTAATTTAGTGTAAACAATTACATCAAATTTTGTATCTTACTTAAATGATGTAATTCCTCTAGTATTAATAAAAGCATGTCTGTGTTATGTTTGTATTATAACTGTGTTCATTTACTATAAACAATGCACTCTGATAAAAGCTAGTCACATTCCACCCGTATCGTTCACGCTTCCGCCGGGATGTGACACCAACGTATGGAACATAAAAGTTATAACGTTTAAAAACGATCTACATGAAAATAAATATTTGTTTATTCATAAGTCATTGCTTAATGAATAATGTTTAAAATTTAAGTATTTTGATAATGAACATATACTATGCTTAAATTTTAAAACAACTATTACAAAACATATCAACTTTCTAGGCTTCAAATATGATTTTGACTTCAATATCTTTCAATCTATTTTAGATCGTTCCATTTCTCAAAATCTAAAATTGGTTTGTATTCTAATCTCAAATTAATTATAATAATTATATTATTTTTTAAATTTTTTACACTAATAATATGTAATTTATAGAGTCGGTGTATATTTACATCTTACCATGTAAGCATAAAAAAGTCAATCTAAATTTAAATTTGAAATCTTATAATATATTATTTTCATCGGTCGTGTAGTACACGGGTCCTAACCTAGTAGTCATATACGTAGCTCTTGGTTCTCATAAGTCGTGATCTTCTCATGAATCCTCCCTTACATATATATATATATATACATACACACATATATGTGTGATTAGAAAAAAAGGTATATTTTGCTACTTCAAATTCGTGTGTATTCATTCAGTCACAGAATGAACCTCTACCTGTTTGGCATATTCATTATCCCGGATGGCCGGATCAAGGAGTTCCGGGTGACACCTCGGCAGTTCGAGAGATTTTTAAAAGATTATGGCGTATTCCATCATCTGAAGGGCCAATTGTGGTGCAGTGCAGGTTGATCTTGTTTTTCACATTTATATTTTCATCAAAGATTTTGTAAATACATCTAACAAGATTTTATAAGTTATACAGTGCAGGTATCGGTAGAACCGGAACATATTGTGCAATTCATAACACCATCCAAAGAATTTTAGTTGGTGACATGTCAGCATTGGATCTTGTAAAAACCATAAGCACTTTCAGGTCTCAGAGGATGGGGATGGTTCAAAATTTGGTATGTACTGTAAACGCAATGCTCGTGTCAAAACGGGTCAATTTTAGTGAGTCAAGTTGGGTTTACCAGAAAAAAATAATTTTGTTTATTTTTTGGTTGTTTAATTAAAAACTACTTTATAATCAATGTTTTAAATGTGCTGTGAGAATATAAACTCACTTAGACGTATAGAAAACCTTTAATGGTCATGTAGCCAATTGAGAAGTATCACATGTTGGAGGTAACTAAGGTGTTTTGCTATTAATTACATATTAGTGCCTTAATTATAAGTTCTAGATGTAGTATTGATTCAAGCTTTTTTTATTTTAATAAATGATATATTGAAACTACATTGGGGAATAAATGATATATGATATATTTTATTTTGTGATGAAATTAAACTAATGATAAACTAATATTTCAATAACGATTCATTTTTACTTTTAACGTATTGAGAATATCTTTTTAATGATGCAATTTGTCAAAACTATTACAGTATTAAATAGTATTTTTTTAATTAAGTTAAGAAAATACTTGGGAAATGATCAAGATTTATAATGAATATTTTGCTAGATATGGGTGTAAATGCTAACCTTTTTTCCGAATTCGTATTAATTAATGTAACACTCATGATTAATGTTTCAGGATCAATACGTTTTCTGTCACGATGCTATTATTCATCTACTTGAAGACCTTATCTCAGATTCCAACATTTAGTAGGAAAAAACAGTAATTAGTATGTCAAATATGATTACAAATTTATATTATAAAATTGTTATATGAAAAATAGGATGTTTTATATGTTTAGAGAGTGTTTGAGATTGCTTATTTAAAGAGCTTATGCTTATAAGGAAAAGAAGCACATGCTCCTTATTCAAAACGACTTATTTCACCCTAAGAGTAAACGTGTAATTTTGAATCCACAAAGAATAACCAATTTTAAATAAGCAATCACAAACTACTTTATTTGAATTTAAAAAATAAAATTTACTTCACTCTAAAAGAAGCATATAAACATAAACACTCTTCTTGAAGCAAACAAATGTGAGGCTATTTCTGTGGGCTTTTTTGAACCAAACCTATTAGCAGTTTCAAGAGTATAAATTGAAATTACTTCAACAAGCTTTAAAATTATATTGGTATAAATTCAAGGCGTTAAGGTCCGGGGCTTTGTCAACTTATTCGAGTTCTTTTCTGGAAAATACAATAAGCCATTTAAGCTAATTTTCTTACAAGTATCCTTTTAAGCTAATATTGTTGATCTACCCTGGTTAACGACTAAACATAAATACATGGACCTAATTCAACATTTTTTATGCAGATTGGTGACGACTACGGTAATGCTCATGATGACCGAAACTTAATTTATCATTGTTCCGTTTTAAATTGATTTGTGCTGATAGCAACTTGATTGTGATTGTGATTGCGATTGCGATTGCGATTGCGATTGCGATTGCGATTGCGATTGCGATTGCGAATGCGAATGTGATTGGTGATTGTTCTATTAAGAGTAACATTGATGTTGTCCAAGTGTGTTTTGAATACAAACATCTAATTGGAGAAGTAAACACCCCTAATGACTTCCATAATCAAGGTTTAAACAAACAACTCTACAATCTACATGGCTTACTAAACAAAAACATCTACTCATTAAGTCATCAAACAGAAATCACATCATTTGGTATATAACAGCATATATATACCTTCCAACTTGATGTTTGGAGCGAAAAGAAGTGGAAATATGCATCATGGATCATCTTGCAAAACCATGGTTGGATTTTGAGAATTAAATTATCCACAAAATGGTTTTCTAGGCGTTGGTGTTCGATTCTCCGTTGATTGCAGATTCTCCATTGATTGTAGTCTTTGCTTCAAATGAAAAACTTCAACCTGCATACAGCATACACATACGTCTGTTAATATAAATAACTTCCACTACCCTTGCTTAAGGATTAACTTCACACGTCTTTTTAAGTTTCATATATCATACTTGGTTTTAAATGAAAAGGTATTTGGAAAAGTTAACTCTATTCATTAATTAAATGGGTATATATATACAATTACAAGTCTATCAAATACTAGAAAATAGGAATCATCTAACTAACAATTCTTATCACAATATAACAAACTATAAGGCTGATAATTATCTCTAAATAACAAACTATATGATGATTGTTATCGGCTGGTTAAGACACCCCCTCAGTGTGAGCCGTAGTGGAGCGAAGGCGCAGACTGGATCTGAATCGAGTAAATAGTTGGCGCAGAAGACCTTTTGTAAAAATGTCAGCATATTGATAATCGGATGGTACGTGGAGTACACGCACTGAGCCGAGTCGAACCTTCTCACGTACAAAGTGAATATCAAGCTCCACATGCTTGGTCCGGTGATGTTGAACTGGATTTTCGAACAAATACACGGCTGAAATATTGTCGCAATACACAAGAGTAGCCTTACGAGTAGGGACATGTAGTTCCAACAGTAAATTTCTTAACCAACTGGTTTCGGCCACTTCATTTGCAACTCCCTGATATTCTGCTTCAGCACTTGAACGCGAGATAATGGGCTGGCGTTTGGAAGACCACGAAACTAGATTATCTCCGAGAAACACACAATAGCCGGACGTGGATCTTCGTGAGTCAGGGCCCCCCCCCCCCCAATCGGCGTCAGAATAAGCCACCAAATTGTGCGATTTAGAGGGGGTAATATCAAGTCCAAATGAAAGTGTACCCTTGAGATAACGAAGGACTCGTTTCATAAACTGTAAATGTGGATCGCGGGGGCATGCATGAAAAGGCATAATTGTTGGACAGCATAGGCGAGATCAGGGCGAGTAATAGTGAGATATTGCAGAGCACCTGCAAGCTACGATAAAGAGAGCTATCCGGTAAAAGAGCACCACTTGTAGCACTTAATTTGGAGGCGGTAGCCACAGGAGTTGCACAAGGTTTACAATCCGTCATGTTGGCCCGGGCAAGAATATCACGTGCATATTTCTCCTGCGCTAAGAACATGCCACCGTTCTTGACAGTGTCAACATTAATCCCAAGAAAATGGTGGAGTGGACCGAGATCTGTCATTGCGAATTCGGAGGAGAGAGAGGTAATGATTTTGTTCAATAATGAGGTAGAGGATGCTGTGAGGATAATATCGTCCACGTAGAGCAATAAGTAGGCCATGGTAGCAGCCGTCTTGTAGACAAATAAAGAGGAGTCACTAACAGATCTGCGAAAGCCACATTTGAGAATAAAGTTAGCAAAGCGATCATACCATGCTCTTGGTGCCTGTTTCAACCCTTAGAGTGACTTCTTAAGAAGACACACATGTTTAGGATATGTGGGATTGACGAAGCCGGGCGGTTGAAACATATACACTGTCTCGTTTAAGTCGCCGTGTAAAAAGGCGTTTTTCACATCAAGTTGATTAATTGGCCAGCGTCTAGAAACAGCCAAGCTGAGAACGGTGTGAATTGTGGTCGGTTTAACAACCGGACTAAACGTTTCGTCGCAATCAACCCCTACCTGTTGACTTTTACCATTCACCACCAAACGAGCCTTGTACCATTGTAAGTCACCGTGGGCATTAAATTTGTGGCGAAATAGCCACATGCACCGGATAATATTTGTGTCCGGAGGCCGAGGGACAAGAACCCAAGTTTGATTATCCATTAAGGCTTTGTACTCGTCGGACATTGCTACGTGCCAATTTGGATCGGATAGGGCTTTGAGGTGAGAGGTGGGAAGTGGGGAGATGGATGGGGTGGAAGTGGCGGAGAAGGTAAGGGGCTGTTTCGGTGGAAAGGAACCCGTTTTGGAGCGGGTGGTCATGGGGTGGCAGGGGTTGGGTGGGACGGGGGCTGCGGTGGTGAGGGTGGGGGGTTCGTGGGAGTAGGGTGGGTAGGAGAGGGGGGTGGGGGAGAGGTGGTGGTGGGTTTTGGGCGGCGTTAATAGGTGCGGATGGGTTTGGCCGGTGAGGGGGAGTGAATTGGGGCGGAAGGGAAAGTGGGTGGTTGGAATTACAGGGGTGAGGGGTCGTCGTCGAGGAAGGAGTAGTCAGGATTGTTGTTCGGGGAGGCAAAAGGAAAGGTGGTCTCATCGAACGTGACATGGCGGGATAGAATGATTTGGCCGGAGGATAAGTCGAGGCACCTGTACCCGCGGAAATCGACAGGGTAGCCGAGGAAGACGCAACGGACGGAGCGAGGGGAGAGTTTGTGAGGGCGAGTGGAGGAAGTGTTGGGGTAACACGTGCAACCGAAGACGCGTAGGTGGTCATAGGTCGGGTGTTTGCGGTATAAGACGGAGGTTGGTGTGTGGAAGTGTAGTAGTTTAGTGGGTAGGATGTTATGGAGGTAACAGGCGGTATGGAGTGCCTCGACCCATAAGGTAGGTGGGAGAGAGGCATGATGGAGGAGGGTAAGCATAACATCATTAAGGCGTCGGATCATCCTTTCGGAAGTTCCGTTTTGTTGGGACGTTTGATGGCAGGAAAACTGAAATTGGAGACCGTTGGAGGAGGCAAATTGTTTAAAGTGGGAATTGTCAAATTCACCCCCTAAGTCACATTGGAATTACTTAATGGAGATATGAAATTGGGTTTTAATATACGCATGAAAGTTGGAGAACTTAGTAAATGTTTCTGATTTAAATTTGAGGGGAAAACCCATGTATAATGTGAAAAATCATCAACAAGAACTAATAATATTTATACCCGTTTTTGCTTTGGATAGGTGAAGTCCAAAGATCACAATGAACAATGTCAAAAGGCAATAAAGTCGATGAACTAGAATTATTAAAAGGTAAACGTTTGTGCTTAGAAATCTGACAAGAGTTGCAAACTAAATTTCTAGCACGCTTATTACATGAGATAACTTTATTGGAAACAAGAAAATCAAAAACGGGGAGGCCCGGGTGCCCCAAACGATCATGCCAATGGTCTTGAAAAGTAGAATGCAAGATGGTGGAGGTGGAGACCGGGTAGGAGAGCGGGTACAGTTGACTCGAACTATTGTGGGGGGAGAGAATCATCCCACTCTTGTAATCCTTCACAGAAAAACCAAGCGGGTCAAATTCAACCGAAACATTATTATCAATAGAAAATTTACGAACGGAGATAAGGTTTTTAATAATGTTAGGGGTATAGAGGATATTATTGAGGTGAAGGTCTCGGTGTTTGGTAGGTAAGGTGGAGTGTCCGATCGAGAATTGGCACGCGAGCTCCGTTACCTACAAGAATCGAGCCAAACGGGATAGGCAAACTAGGGTTAGTGATCTTACCTTGGTCTCCGGTGACATGATCAGTAGCTCCCGAATCCATGAACCAGTCATTGGTGGAAGGTTCTAAGTTCATGGTTTGAAGTGCCTCGCCAAGTTGAGTGGGCTCAATCGAGTCACAAGAGGTGAGATGGTCCTGCGTGGAGGAGGGGCCGGGAGGCTGCTTCCGAGGGGGCCCAGCGGGGGCTGTAGTGGGCCAGGAGGTGGGTTGTCCGGGCCAGCCTGTTACCCACCCAGGTTGGGTCGGGTAGGGACAGGGTGGAGGAGCCCAGGAAGTTGGCCAGTAAGGGGATGGGCTGGGGTAAATGGGTCAGTGGGCTGGTTGATGTGAGTTGCGGTTAGGGTGAGGCCCAGAAGCAGAAGGTGGGCCGCGATTGCCAGGTGGGCCGCGAGAGGAGCCTGAGTCCCGGATATGGGCCTGCGTTTAGGCTGTCTTGGAGAACCGCGACCAGCAGGCCTGCGGGCGCTATTTGAGGCGGTGGCGGTGGCGGCCAGGGCAGAAGGAGTGGACAAAGATTCCCGAGCCGATTGTCGATGATGCTCGAGTTGCAGCATGCTACAAGCCGCCTCCCAAGAAGGGAGAGTTTGGTTGATGTAGGAGGCAACCGTGTCATATTCGGGAGGCAAGCCCCGAACGAGTTGCAGGACCAGACGTTGTTCGTTGACAGGCTGTCGACATCATTGAGTTGGTCCGAGAGCTCCTTCAGTTTCTGGCAGTAGGCATCGAGAGATGGGATGGATTTGAGAGCAAGGTTTGTAAATTCGTGCTCGAGTGCCGCAGCCCGGGCGCCCTTGTTGTTGAGGAAGATAGTCTTGATGTGGTTCCAAGCTTGATGAGTTGTGGAGTCAGACTGTAGGACCCGAACCAAAAGTTCATCGGAGAGGGTGCCATAGATCCACTGAAGAACAATAGCATCTATTTCAGCCCATTCCGGATAGGCAGGATCGGTAACGGCTGGCGGTGGGCTGCCATCAATGTGAGCGGTGACCTTGTACCCTTTGGCATGAAGCTGGAACAGCTTGACCCACGAGGAGTAAGACACTTTCACACAATCTAAAACTCTGACTTTGTTTTGAATGTTGGTCACAGTGTAGACGGGGTGAATGGCCTTGTGGGTGTCAGATTGGGAGGGTTCGGATTCGGTGTTCTTGGGGGGGTTGGTGTCGACTTTGTCAGCCATGTTGTTGCTGGAACAGAGTCGGAGGAAGGTGCACTATGTCAAGCCGTGGCTTGATGGCAGGGAGGAAGGTTACAGGTATAGAGTCGTGGCTCTGATACCATGAAAAGGTATTTGGAAAAGTTAACTCTATTCATTAATTAAATGGGTATATATATACAATTACAAGTCTATCAAATACTAGAAAATAGGAATCATCTAACTAACAATTCTTATCACAATATAACAAACTATAAGGCTGATAATTATCTCTAAATAACAAACTATATGATGATGGTTATCGGCTGGTTAAGACTAAAAAGTGTGAGACGTACTGATGTGATAGCCCGTGGGGTGAGGCGCGAGTTGAAGGAGCACACATCACGTACTTGAGGCGATAGGTATTTATATAATGCTTATGATTGAGTTCTAAATAATATTGCTCTAATGCATTAATGTTAATC
Organism: Flaveria linearis; assembly: GCA_024085815.1. Classification (NCBI taxonomy): domain Eukaryota; kingdom Viridiplantae; phylum Streptophyta; class Magnoliopsida; order Asterales; family Asteraceae; genus Flaveria; species Flaveria linearis. Next base: position 60,719,388 of record CM044009.1, read on the forward strand.
CTTGAACACCCAAAATTTAGATGGCAAAACCTCTATATAGTATTTTATATATAAAGAACTTCTATAGTTCTGTGTACAGCTATATGTACAGCCTAAAAATATATAAACTGCCCATGTACAAGAGTTGCTAAAGGTATCGCCTAGTGCCTCCTCCGAGTCAATCCCAAGGCACGCCTTATGTACACCCCCCATCACCTCGTGTGGCTGCTTCTGACCTCGCCCAACGGTGCCTCGTGCCTAGACACGCCTAAGGCATGCTTTTCAGAACTAAGATATCATATTTATCCTTTTCATAGTAAACCACCAAATATCACATTTACTCTTTATATATTAAATAAGTGAAATACGTTACTTCACTGAATTAACGAAAAAGAAAAGGAAGTTATTACTATGAATGTCAATGGTGTCATGCACAAGGGCATTCACTCGCTAAGTGTCTGGTATTCAAGAAGTAAAACCCACATATACAAAAACATGCATATGCATCCACATGTCCACACTATGGGAACTCAAGATGCAGGTTCAGTGAATTGGTTGTTCGATAGTGAGGCCTCCCATCACATAACAAATGAATTCTTCACATAATCCATATAGCTTGTTCCATATTCTCTCAACCCTAAAATTCAATCGCAGCCTCCTCTTCTTTGACTATGACAGACGCTGAAAACTTGTGGAAAGAACAACCTCACCTTTGTAACATATCCATCAACTCTTAAACTCACCTCAACCAATTACTTGGGACGGAAAACCCAAGTTGAAGCTCTTCTGCATGGATTTGATCTCTACAAGTTCGTTGATGGTACTCATCCTCCTCCAACACCTACGACAACGGCCAAAGTATTAGAATAGGAATCCTTATGATATGTTATTTGTACATTCTTAGAGGTGACAATATGTAAATTGTATTATTATAAGTATTATGTGAATGAGAAGGGAGAGCACATGGGTTTTACTATAATCTATCATACTCCATTATGGTATCAGAGCGTTGCTCTATACCCTAACTCTAACTGCCGTCGCAGCCTATCTCCTCCCCCCTCTCCCCGATCAACCAACTCTCGTCACTACCTCCGACGATCAACCAACTCTCGTCGCTACCTCTCTCTGACGATCCTCTCTTCGCAGCCTACCTCTCTCCGACGACCCTTTCTTCTTCTCTTCTCCCCACCATTCACCATGGTAGAAACTTCCAGCGACGGCACCCCCTCCAAAAACACTGATCCTATTCACCCAGCCACCACCGTAACCAATATCAAAAACCACTTCACTGCAGTTCTCGGGTTAGACAGCGGTAACTACACATCATGGACCACTTTGTTCAAAATACATTACACCACATGCAACGTATTGGATCACATCCTCCCTCCCGAGTCCGATTCATCAGCACACGATGCATTCTGGTACCGTTTGGATGCTATTGTGCTGCAGTGGATTTATGAAACTATCACTCCCGATCTGTTGGAAACCATCATCAAAAAGGAGACAACCGCAGCTCAAGCATGGAAGGATTTGGAAAGTATATTTGTGGACAGCAAGCCGTCACGTGCACTCTACCTTCATAGCAAACTCACCACAACGAAGATCGACTCTTTTCAATCAGCCGCTGCTTACTGCCAAGAACTGAAATCACTTTCTGATCAACTTGCAAATGTCGATGCACCTGTCACGGATCAGTCCTTGGTTCTTCAGTTGATCGCTGGATTAAACAGTAGCTATGACAGTTTTTCTACAATTCTACAACAAACAAATCCTTTACCATCCTTCCACACTGCTAGATCAAGGCTTATATTGGAAGAAACACGCAAGGCCAACATGAATGCACCAACAGCTTTGCATACGGCTCAAACAACATCCACTCAGTCCTCGGTCAACCACTCCAGCAACACCTCTGCTAACACATCAACAGATCAGTCCGGTGTCTCCTCCAGGTTTAGCGGCGGACGTGGCAGTGATGCCAATCCTCGTGGCCGTGGACGTGGGTACCGTGGCCGTGGTAGGGTGGGGTAGTGGACGTGGAAACTTTGGAAACTGGAATTATTCCTACCCTTATGGACAGCATCCGACTTACACACAGTACCAACCACCACCATGGGCATAATCACCTCAACAGTGGAATATACCACCTTGCCCATATCCATCCACACCAGCTCCTCGTCCTCCAAATCGACAGCAAGGTATCCTCGGCCCCGCTCCCTCCTCTAATTATGCAGCTTCTGAGTACTCTTATACACCAACAAACATCGAGCAAGCATTGCATACAATGACATTGAACCCGGACTAGAATTGGTACATAGATACAGGAGCTACCAACCATATGTCCAACTCGGCAGGTATCTCTCATCTTTTATTAATAATAGCACTTTTAATCCTATTGTTGTTGGCAATGGTTTCCACATACCGATCTCAGGTACGAGCAATGCCACACTAAAACCACCGTAAACCCACCATTAAATTTTAAAAACATCCTTGTCTCCCCACACCTTATAAAGAATTTACTTTCAGTCCGCCAATTAACCACTGATAATAGTCTTGCAATTGAGTTTGATCCATTTGGTTTTCTTGTGAAGGATTTTCAGACCAAGATCCCCATGCTCCGATGTGATAGCAAAGGTCCTCTCTACCCGCTCACCTCTCCATCCACCAAAGTCACTTCTCCATCTGCTTTTGCTGCTTTGTCTCTTGATCTCTGACATCGGCGTTTGGGTCATCCCGGCACCGATTTATTACGTGTTTTAAATAAACACAAGACTATTTCTGTTGCTTCTTTCAATTCTAAACAATTATGTCAATCTTGTGTTTTTGGGAAGCAAGTTAAGCTTCCCTTTTATGATTCATTGTCTTTTACATATTCTCCTTTTGATATTGTGCATAGTGACTTATGGACATCCCCTGTGTTAAGTTCAGGAGGACATCGTTATTACATTTTGTTTCTTGATAACTTTACCAATTTTTTGTGGACATATCCAATTGCAAATAAATCAAATGTGTTTTCTATATTTCTAGAATTTCAATCACTCATAAAAACACAATTTGAAAAGAAAATCAAAACTTTGCAATGTGAGAATGGAACTGAGTATAACAATCATTCGTTCCACAATTTTTGCAAACAAAATGGTATGCAATTTCGGTTTTCATGTCCTCACACCTCACCACAAAATGGTAGAGCTGAGCGTAAAATACGGTCCATTAACAATATAATTCGTACTCTCCTTACCCATGCATCTCTTCCACCTTCTTTTGGCACCATGCTCTTGAAATGGCAACATACATCTTAAACGTCTTACCCTCTAAAACCAAAAATAATCAAACACCTACCAAACTTCTCTACCATAAAAATCCCACCTACACTCACCTCCAAACGTTTGGTTGCCTTGTTATCCCCTTCTTCCTTCCAGTTCTATAAACAAACTCTAACAACGGTCCTCTCCATGTGTCTTCTTAGGTTATCCTCCAAATCATCGGGGATACAAATGCTTTGATCTTAAAACCAAGAAGATCACCACCTCCCATCACGTTGTGTTTGACGAGTCAACTTTCCCATTCAACACCACATCACCAATTCCATCATATGAATTCCTTCACAAGAATATTAACATGGAACCTCACCCAATAATAAGACATTCCTAGCATCATCCACCATCTTCCACCACCATCACTAAACTACCCTCACCTCCAACCAGACCTCCCTCGGCTTTCTCCCAACAATACCGCCGTCGCAAACCCAACAACACCTCTAACCATCATCCCCAAACCACCCTGTCACCTTCCCATACTAACCCTACCAACCCGTCACCACCCGCTAGCCCAACTACCAATTCATCACCACCATCAATGACACCGTCCTCTCCAACTCCTACGGCCACCCCATCACCTACACCGACCCCACCATCATCACCACCACCTCATCCGCCACCACCACCACCTCCACCTCCACGGACCATTACCACTCGTAGTATGACCGGCTCCTCCAAACCAAAAATACCTTTCAACCTTCACACTACTACCCTTGAACCCATTCCAAAAAAACCCAATAAACGCCCTATCTAACCCGGTTTGGAACATGGCCATGACTGAGGAATTTAATGCTCTTATTAATAATAAGACTTGGGAGTTGGTACCTCGCCAGTCAAACATGAACATAATCATGTGCATGTGGATTTTTAAGCATAAAATGAAATCTGATGGTACATTGGAGCGTTACAAAGCTCGTTTGGTTGGTGATGGTCGTTCTCAGCAGGTTGGTATTGATTGTGATGAAACGTTCAGCCCGGTTGTTAAACCCGCCACCATACGGGATGTTTTGTCTATTGCTTTACACCATGGATGGAATATAAATCAACTTGATGTTAAGAATGCCTTTTTGCATGGACACTTGGCTGAAACGGTTTTCATGCACCAACCCCCGGGTTTCGTGATCCTAGGTATCCCAATCATGTTTGTCTTCTCAAGAAGTCCCTTTATGGTCTCAAACAGGCACCACGTGCTTGGTACCAAAGGTTTACAGATTACGTCACTCGTCTTGGGTTTTCTCATAGCTCCTGTGATCACTCGTTATTTATTTATCGCCGTGGTTCTGAAACTGCTTATATTCTCATTTATGTTGATGATATTATTATGGTTACATCCTCTCAGCCGCTCAAGCAACAACTTCTACAGCACCTCTCTTCAGAATTTGCCATGAAGGATTTGGGTGATCTCATCTTGGGTATTTCTGTCACCAAAACTAAGGACGGCTTGTTTCTTTCACAATCCAGATATGCTCAAGACATCCTTCATCGTGCAAATATGAATGCATGTAACCTGGTTCAGACCCCAGTCGACACTGCAGGGAAACTTAGCTCCAATTCGGGTGATTTACTTAACGACCCGACTACTTATCGCAGCTTAGCAGGTGCTTTACAGTATCTCACCTTCACACGACCTGATATAGCTTATGCAGTCCAGCAAATATGCATGCATATGCATGCTCCACGCATAGGTCATCTTCATGCACTTAAGAGAATTCTGCGATATGTTAAAGGTACTCTTTCTATGGGACTCAGCATGACTCGTTCCCCTGTGTCAACTTTAGTCGCTTATACTGACGCAGATTGGGCAGGATGCCCTGACGCTCGTCGCTCCACTTCTGGCTACTGCGTTTATTTAGGTGATAATTTGCTTTCTTGGTCGTCTAAACGACAAACAGTTGTATCTCGCTCTAATGCTGAGGCCGAATACAGGGGTATCGCGAATGTGGTGGCAGAAATTTGTTGGTTGCGTAATTTGTTGCTTGAACTTGGTTCTCAACCTCTACGCACCTCTATTGTGTATAGTGATAATATTAGTGCCATTTACTTGTCTGGGAACCCGTTTCAACATCAGCGTATGAAACACATCAAGGTGGACATTCACTTTGTTAGAGAACACGTTCGGCGTGGTCATATTCGAGTGCTTCACATCCCTACGAGACACAATTTTTCTGACATTTTCACCAAAGGATTACCTAGAGTTTTGTTCACTGATTTTCGCTCCAGTCTAAGCATTCGGAATCCTCCACCTTAGACTGCGGGGGTATATTAGAATAGGAATCCTTATGATATGTTATTTGTACATTCTTAGAGGTGACAATATGTAAATTGTATTATTATAAGTATTATGTGAATGAGAAGGGAGAGCACACGGGTTTTACCATAATCTATCATACTCCATTACAAAGGTACAGCAATTCCACACAAGGACTATCTCGTAGGCAAGATCGCCTCCTTTTTGGTGCTATCGTCGGTAGTCTATCACCGATAATCATACCTGCTGTTATAAATGCTTCATCATCACTTGAAGCATGGAAAATCTTATCCAACATTTATGCTTCACCCTCTAGAGACCATATAAAGAAGCTCCAACATCGCCTAAAATAGTCTTCTAAAAGGCAAGGTCAAAGCATCACTGATATATGCAAGAGATAATAAATGATTATGGATGAATCGGCTATCCTTGGAAGAAGTTTGATGACAAAGATGTGACTGACATAGTACTAGCAGGTCTTGACCAAACTCTGTACAAGCACATCATTGATGCTATTTGTGCCAGTGAATGTTGGCCCAGAACTTAATAAAACAGCCACAAAAACACAAAAACACCGATGATCTTTGGGGAACTCCACGACTCTTTACTTGCAATATTATTAAATCAAAACTCACATTACAATGAACCGTAGACCCTTCTATATATACTAAAAGCTTCACCAAGAAAACAAGTAAACCCTAATCCTTTTATTAGGAACTCTATCAAATCAAAAAGACTCAATCAATTAAGCAAATCAAATCAAACTACTAAAATAATAACCTGCCTTTCTCCTAAATTTCAACCAGCCAAAAATAAAATGAAAAATCAAATCAAGATTAACCTAACATTTTCCCCCTTAATCTTGATATGGATCTCAACTTTTTAAAGCAATGTTGGTTCATCGTCCTCTCGAGCTAGAGCCAAGTTGGCTTCCTCTTTCCCAAACCAGTTAGGACACTCATATGCGAAGTGTCCGTACTTTCCACACTCGTAGCACTTCAATTCCTTTTCGTCTCTAAAATTCCCGCGCCCAAAACATCTTCCGTGCCCATTCTCTTCTCTACCATTCCCTCTTCCACGACCCCTGCAACGATCACGATTGCCAAGCCCACGTCCTCGCCTATACCCATCATAACCGAGCTCACCTTGCTTTTGTCTTTCCTCTTCTTCTCCTCTGGACAGCAGCAACTTGCCTTGACCTTCCTCCTTTTCATCAAGATCTTCGATTTTTTCTTCATAAGCATTTAATCTTCCAACAGCTTCTTCAAGTACATTTTTTCTAAATCCGAATATTGCTCTATGGATGCCATAATTTGTAAATACTTCCTTGGAACCGAATTTAGGAGTTTTCTTACTACCACTTCATCTTCTAAACTTGACCCAAGACTTTTTTAAACTTTGTAACAATTCCACCAAGTTTTCCTGAAAACTCATCAACGGACTCACCTTCTTTCATCTTCAACATCTCAAGCTCGGATCTAAGAGTTTGAAACACAAATGCTCTTGCCATCAGATTCCTTTGCATCCTTGTATCTTGCCACTTGTACTCTTTCGTACTCTTTCGGCTCCTAAATATCGGACTTTTAATGCCTTCCACACTTCCTTTGCATCCTTGTATCTTGTCACTTGTAATAGTACATCCTCAAGGAGGGTTTGAAACACAAATGCTCTTGCCATCAGATTCTTCTTGGCCTCAACAGGTCCTTCCATAGCCGGGTCAACAGCTTCCCATAAACCATAGGCTTGCAGGATTGCTTCTACCATAACAAACCAACTCGAATAGTTTGTTTCTGTCAATTTTGGGCACTGCAGTGGCATGTTATGCTGCTCTCTAACAGTAATTGCTCCTTCAGCCATTCTTCTTTGACAATGCAGAACAAAAACAGGTTGCTGCTCTTTTTTTTCTTATCTCTCAGTCCCCACACCCTAATCAATTTCTTTGTTACCTTTTAGCCTCTACCACACAGGTTCTTTCTTGTACCACGCAGGTTTTCTACCACACAGGTAGTCTTGATCTTCTTCAGTTGTTACCACACAGGTGTTGTGATCCACACAGGCTGTTGTCTTGCACACAGGTTTCTCTTTCTTGCTGCACCACGCAGGTTCTCTTGATGCACTTTCCTTCTTAACCTTTGATTGGGGTGAGTATTGGTTGGTTTGTTCTTTGACGTCGACCAGCTTTTGCTGCTGTTCTTTGATGTCAGATCTGATACTGCTGCTGTTTTCCTTTGATGTCAAACTTGCTGCTGCTGTTATTCTTTGGCGTCGACTTGCTACTGCTGCTGTTCTTGATCCCTGGTATGAGCTTCACCAAGCTCTGGTACCAATTGTTGGCCCAGAACTTAATAAAACAGCCACAAAAACACAGAAACACCAGTGATCTTTGTGGAACTCCACGACTCTTTACTTGCAATATTATTAAACCAAAACTCACACCTTACAATGAACCTTAGACCCTTCTATATATACTAAAAGCTTCATCAAGAATAAGTAAACCCTAATCTATTTATTAGGAAACTCTATCAAAGCAAAACAGACTCAATCAGTTAAGCAAATCAAATCAAACTACTAAAATAATAACCTGCCTTTCTCCTAAATTTCAACCAACCAAAAATAAACTAAAAATTCAAATCAAATTAACCTAAGACACACCTATCCCGTTCAATGAACTCCACGAGAAGTTGATCAACAATGAACTCTCGGTGGCACAACTTGCATCTACAAGCACCATTCTTCAGCCTACTACTGCCTTTGCAGGGTAACATCGATAGCAAGCAAGGCCATTGACTGGAAAACAACCGATGAAACACATAACTTCATCTTCGGGTCTCTTACCCACTCCAACAAGCAGCGCACCTAACACCACTGGATCACGTCCTTTTTTTGGGAAAATGTCAATAGTTTCATGCCAAAGGACATTCAGTCACTAATAGCCCGGTATCCAAGAAAGTAAACCCACATCTTTAAGTACCACCTTATAACAAAAACATGCATATGCGAAGTCCACAGGTCCACACTATGGGAACTCAAGATGCAGGTTCAGTGAATTAGTTGTTCGATAAAGGGGCCTCTTATCACGTAACAAACGAATTCTTCACATAATTCATATATTGTTCCATCTGTTTAAAATGTGAAACCGGCTAGATTTATTTAAGCTAATATTAAATAGGTATATACGATAATCTAAAAGGCGTGTATTAAATCATAATAGGCCAGTACATAAGCAAAGAAAAGCTAAGGCATTAGGCCTCGTTTCCATTTGAAAAAAAGTTGATGTCTATGTGTATACATATCCATGAACTTTTTGTTGAGACTTATTATGGTTCGATTTGGCACACATAAAGGGGTATATCGTATTTTTCTTTCCATGTAAACTATTTCAAGTACTTTTTGGTTGGATATTGAAACATGTGGCATTAGATTGAATGCTTGTTGTCATCATTTTCTTTCTTTAAATTTGTTCAACTGTCTTTATTTATATTCGTTTTAGCCTACTATGTGCACGTGTTTTCTATGATGATATGTCGACCGGGATGCAAGAAAGTAGAAAAGGCTACACTTTCTATGATTTTCTGTTCAATACACGGCTTGTGAAGTCGACAATCAGGCATTTTCAGGTATAAAATATCACTTCTGATATAGTTTATTTTTAATTTAACTAACATGTTTATACTTGTGTGGTGCGACTTATAGTTTCTTGTTACAGCACATGTTTGATAGGATTTTTCTTACATCCCTTTATTCTAAGAGTTTGCATCACAATTTGCTGAGATAATTATACTTATCAGCTTACTTTACAGAGATTAAGTGTGTTTATTCTTGTTTGTTTTTTTATTTTCAGTATTCGTCTCATTGTTCATCCCAAGCCCGTATAAAGGAGGGTTTGTAATAACGAAATTCGAAAAATCCCTGAAAACTTCATTTCATTTTAGGCCTCTTAAAAAGTTAAACCCAATTATTAAATTTTGAAAGATATGAAATCGCCCATTGTATTAACTTGCCTGCTACTTTAGGATTGGGTTGTTTCAGGCTTAGGGTGTTATGAATTTCAAATCTGACGTTTTAGCCTTTGGTGTTCTCACTGTTTTTAAGTTTTTATCTCTATTTTTATTGTTATTATTTGTTAAAATAATTACAAACGTACCTGTAGCTGAAATGCTCTTGCTCTTTCTCCTGAGAGGACTCCTCTCGTCGAATGCAATTCCTACACGAAAAAGTTAACTCTAATTACGAACTACTAATCACTAATTAATAAATCAATAATACTCATAGAACATTATTATAGGCAAAACAGGTAACCTTTTGGTACCTTTTAAAATAGGTTGAGTTAACCCTTTGTCCCATGAGTCAACCTACTTGTTTATAAATAGTTAGTGTGTCAAATATGATTACAAATATCTGTTGGCCCAGAACTCTATAAAACAACCACAAAAACACAGAAACAACAGTGATCTTTGTGGAACTCCACAACCCTTTACTTGTATTATTATTAAACCAAAACTCACACCTTACAATGACCCCAAGACCCTTCTATATATACTAAAAGCTTCACCAAGAAAACAAGTAAACCCTAAATACTTATTAGGAAACTCTATCAAATCAAAACAGACTCAATCAATAAAGCAAATCAAATCAAAATACTAAAATAATAACCTGCCTTTCTCCTAAATTTTAACCCATCAAAAATAAACTGAAAATTCAAATCAAGATTAAACCAACATTTTCCCCCTTAATCTTGATACGGATCCCACCCTTTTAAAGCAATGTTGGTTCATCATCCTCTTGAGCTAGAGCCAAGTTGGCCTCTTCTTTTCCATACCAATTGGGACACTCATATGCGAAGTGTCCATACTTCCCACACTCGTAGCACTTCAATTCATTTTTGTCTCTAAAATTCCCGCGCCCAAAACATCTTCCACGTCCGTTCTCTTCTCTACCATTCCCTTTTCCATGACCCCTGGAACGATCATGATCGCCATCCCACGTCCTCGCCCATACCCATCATAACTGAGCTCATCATGCTTGTCTTTCCTTTTCTTCTCCTCTGGACAGCAGTAACTTACCTTGATCTTCCTCCTTTTTATCAAGATCTTTAATTCTTTCTTCATAAGCCTTTAATCTTCCAACAGCTTCTTCAAGTGACATTTTTTCTAAATCTGAATATTGTTCTATGGAGGCCACAATTTGTAAATACTTCCTTGGAACTGAATTTAGGTGTTTTCTCACTACCACTTCATCTTCTAAACTTGAGCCAAGACTTTTAAACTTTGTAACAATTCTGTAATGAAACTAGATAATTATTACTGGATGAATTTACAATGTGGAAACACCTCAATATATAGAGGTGGAAACCCTAATCTACGGCCCATCAAGGCCCATGGGCCAATCTAACGGGCTAAACTAATAACTGATCTACTCTAATCTATTTACATTAACACTCCTCCTCAAGTTGATGCATAGATGTTAATCATGCCCAACTTGTTACATATAAAATCTATTTGAGTCTTCCGGAGTGGTTTCGTGAAGATATCAGCAAGTTGAAACTTTGTCTTAACATGGATTGGTTGAATGGATGCCTCTTCAACCTTCATACAAACTACCCGATCCCTGATTAGATGGCAATCAACTTCTATATGTTTAGTTTGCTCATGAAAGACTTGGTTCTTGGCTATGTGAATAGCAGATTGATTATCACAATATAGCCTCATCAAGTTATTTGAAATAACCCCAAGTTCTCTGAGAAGACGACGGACCCAAATCATCTCCGATGTAACATCTGCCATGGCTCTGTACTCAGATTCAGCACTAGATCGAGACACTGTGTGTTGTTTCTTGCTTTTCCAAGATACCAGATTTCCTCCAACAAACACAATATCCAGTTGTAGACCGCCGTGAAATAGGGCAACCTGCCCAGTCGGCATCCGAAAAGCCTGATACTCTACCATCTCCTTCTTCTGTAAAGGCGCCTACACGACAGTGCCCTTGATCAGAATACAAAATCCCCAACCCTGGAGCGGTTTTAAGATACCGTAATACACGTAGAGCAGCATCCCAATGTCCTGTGTATGGGGCGGCCATGAACTGACTTAAAACACTAACCGCAAAGGAGATGTCCGGACGAGTGACAGTCAAATAGTTAAGTTTCCCAACTAGCCGCCTGTATTGCTCAGGATCCTTCATTGGGCTCCCATCTTCTGGAAGCAGCTTTCCGGTAGAGAGCATTAGGCTATCTACTGGTTTGCAGCCCAATAGACCGCATTCGGATAACATATCAAGAACATACTTTCGTTGTGATAGAAGAATTCCCTGTGGAGACCGGGATACTTCTATACCAAGAGTATCGGAGTCGACCAAGATCCTTAATCTGAAACTGTGACTGAAGAAATTGTTTGAGATTTGTGATCCCAACTTCATCATCCCCTGTGATTATTATATCATCCACATAGACAACCAGAATAATCCTTCGGCCCTGGTGGTGCCTAAAGAACACAGAATGATCATAGGCACTACGAGTCATGCCAAATTCTCCCATAACATCAGAGAATCGTCCAAACCATGCTCGGGGGGACTGCTTAAGACCATACAAGGAGCGACGTAATCTACATACCTTTGAAGCCTCCTCCTCAACGATGTACCCAGGTGGCTGCTCCATATACACCTCCTCCTCAAGGACGCCATGAAGAAATGCGTTCTTGAGATCAAGCTGATGGAGCGGCCAGTGATTTATGGCAGCAAGAGCAATAGAAATAACGACCGACGGCATTTCGGCAACAGGAGAGAACGTCTCATCATAATCAATACCGTAAGCCTGAGAATAACCTTTGGCAACTAAACGGGCCTTCAAGCGAGGCACAGATCCATCTGGGTTTGGTTTCACTGTGAACAGCCAACGAGAACCAACGAGGCGTTTCCCGGGGGGAAGCGGTTGCAGATCCCACGTATGATTGGCCCGAAGAGCACCAATCTCTTCTTCCATAGCCTTTCTCCATCCTGGGTGAGCTAGGGCGGTCATCACATTCTTGGGAATCGGGTAGGAGTCAAGGGCAGTAGTATAAGCATGACATTCGGGTGACAGGTGTGCATAGGAGACATAATCCTGAATCGGGTAACGAGTGTGATGTCGAGGTTCCTTTCGGAAGGCAATGGGGATATCAGGATACGGTGCACCAGGTGGGTCATAGACGGGTGTATCAGGGGTGACATGTGGGGGAGTATCTGATGTAGCAACAGGATCAGGAAGAGAGGACGAACCAGAATCATGGTCAGGGTGTAAATCAGGGGCCGTTGTCTAATCCTTATGTCGTCTGGTATACGTGAATATCAGAGGAGGACCCTTTGCCGGCAGGTCAGATGAAACAGGATCCGAATGTGTAGCATCAGAGACCGGAGGAGCAGATAAAACTGGAGGGATGGAAATGGTAGGGACAGTGGGTGACGTAGATATGTCAGGGTCAGGATCGGGATCGGGAAAGAGATCATCAAGACAATCGGGGGACTCAATGAAGAATGGGCAAGACTCATGAAAAGTAACGTCGGCACTAGTAAAATATCGACGGAGAGAAGGGCTATAGCACCGATACCCTTTCTGGACCCGGGAGTAACCAAGAAAAACACAACGGATGGCACAAGCATCAAGTTTAGTGGTTGTCGGACGATGATCGTGAACATAGGCAACACAACCAAAGATTTTAGGTTCAAGAGGAAAAGGGTTGTGAGTAGGAAACAGAACAGAAAACGGGGTTTTTCCATTGAGAACTGAGGAGGGCATGCGGTTAATCAAATAAGCAGCAGTCAGGACCGCATCCCCCCAAAAGCGATGAGGAACATGAGAATCAATCATAAGAGTGCGGGTAACATCCAACAAGTGATGGTTCTTGCGTTCTGCGATGCCATTTTGTTGAGAGGTATATACGCAAGATGTCTCGTGAACGATACCATGCGTTTTGAGATATGATGATAAATCTGCTGACATGTATTCTTTTGCATTATCAGTACGTATGGTTTTAATGAAGGTGTTAAACTGATTTTGCACATACGCATGGAATTCTCGAAAGATGGAATTTAGCTCACTACGAGATTTCAATAAGTAGACCCAGGTAGTACGAGAATAATCATCAATAAAAGTAACAAAATAATCAAAACCAAGAGTAGTTTTAACAGGGGAAGGTCCCCAAATATCCGAATGTAAAAGTTCAAATGGGTTACAGACTCTACTAGACACTCTTGGGGGATAGGGACGCCGGGTGTGTTTACCCAGCTGACACGACTCACAGTGAAAATCAACAGAAACAGATAAATCCGTCTTATTTGCCTCAGAACCGCTGTAGAGGGATGACCCAACCGGCAGTGGACTTCCCTGATGCTTGAGTCACAAACGTTTGCTGAAGGTTGTGACGATAAGGACAGACGGTATAGGCCTCCCGATTCAACACCTGTGTCAATCAAGACGGTTCGTCCCTAGTTTCTGGAAAACACAATGAGTAGGGTAAAATTTGGCAAGACAATTGTTTTGTTTGGTAAGTTGGCTTACGGAACAAAGGTTATCGGAAAACTCGGGTACAAACAATACAGAGGAAAGGGTCAGGTTCTTCGAGTTACTAATGGATCCAATGCCTTGAACAGGGCATGAGGATCCATCAGCAATTCGAACAGGAGGGTGAGAGGTATGCTTTAGGTTGGATAAGATACCTTGATTCCCAGTCATGTGATGAGTGGCCCCAGTGTCAACAATCCAAGATGAATTAAGGCTAGAGAACGTACCTGAATGAGCTGAATTGGCTTGTGGGTTAGGAGCGTGAAGCGGAAGGTTCAATAACTGCTGAAATTTGTTATACTCCTCCTGACTGAGAGTGACTGTCGGGGTAGCCGGACCGGCATGATCTGGGACATCATCAGAGGCAGCTAACCTTGCTTTGGGTCGAGGAGGCGGAAGAGACCCAGGTGGACGATTCGGGCAGTTGTACTTTGTGTGTCCATCCTGGTGACAATAATGACAAGTGATACCATTGCCTCGACCAACACCTTTTCTTGGAGCTGGCTGATTGCCTCGACCAATGTTTTTGCTAACAGGTGCACTTGTATACATAGCAGATGTGTTGGTGGTTCCAGTAGTAGTCCCTGAACCGTACATCTCTCGAAGCAAATGGTAGATGGAAGCGACGGAGGAGGTGGCAGTGGAGTTGCTCAACAATAAAGGTCGAGCACTAGAGAACTTCGGTGATATGCCTGCAATAAACATCATAATATCCATTTTGTTGTTGCGCTCCTCCTGAAGCTTCAAATCAGTGGTCGGAGGGTACAACGCACGGAGTTCATCTCTGAGTTTTGAAAACCGAGTGAAATAGTCAGTAAAGGTCGAATCACCTTGTTCTGCTCTACCATATGCCTGAACCACAGAAAATGCATGTGACGGAGATTCTTTGGCCAAAAAGGATGAGGACAAATGATCCCACATTTCTTTCACAGTGGGAAAGTTCTGAGCTATAGTAAGTATTTGTGGTTCCATAGCATTCCACAAAGCCATCTGAATACCACTATCATCAATGCACCATTCACGGGTAACCGGATATGGAGGGGTTGTTGTCAAGTGGTCTCCCTTGTCAAGACTAGCAAGTCCTTTCTCGACAAAGAGACTCCATGAACTCCAATTTTTGGAGTCAAGTTTCACAGGAATACGTAAAACCGAGTTGTAATTGATGATACCTGGAGCAATCTGACTTGCAGGAGTGGACTCGGTTTTGGTTTCTTTCACAGATTTTTCAGCCATTGATTAAATCCGAACAGATCTGAAAAACGAGTGTATACCTGGAGCAGAAACGAGAAAGGTGTCGGAGCAGGAAATTGACCTTACAGATCAACTGGAAACTGAATCACGAGCGCGTTGGTGTAAACAGGGTCGCCGGAGGTGAAGCCACGCGCCGCCACTCGCCGGCGCGTGAGGAACAGTGCAGGGGTGGCGGTGGCGCGTGAGAGCGCGTGAGGCGGCGGGGAGGCGGCGTTTTTTCAGGGTTTGCAGATCGGGGGATGGCGAGGCTTCTGGTGGCAGTGGTGAGTTGTGATTGTTGCTCGAAAAAATATTTGGTGAGGGCAGCCGGTTCTTGACCGGAAATCAGAAACAGGAGCAGAGCAGGACGGGTAACGTGGCTAGGATTCGTACCGAGAGCCTTGTGGCTCTGATACCATGTAATGAAACTGGATAATTATTACTGGATGAAGTTACAATGTGGAAACACGTCAATATATAGAGGTGGAAACCCTAATCTACGGCCCATCAAGGCCCATGGGCCAATCTAACGGGCTAAACTAATAACAGATCTACTCTAATCTATTTACATTAACAAATTCCACCAAGTTTTCCTGAAAACGCATCATGGACTCACCTTCTTTCATCTTCAACATCTCAAGCTCGGATCTAAGAGTATGTAATCTTGCCTTTTGTACTCTTTCGGCTCCTAAATATCGGACTTTTAACGCCTTCCACGCTTCCTTTGCATCCTTATATCTTGCAACCTTATATCTTGCAACTTGTAATAGTACATCCTCAGGGAGGGTTTGAAACACAAATGCTCTTGCCATCAGATTCTTCTTTGCCTCAATAGGGCCTTCCGTAGCCGGGTCAACAGCTTCCAATAAACCATAGGCTTGCAGGATTGCTTCTACCATAACGGGCCAACTTGAATAGTTTGTTCCTGTCAAGTTTGGGCACTGCAGTGGCACGTTTTGCTGCTGCCCTCTCTAACAGTAATCGCTCCTTCAGCCATTCTTCTTTGACTATGCGGATCAAACAGGGTGCTGCTCCTTTTTTTTCGTCTCTTTTAACCAAATCAGCCTGTGATCCCACAGGCTGATCAATTTCGTCGCTGCCTTTTAGCCTCTACCACACAGGTTCTCTTGTTTTTTTTTTCTTGTACCACACAAGTAGTCTCGATCTTCTTCAGTTGTTACCACACAGGTGTTGTGATCCACACAGGATGTGTTGGTGCACCACACAGGTTTCTCTCTCTTACCGCACCACACAAGTTTCTCTCTTTTGCTGCACCACACAGGTTCTCTTGCTCCACACAGGTTTCCTTTGAACCACATAGGTGTTCTCTAGATCCTCTTCTTGCATTCGAAACTTCTTCCTTCTTAACAATCGTCCCACACAGGCCACGATTGGGTGAGTATTGGTTGGTTTGTTCTTTGACGTAGACCGGCTTTTGCTGCTGTTATTTGATGTCAGATCTGATACTGCTGCTGCTTTCCTTTGATGTCAAACTTGCTGTTGCTGTTATTCTTTAGTGTTGACTTGATGCTGTTGTTATTCTTTAGCGTTGACTTGCTGCTGCTGCTGTTCTTGATCCTGGTATGAGCTTCACCAAGCTCTGATACCAATTGTTGGCCCAAAACTTTATAAAACAACCACAAAAACACAGAAAAAACAGTGATCTTTGTGGAACTCCACAACTCTTTACTTGTATTATTATTAAACCAAAAATATCATATTATTTCAATTATATGTGAGAGTTTCTAAGTGTAATCAACAAAAAGTACCACTCATCAGTCGGTTAACTTATTCGTAAAATTCTGCTAAAGAGGCATTTTCTACATTCATTACTTGAAAAACCCATGTGCACTTTCATTATATAAGTGGTTAAGTGCCTCAACTTTTAAAAAAAGCTCCATATTTTTACTTTGTAGCATGTCAATTCCCTAAGCAAACCTGGTAAGAGGACAACAACGGCTTCGAGTATATTTATTTTATACATTAAAAAATCCTTCAGTGACTGAATCAGTCATGACTCATGAAAAAGTTATACTTGGCCGTTCTTCAATTAAACCAAGTTTTTCATAGATAGCCGATTTTGGAAACATAACTACTATCGACCCATTTAATTTATAAATAAACGGTACGAAATTACATCTAATTAAATTGTTTATTACCTTTTGTGTATCATCCAAAACCGCTTTTAAAAAGGCAACATCATGCTCAAGCTTCACATGATCGGAATGCACTACATCTGACAAACTATTTGCTTCTTCTTGTGCCATTTCTACCAAAGCTAATTTTTCCTTCAACATTTCCATATCTTTCAGTGTGTCATTTAATCTTTTTTCGACTTCTTGTCGACTTTTAATTACAGAAGAAATGTTTTTTTCTACAGCTTCCCTACCTGTCAATGCAGCTGCTAATTGTCCTTCCAGAATCACGTTTTTTTGAATTATAGCCGACATCTTTATTTCATATAACTGATAGATACTTGAAGAACCCGGAAAAAAAGCTAATTTTTCATCGGTTTCTTGAGATGCAACAGAATCATCATTTTTCTCCTTTTTGTTAATTTCTGTGTTTTCAGGTTCTACCATGGAAGGAGATTCTTCAGTATTTGATTGTTTTGTTGTCTGCTCCATTGGCTGAAATAAACAATATATTAGGAGGTGTTTGAATATGTCTTTTTGAAAGTGATCATGTGATTTTGAATAATCACAATTTGATAATTAGCTACAGTGATGTGGTCTCTCTAGGTGTAATCTCTCTATCCTTCCGGGTAAAAGTAAGACTTGACCTAATCTCACCATCCCCAAACCTCACTATTTGAGTGGGACTTTACTGGGTATGTTTGTTTGTTTAGATGATTGGCTCTAGTGAAAAGGATGCAACAGTTTATGTTACGATAATTTTTTTTACTATTAACCATTAATTTTTTCTTTTTATAATAAATTTTGTTGCAGCTAGTATTAAATTGATTACTTGACCTCTAAATGATCACATCAAATTCTGTTTATCCAAATATTAAAAACTAAATACTGTAACTACCAAACACCCTCTAACGCAATAATCAAATATTCAATTGACATGAAAAGAATACAAAGAAGTTAAAACAGGTTACCATTGAGGATGGTTCATCTTCCAAATTTCTTGCTAATTTCAATGCCACATCATCACCATCGACGTGTTTTTTCCTTAGTGACACATTACCCGGATTTGAATCCACTGACAAAGATTCAGAGGAAGACTTCCTACTAGAACCATGATGTTCGAGCATTGATGCTAGATTTCGTCTCTCTAGACTGCTAGCTGGACCAATTGTGCGTTCCATAGACGAAGAGTATTTTTCAGATGACAATGTAATTCTTCGACTCGTAGATGATTCATTCTTTTTCAACATCAGTACCTCAACCTGTAAATCCATTAATAAACTTGGAATTAAAATGTGAAAGGTACCATCAAACTATTCAAAATGACACTACCACAAATTTTTATTGTTTGATTGGTCTGTAAGAATGGAATGAGTTTCATATGATTAAAACTGCAAAGTGCATGAACTAGAAATGAAAACTAAAATTGGGAAAAATTGTGAAGTTTTTTGCTCTTTTCATATCATGCACAGAGAGTGACAGAGTGTATTATGTCTACTTTACACATTATTGATAGAAGTTATTAAATTTTCTACATATGAACAATACTTGCTAAACATAATAAAACACTAGAACCTCATTAAAACTTTAAAAGATATCATAACAAGCATGTATATGCTTTAGTTACTTTTGAAAAATAAAGTAGTAAAGTAATATAAATTTTGAAAGTTTTTATGAAGATTTTTGCTATTGAAGATTGCATAAATTGGATTGGGTTACACAGTAATTTCACATCTCATTCCATGAAATAAAAACTAAACAAAGGCAAGGAATCGGAATTATTAATTTCTGTTCTATTAGACAAAACAATCATCTTTTTTCATTGCCATGAACTAGACCAATTCATTCCTTCTATGATTCCATCATACCTGGTCTGATGGTTCCTTTTTTAAACCTCCAAATGCAACCAAATATTCTTTTTCCTTGTTCTGTACAAGCACAAGACTAAAGCCCTGTTGAAAAAATATATAGTGAATATGTTTCTAAAAGTTCAAACTTTCATTTACATCCTTCTAAATTTTATAATAACATATTTATCCTTT
This sequence comes from Flaveria linearis, assembly GCA_024085815.1. Lineage (NCBI taxonomy): Eukaryota > Viridiplantae > Streptophyta > Magnoliopsida > Asterales > Asteraceae > Flaveria > Flaveria linearis. Next base: position 60,738,869 of record CM044009.1, read on the forward strand.
CATGGAATCATTCCATGGTAAATAAAATCAGTTACCTGTTACAATTCATTTCACTGACTAAACGAATATGAAAACATTACTGCTACATAATCTTCTCTTTGTTTACCTGGTGAGAAACTCATTATTTTAAGTAAGTGACTGTATATAATTACTATGGTTTAGGAAAATACGACGCTTGTAGTGTTATGAAAGGATAAATATGATATAATGAAATTTAGAAGGATGTTTAGAAAAGTTTTAATTTTGGGATGTAGAAGATTAATGCCACAGCATTATAGATGAGTTTGAATGTATGGCAAATTAAAATTAACATTACCTTTTGTAAAAGTTGAAAATCATACAATCCCTGTTGTCAATAGCGGCTATAGCGACCGCTATAGCGCGCTATGTAGCGTGGCGCCAATCGGTCGCTATTTGTAAATAGCGACTACATAGCGGTATTTTTTATTTTTTTTTATTTTTTTTATTTTTTATTTATTTTTATTTGGTAAATATGAGATTTAGATGATTAGTAATCAAGTATTTTAGATATTTTGGGGGTCTTTGCTTAGATTTCCTACTACTTTATTACTAAACATGCTTATCTATTGAATGTAAAACAATCTTACATATTATTCTACTTAATCGCTAAACACGAAATAGTGGTTGCTATTTACCGCTATTCGCTACGTAGCATATAGGTGGCTTGTCGCTATTTACCGCTATTCGCTATTGACAACTATGCATACAATCATAAATATTAAAACTAAATTAAAATCACCTTGCCGGTAATAATAGATTGTTGGGATGATGTGTGAACTACTGACCACTCCAGTTTTAAAATATCAAACACTAATATCTCTGCATGTCCTATTAAAAGTAATAATAAAAGTGTATAAGGCATATAATAAACACGAAGTCGTTATCGTACCTTAAAGCTAGGGTATTTCAGTACAGATGCAAGTTAATGCTTTATTCAATATTAAAAGTGACATACATTTCATCACTTACATCTTGAACTTCAAAGGTTTTATAAAAAAACGGACAAACGTCGAAAAAACATATGGACTTCTGTTGAATTCACACATAAGTCCATGGACTTTTGCATGATTAAGTCCCTAATCATATAATAGTTTAAGGACTTAATCATGCAAAAAGTAGCATTTGTTAAAGTGAAGTATGAGGACTTTTTCGTTGAGTTTTATTTTTTTAAGTTTAGGGACTTAATCTTGTAAAAACAATAGGGACTTACATATCTGTATTCAGCAAAATTCACTAGAGTTTTTTTCCACATTTGCCCACAAGAAAAATGTAGCATTTTTGTTGAGCTTTTCTCAGACATAATGATATACAACTAAAAAATCTATCATTTTCATCAATTTTATGGCTTAAAGGACATACGTTTTTTTCTGCTACCACCACCTGCAATATACCATTTTGTTCCACACAAAACTCCACAAGAACCAGCTCGAGGTGATGGATGAAAACCTTGTATCTTAATTCTTGACCACATCATCTGATAAAAAGATGTATGTTTAATGAGAGAAATGAACTTTCTGATTCGGTGGAACACACTTTTGGATATTTGGTTGAGAAGAAAAATAATATTCATGCTGACCGTTTCGAAGTCAAGACAATATAAATCATTCAAAGATTTTGACTTTGAGGTTCCTCCAAATACTAGAAGTAATTTATCATCATAAAGAGCTGCCACATGATTACATCTTGCACAAGGTCCAGCTCCTCTAACAAAATATCAAAAAAAAAATGTTTAGTTGATAACATGTGTATATGTATAACCACTTCATAGTGTTAAAAAGGAAAAGAATAATTAGGATCATCAAAGTATTTTCCACGCACTTTTTTAGCAACAAATCATTAAATTAAAGGGGTGTTCAAGATGTGTGTTTTGGATGTGAGTATAGGATAATTAAATAGTCAAAATCAGATAATTGGATGTCATAACAGACAGTATAGTGTTTGGATGCACTTGTACAGATTGATGTTGTGATGGTCAAATAAGATTTTTGAGTGTTTTGTCATCTCCTATAACTTAAGAAAGTAGTACATGAAATAACCAAAATAAAAGTAGAGATGGTTTGTAAAATGGGGATACAGATCTCTCAAATTAAAACAAATAAACAAATAAATAAACAAATATATTTAGTAGAATCCTACTCATACGAGAGCTTCCGGTGGAATTTTCATTAACTTTTAAAATTCCAGGGGTTTGATCATGCAAAAATAAGTCCATGGCATTATTTGTGAATTTAACAATTCCTGTATTTCAAGATTTGAAAGCAGGGAACGTAAGTAGATAGTAATTACTAGAAGCTTCTTACTTGCAATGAAGAGGAAGCCATGTGAGTGATTTAAGATCAAACATACGTATATCATTTAATTTTCTTCTCTTATTATCTTCACCACCAAATAAAATTAAAGAAGAGCCTACTCGGACTACAGTGTGACCACTGCGTGCAACCTGCAGTGATACAAACTTTAGTAAGTAAAGAGCTGGCTCTTCCAATAGGTATTAGATATTTAAATATATGTTTAAATCCTTTACTTCATAAAAACTCAAAAAAGAAATCCTCACATAGTCATACTCATTTATAACAAGTACGTCTTTTTTTGTTTGATTAAGTCTGTATAATTATAACAAAACTAGGCTGGTGTTTGCATGATTAAGTCCCTAAAGTTTATGTAAAGGACCTTTTTGTGGAGGTTTTATAAGTTGACGGACTTAACCATGCAACAATGAAGCTCAAGAACACAAATGTTCATTCAGTGAAAGTTTGAAGGTGTTTGTGACTTGCCCTTAAAGTATGGATTTGCACTTGTCTTTCCATGATTAAATCTTTAACATACAAAACTTGATGAGAAATGCCTCGGACTTTAGTTTTGACAAATATCTCCTTATTGGTATGATCTCTAAACTTAATTAAACTAAATCATTAAGGAATGAAGCAACATGGGGCAACTAATATTCCATGATACAAGTTTCAAAATATTAAATTCTAGATGTGGCCTTTTCGAAAAAAGAGAATATTACTAGAGTAAAATAGTTTCAGAATCGTATTAACAGCTTTATTATTCCAAAAACATTGAATAACCGGGTGCTGGTCAGCCCAACCCTTTTGACTGGTTACTCTAATCCGTTTTGACCTGTTACTAAACACACCCATTTTGCCACCCACAGAAAATACGATTGAGATTTTACCGGGATATCTCCTTTTGCTTCTATAAGTGACCAACACTCTGTTCCGACATTAAATGCCCACACTGCCAAAACCAAGATTTGTAAAACCTTTTACTTTCCTAAAAAAGAATTGTAAATTTTCAACTCATTTAAAACTGAAATTGGTGAACTTATGAGATTAAACAACCTGAAACTCGATCACTCGGTGGGAAGGTTCGCCCTCCAATTAAAAGCACTTTTTTCCCCCAAGGAACCTAATATAAATCAAGAAAAAAGTTGATCATTAAATGATAATATTAGTTTTGAATGTTTATGCGTAATTAAAAATGCTAAATAATACCAAACAATGACCCCTGCATGCTGGAATCTTTAGTTGAAGACCAGATGGTGAGAGGGATAGTCTTGATGAAGCTGAAGTCCAGGAATGATTTTGAAAATTCAAAACCTGAAACAAGAAGCACATTGTATTAATCTATTAATGTAGCAAGTGATTCTTGCTATATTTGTTTAAAAAATAATACATGATTTTTGTAATTTGAAAACAATTGATAAAAAGAAAAGGATAAAATTTTGCACCTGTACATCTTCTAATAACCCATTTCCAGATTCACCACCAACTACAATCATCTTCTCTCCAATTACAATTGATGCATGCTACTTAGGACAAAGGGTAAAAACATTCACTTTCAAATTAAGAAAATCTTTACCTGCCAATAGGATTTACCATAAGTGGCAGAATGGTGGACTGGGAGAGCTGGGTAACTTGTTAATTATTTGGTAAAAGTCACAATAGGTTGGCCTGGTTGGGTTAGACCTAGTAGAAAACTAGAAAGAGGCTGAATAGGTTTTCTTAAAAGTTTTCATGATTAAAGCTTAGATTTGCATAATAAACTCTTGTTAATAAGCAAATCAAACAAATAATTCAAGTAACGTAAAGAGTTATAAGGCTTTTAACATCCATCCGAACGTCTACAAATCAGTTTTGGCTTTCTTACTCGAACTTTATCCATTACTTTCATTATTTGTTTAATTTGATTACTAACAAGAGTTTCTCACACAAATCTAAGTTTTAATCTTTAAGAAAAACTATTCTCCTCCCACTAGTTTCTACAGACCTATCCAAAAGACCTATTTTATATAAGTAATGCCATAAAGCCATAGAATGGCAATGTACTTAGGTTGGTGATTCATATGGGTTTTTATACTTAATAATGTCTCTTTTTCCGGTTATACCAGTTGTCTGTCTACTAAATAACAAAACTAACCCGTCTCAAAAAGAGAAGTACAACTATTTTGGTCGGGACATTATTGAGTATAACTACTAAAATGGAACATCAACCTTGCCATTCTACAACATTAGCCCTTTTCATAAGATAATTAGTGTGTTCATTAATTTGTGGATATTTGGCTTAAAAAGTTAGGAGTTCTATGCTTTAAAAAAACTCATTTGGCAAGTTTGGTGTTGTTTCCTTTCAAGCTAGATTTTTCCATTTTATCCATTTGACCTGTCAAGAGATACAACATAACTGGAATCGACCCGTTCAAGTTCCACCTCTAATTATGCATTCAAAAGTAAATTCTTTAAAAGGTGCTTGGAAAATGTGTTACATTGAATCGAGGTCTAGGTTTATCTCCAGTAGTTGAGATCGTTTTCCATCCTTCACTAGTTCCGGCACTCGAAATTTCTAGCTTGGGTGCGCTGGATGAACGACGGTTATTATCATCAGAACTCTTGATAACAGTTGCACTTGTAACATTATCAACCTGTGATGTTTAAACACAAAATTAAGTACAAAACAAAAAATATTATTAGTTTATGATGCTTTAAGACAACAATTCATGCATGTGTTTCAGTAGAAAATGTGCAAGATTAAGTTCTTACATTGGATTTGTTTATGCGTTTGGGGTGACGAAGAGGACTGTGTGTGCCCTGAGCAGAGTCAGAAAGCTGAACTTTTACTCTACAGAAAGATTTTACCACAAATTACAAGAAATTGTTAAAACTGTAAGTTGATTATAGAGTTCATAAAGATTTTAGAGATTAATGTCAATCAACAGCAGTGTACTTTCAGTTTTGTTTGTTTTATTCATTGTATGCCTCAGTTCATTTTAGCCATTAAGGTAATAAAACGTGTTCAATGTTGGTCATTATAACAAATTGACTTTATTGTCGCTAAAATGACCTAGTTTGTTGTGTCTTTCTTTTAAGGCATTTTGGTTAAATACCAAAATGGAACACTATTTATCCCTTTAATTACTAATAGTGTGACATAACAAATTACAATGACTAGAATGAAACAAGAGGGAAAGTATGTTGCTATCTTATGACCTTAATTTTGTTTAAAGAAATTTTCATATTGATACTATAAAATTACATAATTACAGGCATTTTTTTTTCTTTCAAGCAATTAGATTACTATGCCAAATTTGTACTTGAACCTCTAAATTTTGGTACAAAAGTATCTAAATAGTGTAATTTATTACATAAAACATATATTGATACAACTTATAAATAAATGGGTATCCGACCATTTAGAGAAATGTGTTCATGGCTTCAACCTGAGACGGACCCAAACCATTTAGACTAAACTCAATACCACAAATTTTACGTTAAGTTCATGTCGTGTTAAAAAATTCATACCCTTGGTTTAATCATGCAATTCCTGTCTCTTTCCATAAACATAAATTAAAATAGTGCAGACACACAATTCATTACAAATTTAAAGTGAGAAAACCTCACCTTCCAAGCTTCTTCCCTCTCCGAGAAAATGAAAACATGATTGCTCAATCAACTGAGGAAATTAGGGTTGGTGATGATCAAATGAGAAACAAGCCCAATTGTTCAAATGTAGAAGAAAGTGGAAGTATTGAGGGATTTCTGGTGCATTTGTTGTTTGTGTTGAGTGATGAATAATGATGGAGTTAGTGTACCTGTGAAGTGCATTTATGGCGATGAAGAAGATGAGTGGATTGATCGCTGAGGGTACTGATGTTGGTTTTTGTTTGTTTGTTGATACATATATTTGTACGAGGGATCTTCAGTAACACGTTGGACGTCACATCTAACCTGGAGCTGTCGCAATTCAGCTTTTTGTTCAAACGTTGCAAACTTTATCAGCTTTTTATTCAAATGTAAATCATGGGTTAAAATCTTAGTTTGAAAAAAATGTTAAGGGTTTTCTTTAGTCGTGGATTTTCATCTTAGAAGGTTGAGTGGTCATCTTGGCTGGAAAACGAATAATTGGGCCAGATAACACTTATCATTCGAAATAACTTCGTATATTTTTCGTTAAAAAAAAGGCTATAGAAGACCATATTGTATTGTATAATGGCCTAGGGGTTAACATCTAAGGTGTTAATATGCCAAGTTGACCGGTTATAGATTCACTAGTATCAGGATTAAATATAAAACTTTAATATAATCCATATTTTGAAGTTGGGTTAAAAAATTCAACTTTAATCTAAGCTCATATAAATTTATAACTTGAACTTTAGCATTTTATTTATTTTTCTATTATATCAAAATAATTAAATACATACAAACTGATCAAAGATCATATTAATGGTAATGAAACATCGATAGCATGCGGCTTTCCTCCATTCCATGTTCGTCTCGCCATTGACATGATTTCAGGGGTAAAACACCCATCGAAGCGGTGGTTTCTCTCTCCCTTTTGATTATACAGTGCCACAACACAAACCACGTGTAACCTAGAAACACAACGTTTCCTTCTTCACCGTCGATCCAAAACCCAATGGCTTAGATATCCAAGATTGCTGCTCATTCACTTTGTCCTTTAAATATAGAGTAATTATTATTGAAGTTTCACTTTGGAATTACATATAGAACTAGGGTAGTATTTGGTATGCAGGAATGAATGACGGAATGGAGGGCATATAAAATAAACAATTGAGGTGAATGAAAAGGGATACGTTTGTTATTGTGTAGATAATGCAATGAACCATTACAAAATTAATTTTATTCCTTCAAATTCATTCCATTCGTACTTTTTTTTTTCCAGTTCATTTCTTCTTCCATCCTTAGTTACAACACCACTCATCCACCTACCAGAACAACTACCACCGGCCACCAAGATTGATCGTCACCGGCCACCACCACCACCACCGCCAGTCACTGTCACCGACAACCGCTGTTGCCGCCAACCACTGTCACCGGCAACCACCAATACCGACCACCACCACCACCAATTACGACCAGCTACCCCCAGCGCCACAACCACCACCACCGTCACTGTCTACCGCCACCGCCCACCAACCACCACCACCCACCACTACCTTCGCCCACCACAGCCGCCGCCCATCACTGCCGCGCACCACCGGTCCCAACCGTCGCCGCCCACCACCGCCACACACCACCACCACCGCCCACAACCGTCGTCGCCCACCACCGCGACTAACCACCGGCAACCCCCGTCGCCGTCGTCACCACCAACCACCATCACCATTGGCCACCACCACTGGCCACCACCATCATTGTTCATCACATCATAATCACTTTTGTATTCCATTTTTTTATATTTTACTACCTAACAAACAATATAAAATAATGATTAATTTCATTACTACAAGATAACTAAACATGATAATGGAATATAATAGTTCATTGTATTTCTTTATCCATTTCATTACTTTATTTATTTTATTCTCCCATCACTTCATTACCTCATACCAAACAGACCCCAGATTTAATTGTTAAGTTTTCGAAGTTTAAAATGTATTATCTTGCAATGTGAGGTTGTCCTAGTTGGTAGAGGCTTTGCCTCTTAGAGGGGAGGTATTAGTTCAAACCCAAGTAGGGGTGTAAAACGAGCCGAGCCCGAGCTCGCTTAGACTCGAGCTCGGCTCGTTTTAGTTTTAGAAAGCTCGAGCTCGAGCTCAGCTCGTTTATAGTTTTATTTCTAAAGTTCAAGCTTGGCACGTAAAAAAATTATCAGGCTCGGGCTCGGCTTGTTTTATGTTAAATTATTAAATTTGTAATTTTTTGTACTTACTTTTATATTTTAATAATCAAACTTTTTATATATGATATAATATATATTATTTAATTATTTTTATTATAATAATATATATAATAATATGATTCATATAAATATATTTTTATATATACTTAATATGTAAATAAAAAAATTATATAAAACAAAAACCTCATTTAGGCTCGCGAGCCGGCTCGAGCTTAATGTTTGAAACTTGGGCTCGAGCTCGTTTAGTAAACAAGCCGTGATATGAGCTCCAGCTCGTTTAAGCTCGGCTCGATTCGAGCTTTTTCCGAGCCGGTCCTGAGTAGTTTGCGAGCCTGCATGGCTCGTTTACACGCCTAAACACAAGCATGATGTAGTTAATGGTGGTGGGGGTGCCATGCCACACCCACCACACTACACACACCCCACCAATCAAAACATACCACATCACGTAACACCACACCACACAACACTGCATCACACCAATTGTTAAGGGTTACTTCTCACATTAGTTTCAATTGAAAGAATATATAGTATTTTTTTTATGTTAAAAGTCCTTTTTAAAAGAACATATATAATATATACATGTGACCCGTCAGCCCTACGCATCTTGCCGTCTCGATTTAAAAGGGTACATTTAAGTATTTTGTTTAAACATAATACTTGCGTATTTATCAGGCGTTCCCAATATAGATTGAGATGATATAAAATTTTAAGGTGTTAAAAGAATAATTTAAAATGTCAATTTGAATTTGATGAATAACTAGTATTAGTCCATCGCGTTGCCGTAGGGGCGTACAATTATGTCAAATAGCAACAAGGACAAACCACCGTTAACGATCACCAACACTGAAAGACTCGTATAAAAAGTCGAAAAAATAAAACAGATCTTGGACTGATACGTACAACTAAGGACACACCATTGTTAGGCGAAAAGTAAAACATATAAAACAATAAGTCGATCTTTGACTAACGCGTAGCGACGTAAAATTTGAATCACGCAGGCACACTGCGACGTGTTAACTCGAAAAATATAGACTGAAACGTAAAAATAAAATTTTAAAATATAAAAAGTATACGAACCAAAGTTAAAAGTAAAACAATGTTTATGATATATTGTAAAGATGTAAAAGTATTGAGTTAAAAAAAAGTTAATGATTAAAAAGAAATAAGACAAAAGGTGAGTACAACCCCTAAAGCATGTTGAACAACTAATAATACATAAGAAAATTCGTAATTAGTACATATATAATTTTATTTAGTTTTAGGTTTATACATGAGTATTTTTTATACGTAGATGTCTTATTGGAACAATCATTTTACTTGGCAACAAAAATGTATTACAGAAGAAGTGAAATATCAAGAGTTATGGCAGAGAGATTTGGGGTTATCAGCTAGCAATGTAATACAAAACCATTTTTAAAAATATCAATGTTACAAGTATCAAATTGAGGTTTTAGCTTAGTGATCTTAATGATGTCTGGAAAAAGCACCAAAGCAAAGACATCACCTTTTTGCTCAGGTTTTATATAAACTACCCATCATAACAAAATTATGAGTTATATCTTTTTTATATACGGCTCGTGTAACACCTGTGTATAACCAAATCTTTATATAAATTAAGAAAAAAAATGTTGGATATACCTTCGATAATTTTAAGGAAGGCCATCTTCCGAAATTGATGTTTGAACAAAACATCATTGAAAATCAGTTGCGGATAAGAACATTCATTCCAAATATGTATGTCTCCATCTTCACGATCTTTTGTGTATTTGTATTTCATTCTTCGATGGTTACAATAGGCCTCCTTTCAACATTTTGTAATATTAGTTCCCTCATTTTTACATACATTTTATAAGAATAAAAATTGCTTGAAGTTGCATCTTAACTAAATCCCTATGCGATCTTCATACCACATCACTCAAGAAGGTGCGTGATGGGGACATGTTGAGATTGAATTTGTCTACACTCATAATCGTTAAGAATTGTTAAAATAAAAAGAAACAAGAACACTTCTATGTTATGTCAACCGTTTATCTAATATCCCATTTTAAATTATATTTCTTCAAATAGCGCATTTAGCTCAACTTTGATTCGAAAGTTCGTGGGTTGCTGCAAACATGTCCCCTCCCATCTTGGGTTGCCACAAACATGTTCGGGGACCCTCGCAAACTTTGCATTGCCGATGGTCCAACACGCATGAAGGGCACTTACAATACCAACATACTTGTAGGGTTTGTGGTGCATCAAATACCAATGTTGCTCAATGCACAAGTGCTAGCCAGTAGCCACCATCTCGCCCATTTGATTTCAACAGACACAGTAGCCTTTCACGCCAATCTTTGTTATTTTAATGACAAGCTCGTACACTTTAAATCTCCTCCTCAAATCCACACTACAACTAATTTACACCAATAAAAAACGGGTTCAAACCTCTGAGCTCAAGTGTTTCATCACCATAACTCCAATGAATTTGCAATTAACCCAGCTCAACCCCTACCCTTCATGCCAATCTTGTTGTTAAACAAAATTAAGCTTTCATCTACATGCTGGCAGAATTAACACAAGCAGATTGCATTCAAAATATAACCAATTAGACAAAAGGGTTTAGCTTCTTGAAACATAAGGGATCGTATATCAGAAAAAGTAATCAAATGCTGCAAAGTAAACAAAACCAAAAGCTAGAAACCAGGTTTCTTCAAGAAAGATTAACAGTTTCTTATCGAATAATAATAACTAAGGCATACCGATTTTGATTTACTGTTACAGTTAAAAACATCATCTTGAAATCATTCAGATATCATATATACCTACTTCAATCAGCATGCATAAACACCAGAAAGCAAATAGGCAATTCTCATCAAGTTATAAAGGATGAACAAGATAACCTCTTTCTTCTTGAGTATATGATCATGAAGGAGATTAACTGTAAACATCATCATCATCCGAAACTGTTCTTTTCGCTTGCTTAATCTTCTCCAACTGAACCTGTGTATCCATAAACAGCTGCATTCTCTGAATCTCCAAATCCTTAGTGAACTGCATCCTCTGCTTCTCCAACTCAATCATCTGCTTCTGTTTCTCCCCCTCAACCCTCTCGTAAATCTCCCCGAACCGCTCGATCGCCCTCGACAGACGTTTCATCGCGTCCGAGCTCGACTCCGGCTCGACGAAACGGTCCTTCCTCACGCCACCACCTCCGGCAGCAGCGCCACCGTCGTCGTCACTACTCCCTAACGACTCATCCTCCTCCGATCCATCCACCTCCGCGGCGGCGGCCGCGGCGGCAACGGCGGAGTAATTCCTTCGGAAATACGATCCATCCACGGCGGAATCCACCGGAAGCGACCGCTTCATCGGGAGAATCGCCGGAGGAAAGCGAGGAGACATCGCCGTCGACGGAGGCTTCCGGTAGGGCAACGGCACGGCGGACGGCGGCGACGCCGATGACGACGACTTCTTGGCGGCCGCATCTGCACCGATCAACACATCCATCCGCGAGTAGAACGGCCAATTACTCCCGATCTGTCCATTAGAGCCCGAAACCCTAGCTTTCTCGACCTTATACTTCTTCTTCAACGTATCGATCCTGTTCTTACACTGCACGTCCGTACGCATGGTCTTCTTGGTGTGGCCATGACGTTCGTTAACAGCATCAGCAACCTCCTGCCAATCCTTCTGGCGGAGGTTCCCACGGTTGAGGTCGACGTAGCGACGGCCCCAGACTTCAATAAGCGTGGCGGTGGCATCTTCGGTCCAGCAGTCTTCACGGAAGGCGACGGGGCGGAGGAGGGTGTGGGTCCGGCGGTGGCGGTGGCCGGAGAAGGGCAATTGATGATCGAAAGGTTGTCGGCCATGGATGTAGGGTTAGGTTATCGGTGGGGAAATTGGGGGAAGAGATAAATAGGGGGAGAAGAGTACAAGTGAATGAAGCGTCGGTGTCGGTGTTACCGGTGTCTCACTGACGGGCATATCGTCGCCGATGTACGGCTCCGATTCCGACGTGTAACGGACGTTATGTCTCGCTTTACCTACTTGTACATGTTGTAGGTTTTCACGGGTGCTTTTGTTCCTTCACTTGTACGTTTAACCGTATGTTTACTGACTAAAACTAGAAATTAAGCTCGTGTGCTATGACATAATTTGGAAACGTTGTTAAATTTATTTCGGTGAAAAAATGAACGTGATTGAAGGTATGTAATTATAAGTAGATATGACCTACCATAGCTAAAAAGTGACATGATTTAGATAAAACTGCGTCTTTGACAAAATATATATTGAGACGTAAAAAAGTTAATTACAGCCGCAAAAAATAGTTATAAAAAAGTTATGAACAAAATCAAATTCATAAAGGGTGTAAATATGTAACTTCAAAATTTTAAAACTTGTGTTGAAATTTTAGCGTTAAAGTTGGAGGTGGAATTTTTGTTAGATGTTATCTAATTGAATTATAACTAAAGTGAAAACCAAAGAAAAATTAATTAAATTAAATAAATTCTTCCAAACAATCCATTACGTATTTTGTTCATTTGGTGAAAAATAATCTCTTGTGAAATCCTCATGTTCACTAAAATTCGTGAGCACGTAAATAATTTCTACGATAGTAGTTTAATTATGAGTCTCTATGGTGAGCGTAACCTAAGTTTGACATGCGAGTTCAAAAATGGAGAGATTTCCATGGCTTCTTACTACTCGAAGCTCCAATTTCTTACAAATCCGATTACAACCCATGTCCATAGTGTTGGACACCATATCCCGCATAATCAAGATGAAATCGACCGTCTGAACAATATTTAAGCTAAGTAGCAAAGTGCTTACTGTAGTTGTCAATAGAGGTGCAAATTTCGGGTTTTTTTTTGGAACCGGTTCGGGTCCGAACCGGACCGGTTCCAAGTCAACAAAATGAAACCGGTTTTTGACCAAGAACCGGTTCGGGTCGGAACCGGTTTTTATGGTGAAAAAACCAACCCGGTTGGAACCGGTCCGGGTTGGAACCGAACCGGGTCGGGTTCAAAAACCGGTTTGGAAAAACTGGTTATTCTTTTTTATTTTATTTTATTTTATGTTTAATAACTTTAATAATTGTTAAAGTATTATTATTATTATTATCTATTCTATTTAAAACATTTGGTCGGTGCGGGTTCTTCTGAACACTTCCGATGTGTTTTCTTATATATGGTGTTCTTCTTCTTCTTCCTTCGGTTCCCGCTTTGCTTCCTCCTTGCTGCTTCGCTGTGTGTGGCGGTGCCGATGGCTATGCTGGTGGCGTCCCGCCCTGTAACGTCACCCGTATCACCGATGGTCGTTTTCCGTCTTTTCGACGACCACCATGGTAACCTTTTGTCTCCCCTGTTGCTATTAGTGTTAGGCGATGGTAACGTGGTCATGTCGGTGGCATTTGTTGTGTTGATTGTGTGGGTGGAGTAGTTGAGGTTAGCCTGACGGCCTGGTGGTGATGGCGGTGCTACTACTGCCTCTAGCCTTTCTTTGCCTCACAATCTCTCAATTACCCTTTTACGATTTCCAGATCTCACCGCCCACCGCTGCCCTTCGCCGCTTTGTCGTGCATGCGTTAATGGTGGTTGTTGCTGCCGCTGATGGCTGTTGCGATTTGTTGATGACAGTGACCTAGGGTTCACTGAGACATTAAGTTGATGTTTCTGGGTTTTAGTTGTTGTTCAAGATGCCAACTGAGTTTTCTAACCTACGATTCATCTTTAGTCAATGATGTTGAGATTTTCCTCACCTGAGACTCGATTTTCATCTTTTTAATTCATGTTTGGTCTAAGATATGTGTTGGGCGCTGATGATGTTGCTAATGGTCACGGTGGCCACTTAAGTCGGTGAATCTATGGGTTTGGTCGGTGACGATGCATCTCGATTCATGCGAGGCTTTTTTAGACCAGCAAAATGATCACTCTGGTTTTCTATAGTGGTAAGAAATTCCGTGCGGGGTCACTATGTTTGGCGATGATGATAAGATGATGGATATGTTCATTGCTTTGGCGTGGCACACTAATGTGTGCAGCCGCAAAGAACAATCATTTCTGAGCCAACAACGATGAATATTAACGGTTTACGAGTAATGATGATATGAAAATGCAGGTGTCGTTTTCGCGAGGCAATCGATCTTCCTGTTGTTTACAGCCGCAACGAACACCCACTTCTGAGCTTCTAATATTTGTGCTCTTATACGTAAGGCATCGAGTGCTACAATTATCGTTGGACATTGTTTGCTATGATGACATGTAGTCACGTGTCTGAGCTTTGAGGTGAAGTATGGACGGTTACTATTGATCGATGCACTTTAGTTAACACCGGCCATTAGTTTTATGAAGACTGTTCTGATTATGTTGGCTCTTATCTTTGACTCATTGTTTAGTAAAAGTGTTGGCTCTTATCTTTGACTCATTGTTCGGTCTAAAGTTTAAAGCTATAATCTTTTTTGATATATGCTAATATTTTTTATGGTATTGTATGAGTTTCAATCTGAATTTTTGTTGCTCCTGATGTACACATGTTTTGTATGATGAATCTCGATTCATCCGAGGCTTTTTTAGCCCAGTAAAATGATCACTCTGATTTTCTATAATGGTAAGAAATTCCGTGCGGGGTCACTATGTTTGGCGATGATGATAAGATGATGGATATGTTCATTGCTTTGGCATGGCACACTAATGTGTGCAGCCGCAAAGAACAATCATTTCTGAGCCAACAACGATGAATATTAACGGTTTACGAGTAATGATGATATGAAAATGCAGGTGTCGTTTTCGCGAGGCAATCGATCTTCCTGTTGTTTACAACCGCAACGAACACTCACTTCTGAGCTTCTAACATTTGTGCTCTTATACGTAAGGCATCGAGTGCTACAATTATCGTTGGACATTGTTTGCTATGATGACATGTAGTCACGTGTCTGAGCTTGAGGTGAAGTATGGACAGTTACTATTGATCGATGCACTTTAGTTAACACCGGCCATTAGTTTTTATGAAGACTGTTCTGATTATGTTGCCTCTTATCTTTGACTCATTGTTTGGTAAAAGTGTTGGCTCTTATCTATTGTTTTTTTTCTTTTTTGCTTTGTAGGTGCAGCTGCTGCTTTTGTTTCATCATTCTAATGGCTCGCCAAATTGGAAAAATGTTAAACGGAAAGGATGCAAAGGTACTCTATGCATGCATTGGTCTCTTATTTTTTATGATCCCTTTGTGTTTATCATGGGAATGTGAATCTACAACAGCATTTATTGATTCTATTGATGATTTTTTTTTTGTTTATACAAAGTAGATTGTAAATTGACCTGAAGTTCTGAGTAAATTCGTTGGTGAAACGGAGAAGAATGTAAGGGACTTATTTGCTGATGCTGAACAAGATCAAAGAACACGAGGTAGGACTCTCTACTTATTAGAATCTGGGTGTTGAAACCAATTTTGTTTCACCTTCTGATACACGTTTTCCAAATTGTTCCAGGAGATCAAAGTGACTTACATGTCATCATTTTTGATGAAATTGATGCCATTTGTAAGGTAAGGTCCATTTCCAAACATTTAGTAAAATCTCTATGTTTCTGAAAAACATATGCCCTATTGTAACCTGTGCTGCCATTTTCAATTGCAGTCTAGAGGTTCAACTAGGGATGGCACATGAGTTCATGATAGCATTGTGAATCAGCTTCTTACAAAGGTTGGATCAATTTCAAATCCTAACTCTATTATTGACAAACAATAATTACTCACTTGGAAAATCTGTTCCTTAGATAGACGGTGTTGAAGCACTGAATAATGTTTTGCTAATTAGTATGACAAATAGAAAGGATTTGCTTGATGAAGCTCTTTTGAGGTGAGTTCTTTATCTCTTATTAAGATGTTAAATGTCATCATTTGGTGATAAAATTATGCTAAAGATATCCTCTAATGGTTGCTTAGGCCTGGTCGTTTGGAAGTCCAAGTGGAAATTAGCCTTCCTGATGAAAATGGTCGTTTTCAAATTCTCCAAATTCATACAAACAAGATGAAAGAGAATTCTTTTTTACCTCGAGATGTTAACTTGCAAGAATTAGGTATTTTCCACAGGATTTTTTTATTTTGATGAAAAATAGTAAGGTCTGATAGAGTCTAATGAATTGTATTCTAGCTGCATGAACAAAGAACTACAGTGGACCAGAGATTGTAAGTTCTTTGTATATTTGAAATTTAAAATAATCTATTCACCGTTCATCACGTGAAATCAACATACTTTTTATAATTGTAGATTTCTGCTGAATCAATGATTGGACTCAGTGAAGCCAGTAAATGTGCACAAATTGTCAAGGTTTTATAATTCTTCCGACCTATAATATTTTTATGATGGATTTCATGAGACGTTTAATTATGGGAACCTTTGTACAGGTATTTGAGGATGCGTACAAGTCAACACTGAGCATTATAGTCCTTGATGATATTGAAAGGTAACAATATGCATTTAACTGAGCCTTGGTTCGATTTTTTCAGTTTTAAAGACGCGCAACGCGCGTCTGTGTAGATGGTATTGGTATGGGTCAAAACGGGTGATAGGTTATGGGTCAATTGGTGATATTTATTGTGGGTCATAATGAGTAATATTGGTTATGGGTCGTAAACGATTGATACTTGGTATGGGTCAGCTTGAGTGATATTGGTTATGGACAAAATGGGTGATTTTAGTTATGGCTTAAAACGACTGAATTTTGGTATGGGTCAACACGAGTGGTATTGGTTATGGGTCAAAATGGGTGGCATTGGTTATGGGTCAAAACAACTAATATTTGGTATCGGTCAAAACGGGTGGTATTGGTATAGGTTAAAATGGGTGATTAAGTTATGGGTCAACTTGGTGATATTGGATGTGGGTCAAAATGGGTGATATTGGTTCTGGGTCGAAACAGTTAAGATATTAGATATGGGTTAGCTTGGGTGATATTGGTTATGGGTCAAACGGTTGATATTTGGTATTGGTCATCTTGGGTGATATTATTTAAGGGTCAAAATAGGTGATATCGGTTATGGCTCGACACTATTAAAACTTGGTATGGGTCAACACGGGTGGTATTGGTTGTGAGTCAAAAAGGGTGGTATTGGAAATGGGTCAAAACGGTTGGTATTTAATATGGGTCAAAACGGGTTGTTAATAGGTTATGGGTCAAAACAGGTCAAAACAGTTGTTGTTCTCTAGAACAACTTGGACGGTTTTCACGACATTACCAAAAGACCCGCAGCAACGCGCGGGATCCAATGCTAGTTATTATTATTATTATTACTATTATTTAATAATTGTTATAGTATTATTATTAGTATTACTATTATTATTATTATTATTATCATTATTATTATTATTATTATTATTATCATTATTATCATTATTGTTACCATTGTTATTATTATTATTATTATTATCATTATTGTTACCATTTGTTATTGTCACACCCCGACCGATGGCGGAATCATCGAAGCGGACGAATGTGAATGATTGTTCATAGCACAAGGTAATAAATACGTTGAAATAACATTTAATAACCATTTATTTATTGAACAATGCCATTCAAGTCACACATTACAACGTAATTAAAATAAAACCATATATTATTGTCTTCTTTATTTTTGACTAGGTCCAATCCTATATGGGCAGAGAGAATTCCACTAAATAGCATTACCTGAAATCATGTGAAAAAGTAACGAGTCAGCTAAAGAATTAGCCGGTGAGTAGTCACAGGTTTAAATACACACACAAAATTTGATTAAATAACTTGAAAACAATTCAATTCACATGGTAATTTTATAACTAACATGCAACAATGTATCATGAATGATAAACAACACGATCAAACCTATTGACTGAATTGACTCGGTCCACAGACGAAGTCTTATAGAATGTATGATTCCGGTTTCAATCACCACGCGACTAAACAATTGGGATGGGTTGTCAAACCAATAGATCTATCATTGTTACCGTGGTTGTGTGAATTAATGATCATGTTACCAAGTTTATCTAAATACGAACACATAATTGCAAGTAAATAACATAACACGTATTGAATTGAATATTAGTATGAAATATAATAAAAATGAATAAGCATGGTTGCGTATAATATCACATGATTTCCCCAAATAATAAAACATGAAAAATGGGCAATGAATACTCACTTGGTAATAAGTTGATTTGAGTAATTATGAAAGATTAGACACCAACAATTTCTTTACGGATTTAACCTAAAGAATAATGCCTTAATTTTTAAAACAAAGTAATGATTGAAGGCTAGATTGATTTGAAAAACTAGGGTTCTAATTTGGGATTTAGGGTTTACAAATGATTTAAACTAATGTGTTTGATTTAATATGATTAGATAAAATAGAGAAAATGAATTTAAATAAAGAAAATATTGATTGATAATAATTGGCATAAAATAACTAAATATGTTTAAAACATTTAATAAAAACGTTTGAATGAATTTTAAAGTGTAGAAGTTAAATAATTAATTTTAAATTAATTACTTACACTCTTGGTCTAAATAATTAAGTGAATACTTAATTATTTAGATTTTATAAAATATTAATTTAAAATGATTTGAAATAGTTTAAGTTTGTTTAAACGTGATTTTCTTTATATAAAATTAAAACTAATAAATAAGTTTTTTTTATAATCTTTAAGCTTTTGATAAAAGTGAGATTAAAATTTTTAGAATTTTTTTTAGAAATTAATAAATAATTTCTAAAATAATATTATTTGGTAAAACATATGTTATAATGGTTTCTGAAATCTAAATAAAATAAAAAAAATAAAATTAAATGACTGTTAAAAAAATACATGCGGGTGCCAGGGGTCGAACCCTGGTCGCCCCCATGTATGTTATGCATTGTTACCAGCGGGCCAAAGCCCCAAATCTGATTTAATTTGATTTTTAATTAACAAAAGCATCAACTTAACCAATCCCTAATTCCTTAGAACCCTAGATCCAATTTGTTTCAAATTAGACTTGAAAACTTGATCAATAGCCAAATTAAACATAGGGCTTTTGATTAGCATCCAAAAACGAGTGTGTGTGTGTAACTAATTACCTGGATGATGATGGAATCGATGGGGTGAAGGATGAACAGGTCGCGACAGGTAAGAAATCAGTTCAAGTTGATTTTGTTGATGGAAATTGAATTGCTTGTTCAGGAAGCTTCAATTGGACCAGGTGATCAAAAGCCCCCAAACAATTTCTGTTGAGGTTACTTCGAATATGGAGTTCGACCGAGTGCAGGTTGCGAGTGGATGATGAGGGTCGAAATCGATGAAGATGTGATGTATAAACGAAATTGAGTGTACAGAGACGTTGGTAAGGTTGATTAGAAACGTTGCCCTCTATTATATAAGTTCGATTTGATCTGTTACAGGTCGCGCATAAGATGAAACTTGATTCGAGAGTTTCGGTTGGAATTAAGGATGATTAGTCAGTTTCAACTGTAAATAATCGGAGGTTTGAACTCGTTTGCACAATTGTTATGATTTTAATCAATTTATTGAATGATTTGGTCGTCGGTCGAATTGTAACAGCTAGATTTGATTCAAGCTTCGATTTATTTTTGTTGATTCGACTTTATGAAACGGTATAAACGAATTGAAACGGATCATGGGTTCGAAATAGACTTGCGACCAGGGCTAACGGTTCGATTGGCTCGGTCGTAGCTTGGTCTGTTGTGGGTGGACCTCACCGGAGTTCGGCCGGGGTCTTTGCCGGAGACAGGGGAGTGACCGAGGGGGGGTTGGTTTGGGTTGTGTTTTAAAAAGTTTACATTTTTAGCCCCTGAATTTTGAAACACTTATTATTTTGCAACCAAACCTTTTAAAATAAAGATTCAGTAATTACAGTTTGGACCCCACACTTTATTAACTCCAAAGTTAAATGATTGTTTAAATTATTTATAAAAAACACTATAAAGATTATATGTAAAGATTATATATAGTAACATATATTTATGTATTTCTATATATATGTATGTATATATATGAACTCATGAATGACACATAAAACTTCTTTATTAATTAAATGGGTACAATCGAAATAGTTAGGTAATGTGTTTAACTTGTACAATTGGGCCAAAGGATTTGGGTTTATATTTTCTAAAATGGGCCGAATGTTACAGTCTCCCCTACTTTAAGAAATTTCGTCCCGAAATTTGATCACGAGGAGGTTGAGACAAAAAGGTGAGGATACTTGGATTTCATTTGGTCTTCACGCTCCCAAGTGAACTCTGGGTCACGTTTAGACTCCCAACGAACTTTGACGATAGGTATTCGGCTACGCTTTAGTTGTTTTATTTCACGGTCCATGATCTCCACAGGCCTTTCGATAAAGTGCATGGATTCATCGATTTGAACTTCATCAAGTGGAATGTGGAGGTTCTCGTCAGCAAGGCACTTCTTGAGGTTAGAAACATGAAATGTTGGGTGAATGTTGCTGAGTTCTTGAGGCAGTTCAAGCTTGTAAGCTACTTTCCCAATACGCTCAAGCACTTTGAATGGACCTACATAACGAGGTGCTAGCTTTCCTTTCTTCCCAAAACGGATCACCCCTTTTCAAGGTGATACCTTTAGGAGTACGAGGTCTCCAACATTGTATTCCATGGGTTTTCGTCCCTTATCGGCGTAATGCTTTTGACGATTTCTAGCAGCAAGCAAGTTATTGCGAATCTTATGAATCTTATCGGTTGATTCCTGAATCAATTCAGGACCGGTGATTTGTGCATCTCCTATCTCGGACCAACATATAGGAGATCGACACTTGGACCGTACAAAGCTTCAAATGGTGCCATTTGAATACTTGTATGGTAACTGTTGTTGTATGAAAATTCGATTAACGGTAGATGAGAATCCCAAGAGCCACTAAAGTCAATGACACACGCTCGAAGCATATCCTCAAGAGTCTGTATTGTTCTTTCAGTTTGCCCATCGGTTTGAGGGTGATAGGCTGTGCTGAGATTGAGTCGGGTTCCCAAAGACGATTGAAGACTTTGCCAGAAATGGGAGATGAATCGACCATCACGATCGGAGATAATATTTAATGGCACACCGTGACGGCTTACTATTTCATTGATATAGATACGAGCCAATTTCTCAACCCGATAATCTTCACGAATCGGTATAAAATGTGCCGATTTAGTCAATCGATCAACGATGACCCAAATGCTATCATAACCGCTAGAGGTTCGAGGCAATTTGGTAATGAAGTCCATGGATATGTCTTCCCACTTCCACATAGGAATATCAGGTTGAACAAGTAATCCAGAAGGACGTTGATGTTCGGCTTTAACTTTTGAGCAGGTGAGGCATTTGGACACATACAAAGCTATATCCTTTTTCATGCCGGGCCACCAATACTGATTACGGAGATTCATAAACATCTTATCCGCACCGGGATGGATAGAATAACGAGTTTTGTGAGCCTCGCTCATGATGAGGTTTCGAAGGTCATTGCGTTTGGGAATCCAAAGACGGTCCAGAAAGTACAACAAACCATCAGGTTTTGTTTCCAATTGAAGTTCAGCGCCGCATGACATTTCATCGTACATGTTACCCTCGATGACTGACTCGTGTTGGGCTTCGAGAATTCGGGTTTTAAGTTCGGATTAAACGTAACACTATGGAGTATGACATAATCCTTACGACTCAATGCATCGGCTACGACATTCGCTTTTCCAGGGTGGTAGCGAATTTCACAGTCGTAGTCATTAAGTAATTCAACCCATCGCCGTTGTCTCATGTTTAGTTCTTTTTGATTGAAAATGTGCTGAAGACTCTTGTGATCAGTAAATACAACACACTTGGTGCCGTAAAGATAGTGCCTCCAGATTTTGAGTGCGAAAACCACAGCACCCAGTTCGAGATCACGTGTTGTGTAGTTTTTCTCATGGACCTTGAGCTGTCTTGAGGCATAGGCTATGACTTTTCCCCGTTGCATGAGGACACAACCAAGACCTTGCTTGGAAGCATCACAGTAGACAACAAAATCATCATTTCCATCAGGGAGGGTCAAGATTGGAGCATTACATAACTTTTGCTTAAGTGTTTGGAATGCTTTTTCTTGATCTGGTCCCCACTGGAAAGACTTATCCTTGTGGGTCAAGGCAGTAAGAGGCACAGCGATCTTTGAGAAATTTGGGATGAAACGCCGATAGTAGTCGGCCAAGCCAAGGAATGAACGGATCTCAGTGGGAGTTTTAGGTTCCACCCAACTCTTTACTGCCTCAATCTTTGCAGGATCCACATGAATTCCTTTATCATTTACAATGTGACCAAGGAATTGTACCTCTTTTAGCCAAAATTCGCACTTGGAAAACTTAGCATATAGTTTCTCCTCTTTCAAAAGCTCAAGAATCAAACGGAGATGATGTTCGTGCTCGGATCTTGATTTTGAAAATCAGAATGTCGTCGATGAAGACGATCACGAACTTGTCCAGGTATGGCTTACACACGCGGTTCATTAGATCCATGAACACGGCTGGTGCGTTGGTCAAACCAAATGGCATAACCAGAAATTCGTAGTGACCATATCTTGTACGGAATGCTGTTTTGGAAATGTCGTCATCATGTACTCGTAGTTGATGATATCCAGAACGACGGTCAATCTTGGAAAAGTATGAAGCGCCTTGAAGTTGGTCAAACAAATCATCGATTCTTGGTAGAGGATACCGGTTCTTAACAGTAAGCTTGTTGAGCTCCCGATAATCGATACACATACGGAATGAGCCATCTTTCTTCTTCACAAACAATACCGGGGCTCCCCATGGTGAGGAACTTGGTCGAATGAAACCTTTATCGGAAAGTTCTTGAAGCTGGCTAGCAAGTTCTTGCATCTCAGATGGTGCAAGACGATATGGGGATTTTGCTACAGGTGTTGCACCAGGCACAAGATCGATACGAAACTCGACTTGACGAACAGGAGGGAGGCTAGTTAAGTCATCGGGAAACACTTTCGGAAAATCACGAATGATCGGAATATCCTCGATTTTCTTTGACTTCTCATTCGTTTTCACGACATGCGCTAAGAAAGCCACATAGTGTTTGCTAAGGTACTTTTGGGCTTTGGTACATGACATGAGTCGAAGACCTTTGGAAGGTTTTTCTCCATAGATATTTAACACCTTTTCGGGCGCAAGAGGGATCCGGATGATTTTCTCGAAACAAACAACTTCAGCATGGTTCTTAGATAACCAATCCATGCCTATAATGACATCGAAATTTCCAAGTTGCATCGGTGTGAGATCGATAGGAAAATCATGCTCGCTAAGACTAAGGATGCAGTTTGGAATAATTGAATCGACTGTGATAGGTTTCCCGTCGGCTATTTCTACCGTAAATGGTTTTCTCAACTTAGTTCGTGCACTAGCAAGTAAAGGCTCAAATTCTAAGGACACAAAACTTTTGTCGGCGCCGGTATCAAATAAGACCGAAGCATAATGATTATTGATTAAAAACATACCGTTCACCACATCGCTATTGGTTTGAGCTTGATGAGCATTGATGTTAAAAGCACGTCCTTGAGCCGTAGGCACCGTGCTGACAAGTTGAGGGCATCGATTGCGAAAATGGTTCGGATCACCACATTAATAGCATGCGCGTCCCTGAGTAATTGCAGGAGGATGTTGAAGAACAGGTGCGGTAGCCGGAGTCTTAGCTGCGCTCTTACACACCTTGAAGGTATGACCGAAACGACCACAGTTGGTGCAGCGACGACATTGTGCATTAGCAGGGTGGTGGTACTTGCAAATATTGCACTGTGGGAAAGTTCCAGTGTAAGGTTTCTTTGCCGGGACTTGATTGTTGGAGATTGGTTGGTAGCTTGGTGCGACTTGATTAACTGGAACAGTAGGGGTAACCACAGCAAAGTTTTGGGATTTAGCCTTCCTCTTCTTGTTTTGAGAAGGTTCAGGTTTTTCCTCCTTAGGAGGTTCAGCTGAGGGTTTCTCGGGCACCTTCTTAGCACCCTTCCTAGTAAGAGTTCCAGTCTTGACATGATTGTCAGTTAGCTGAGCAGCTAACCGGATGGTATCTTCCAAGGTTGCAGGATTCCTACCCCACACCGTGTCTTGAATTTGCATGGGTAGACCATCGATGTATTTCTCGATAGCCCGAGATAAAGGAGTAACCAGGTGAGGAACAAGTAGACTCAGTTCATGAAATCGGTTGGTATAAGCTAGATTTTCTCCACTTTCTTGAGTTAAGTCCCAGAACTCAGCTTCCAATTTCTTAATTTCATTTCTCGGAAAAATTCCCGGGTCATGAGCTCCTTGACTTCATCCCACGTCAATGCTAAAGCGGCATCAGTCCCACGAGTTCGTTTCTCTCCGTTCCACCAAGTGAGTGCTCTCTTTTGAAGAACACTTGTAGCATAGCGAACCTTGAGATTCTTGGGACACTCACTATTGAGGAAAGTGTTCTCGATACTCTCAAACCACTGTAAAAGACCAGTGGCTCCTTCGGTCCCGCTAAACTTAGTGGGATTGCAAGAACTGAAGTGCTTGTAAGTACAAGCTCGTGGAGGGTTTGGTGCAGCTTGATTTTGAACAACGTTGTTGCCTTGGTTCAAATGAGTAAGCAGTGTTGGGATGACCGCAGCAACTTCACGTGCCACTATAGCAGCAAGCTTACGGCCAGAGCTTCTAGATCGGGAGCGGTTCTGACGAGAAGACATGCTGTATAATATGGAAAAAAACCTTTATGAGAAACGGGTAATTGGTTTTTAAAACTTTTCAAAATGGTAAAATCGTTGGTGTGATTGTTTAAAATAACAAGGAGAGGTTAGGAGTGTAAACGTTCGGCTCGCAAACCAAAGCGAATACGTTGACTTATCAAAGTATTTGTGTCCACCACAACCTTAACGAGGACATGCGTACCTATAAGCGAATACTCATCTCGAGAGTTCCCAGGTAAGGTAAACGGATCCATCGGTTGATTTGGATTTATATGAATACCTTGCCTAGATAGAACACCTCAAGATACAGGTATTCCACTCTTCCAGCATTGCATGTTCTCAGTCATGTGTCACGGACTTTGACGAGATTTAAAAACCATGAATAACAAATCAAAATTTAAAATTTGAAAACAATTTGACTTAGGCACACAATGCCATATAGTATGATTTGAGAATTTGTATGTGTAAGATAAGAATCAAGATATAAGGAAATGTCATAATCACATAAACATAATAGGCATAAGTGACACATATAAGCCCTATCTAAACATATAGAATACATGAGAGGACTCATGTGTAAAGGTACTTAGTTATAGTCTAGGTCATTCCATTTCTAATAACCTAATTCCCTATAACCTTGGCTCTGATACCAATCTGTCACACCCCGACCGATGACGGAATCATCGAGGCGGACGAATGTGAATGATTGTTCATAGCACAAGGTAATAAATACGTTGAAATAACATTTAATAACCATTTATTTATTGAACAATGCCATTCAAGTCACACATTACAACGTAATTAAAATAAAACCATATATTATTGTCTTCTTTATTTTTGACTAGGTCCAATCCTATATGGGCAGAGAGAATTCCACTAAATAGCATTACCTGAAATCATGTGAAAAAGTAACGAGTCAGCTAAAGAATTAGCCGGTGAGTAGTCACAGGTTTAAATACACACACAAAATTTGATTAAATAACTTGAAAACAATTCAATTCACATGGTAATTTTATAACTAACATGCAACAATGTATCATGAATGATAAACAACACGATCAAACCTATTGACTGAATTGACTCGGTCCACAGACGAAGCCTTATAGAATGTATGATTCCGGTTTCAATCACCACGCGACTAAACAATTGGGATGGGTTGTCAAACCAATAGATCTATCATTGTTACCGTGGTTGTGTGAATTAATGATCATGTTACCAAGTTTATCTAAATACGAACACATAATTGCAAGTAAATAACATAACACGTATTGAATTGAATATTAGTATGAAATAGAATAAAAATGAATAAGCATGGTTGCGTATAATATCACATGATTTCCCCAAATAATAAAACATGAAAAATGGGCAATGAATACTCACTTGGTAATAAGTTGATTTGAGTAATTATGAAAGATTAGACACCAACAATTTCTTCACGGATTTAACCTAAAGAATAGTGCCTTAATTTTTAAAACAAAGTAATGATTGAAGGCTAGATTGATTTGAAAAACTAGGTTCTAATTTGGGATTTAGGGTTTACAAATGATTTAAACTAATGTGTTTGATTTAATATGATTAGATAAAATAGAGAAAATGAATTTAAATAAAGAAAATATTGATTGATAATAATTGGCATAAAATAACTAAATATGTTTAAAACATTTAATAAAAACGTTTGAATGAATTTTAAAGTGTAGAAGTTAAATAATTAATTTTAAATTAATTACTTAAACTCTTGGTCTAAATAATTAAGTGAATACTTAATTATTTAGATTTTATAAAATATTAATTTAAAATGATTTGAAATAGTTTAAGTTTGTTTAAACGTGATTTTCTTTATATAAAATTAAAACTAATAAATAAGTTTTTTTTATAATCTTTAAGCTTTTGATAAAAGTGAGATAAAATTTTTAGAATTTTTTTAGAAATTAATAAATAATTTCTAAAATAATATTATTTGGTAAAACATATGTTATAATGGTTTCTGAAATCTAAATAAAAAAAAAAAATAAAATTAAATGACTGTTAAAAAAATACATGCGGGTGCCAGGGGTCGAACCCTGGTCGCCCCCATGTATGTTATGCATTGTTACCAGCGGCCAAAGCCCCAAATCTGATTTAATTTGATTTTTAATTAACAAAAGCATCAACTTAACCAATCCCTAATTCCTTAGAACCCTAGATCCAATTTGTTTCAAATTAGACTTGAAAACTTGATCAATAGCCAAATTAAACATAGGGCTTTTGATTAGCATCCAAAAACGAGTGTGTGTGTAACTAATTACCTGGATGATGATGGAATCGATGGGGTGAAGGATGAACAGGTCGCGACAGGTAAGAAATCAGTTCAAGTTGATTTTGTTGATGGAAATTGAATTGCTTGTTCAGGAAGCTTCAATTGGACCAGGTGATCAAAAGCCCCCAAACAATTTCTGTTGAGGTTACTTCGAATATGGAGTTCGACCGAGTGCAGGTTGCGAGTGGATGATGAGGGTCGAAATCGATGAAGATGTGATGTATAAACGAAATTGAGTGTACAGAGACGTTGGTAAGGTTGATTAGAAACGTTGCCCTCTATTATATAAGTTCGATTTGATTGTTACAGGTCGCGCATAAGATGAAACTTGATTCGAGAGTTTCGGTTGGAATTAAGGATGATTAGTCAGTTTCAACTGTAAATAATCGGAGGTTTGAACTCGTTTGCACAATTGTTATGATTTTAATCAATTTATTGAATGATTTGGTCGTCGGTCGAATTGTAACAGCTAGATTTGATTCAAGCTTCGATTTATTTTTGTTGATTCGACTTTATGAAACGGTATAAACGAATTGAAACGGATCATGGGTTCGAAACAGACTTGCGACTAGGGCTAACGGTTCGATTGGCTCGGTCGTAGCTTGGTCTGTTGTGGGTGGACCTCGCCGGAGTTCGGCCGGGGTCTTTGCCGGAGACAGGGGAGTGACCGAGGGGGGGTTGGTTTGGGTTGGTTTTAAAAAGTTTACATTTTAGCCCCTGAATTTTGAAACACTTATTATTTTGCAACCAAACCTTTTAAAATAAAGATTCAGTAATTACAGTTTGACCCCACACTTTATTAACTCCAAAGTTAAATGATTGTTTAAATTATTTATAAAAAACACTATAAAGATTATATGTAAAGATTATATATAGTAACATATATTTATGTATTTCTATATATATGTATGTATATATATGAACTCATGAATGACACATAAAACTTCTTTATTAATTAAATGGGTACAATCGAAATAGTTAGGTAATGTGTTTAACTTGTACAATTGGGCCAAAGGATTTGGGTTTATATTTTTTAAAATGGGCCGAATGTTACAGTTATTACCATTATTATTATTATTATTATTATTATTATTACTACTACTACTATTATCTTAAATCGCCTCATATTAGAAAAAATAAACATTAAAAATAACATTAAAATTAAACTAAAAATTACATATTACGAATACAAGTTTTCCTAATTTAATCGTCTTCGTCGGTTTGTGTGCCAATGCGTTGAGACAAATCATAAGCGAGTTCTTCGTCGGAGAGCGGTGAGGATCGTCCGGTTTGTACCTCTTGTTCATGTATTTCTTCTTCAATTGATATTTCTTCTTCAAGGTTTGATTTATCTTGTATTCGTTCGACCGCATCTAAGTGGTCTTTTAAACAAATACACATCTCTAGCGATGTTGGAGTTAGCCTTGTTCTTTTTATCGATAAAACCCTACAACTAAGAGAAAATGCAGACTCCGAAGCTACCGTGGAAGTTTGGACGGTTAGTAAATCACGTGTCATGGCGACTAGGACCGGAAATTGTGATTCTTTCCTTTCCACCATGTTAGAATATCAAACGACAAAAATTCTTCGGGAGTCATAGTAGATAAAAAATCGGTTCTCATATACCTCCCGAGTTCGCTACTTGGAGCGTTACCCCTCTGACGTTTACTGTTTTCATTTCTTAAAGTATTATATAAACTAATCATCGGGTTCTCTACTTGAGCTCGACGAACTCGATTCCACGTTCGATGACATGTGGATGTTTGAGGTTATACCATATTTTTCAACATAAACATTAAAGAATTTTTTAAAAACATCATTAAATGCTTGTTTTGCATTAACATTAAAAAATTGATCTTTTTCATGTAAATCTAAATCATAAGCTATCTCATCAATTAAAGTTTATACCCCCGAAACATTTAAGCACGGGTCTAGTGCGGCGGAACACGTAAAAACGGGGGTAGTTCGAGGAAATATTTTATAAATTTTTCTTTTATCGGCGCCTCCATTGCTGAAAACATTTCATTTCTTTCTTCATATTGATTAAGTGTTAGAGAACTTGTCGGATAATAAACCCCGACAATTTTGTAGTTGCGTTTTTAAAAAACTCTAAAAATTGAGTTATTTCTTGAATATATTCCCAACCCTCTAACGGAAACAACAACCCGACCCCGCATCGCAAGACCATCGTGAAAAACATGAAGCGTTTCTTTTTGTCGCAAAGCACTATTAAACATTTTCCAAGTAGAATTCCATCTAGTCGGGACATCCCAAATTGGTCCTAAACAAATGAAATTCGTATCGTGACACATTTTTCTATAATTAACATATCTTTTTCTACTAGTTTTAAAAATGTCACGTAACATATTTTTGAAAGACGTTTTAAAATCTTCAACTTCAGGAACGCCAAGACCATCTTGCATAACTAAATTAATAACATGTGCAACACATCTTGAATGAAAAAATACGACGTCACAAACTGGTTTATATTTTATTTTTAATTTTTCAACGGCGGATGTGTTGTTCGAGGCGTTATCAAATGACATTGAAAAAATTTCGTTTTCTAATTTATATGTTTTGATTACAAAGTCTAAAATTTGAAATAAATTATCACCGGTATGCGGATATCCAAATAATTCAAACGCAATCGTACGTTTCATCATTTGCCACGAACTTGGATCTATCCAATGGGAGGTGACGCAAAGGTACGATTCCGGTAATTCTTGTGGGGCGGACCAAACGTCGGTAGTTAAGTTGACACCGGTTTGTAAATTTTCGAACAAAACCTTTAAATCATTTTTTACTTGTTTCCAAAGATTTAAACAATCACGTTTAAAAGTGGTGCGACTTACGTGAGTGTAGCGTAGTTGAAGAGTTTCTTAAATCAATTTTGTTAACCGAGGGTTGTCGAATTGATCGAACGGTAATCCTTCTTGAATTACAAACTTTGCCATTCTATCTCGAACCATATCGACGCTGAAGTTTCATAAACCACCATCGTTTCCGATTGATGTTTGGCATTGACTCGGTGTACTTTTCAAAGACTTGCACCATTTGATCATATGGTTTCTCAAAGTCGAGTTAGAATCCGACTTGAAAAACGAACCACAAGCCTTGCATCGAGCTTTATTTTGACCATTCGACATTTCGCATAAGTCGAAATTGCACCAAATCTCTTGGTTTCTCGTTGTTGGTAAAATTCTAACGGTAGCGACACTTGAGGATCCACCGGTTAAAACGGATGACTCAGAAGCCATTATATAAAATTCAAGAGAATGAGAGAATAGAAAGTTGAGATTGAGTGAGTGTTTTTGCGTTTTTAAGCACGTTTTTAAATTTTGAGTATTGTGACTAAACTATTACACTCACTATCTATTTATACTATCATATAAGGGCAAAATGATCAAAAAAACTTGAAAAAAACAGTCAAAAAGGACTTCAAACGGCTATTTTACCGTTTGAAAAAAAAAATTACAACGGTTCGAACCGGTTCCAAACCGGTTCCAAACCGGTTTTCTTGAACCGGTTCCAAAACCGGGTTGGCCCAAAACCGGTTCCAAACCGGTTTCACCTAAAAAAATAAAAACCGGTCCCAAACCGGTAGTTTTTTCCGGGTTGGAACCAGTTTGGGCTATTACCGGTTCCAAACCGGTTCGGTTTCGGTTCGGGTCGTCGGGTCGGGGACCCGGTTTGGCTGTGCACCTCTAGCTGTCAAGAACTAGCTCCACACCTAAAATACTACGTAAAGAACAACAGATGGCTCGACTATTTTGGAGTCCCAACGAAATATTCATAAACCGCTTAATGAACCCAACAAATACTCTTTTGATAACAACTCCATCCTTGTGAAAATTTATGTCAAAATGTTCTTTAGAAAATAACAAAACTGTATAATAAGTTAAAAAAAACTAATAAGTAGGAAAAATCAAATTAAATGCTAGATTTTTTATTAAAATAAAATAATTTGATTATTAACTAAAATTACATAACAAAAGAAGAGTATGATAACTTGACACAATACAATTAGTTCAAAAAGTTTTTTATCAACTCCTTTAGTTCCA
Organism: Flaveria linearis; assembly: GCA_024085815.1. Classification (NCBI taxonomy): domain Eukaryota; kingdom Viridiplantae; phylum Streptophyta; class Magnoliopsida; order Asterales; family Asteraceae; genus Flaveria; species Flaveria linearis. Next base: position 60,770,072 of record CM044009.1, read on the forward strand.
TGAAGAAGTAGAAGCCATCCGCGCCAAAAATCAGTACCACACTATGCAGATTCTAAAATACATATGAAGCAAAAATTATTTAATTATTTTATACTAAAACTTTTAAATACATATAAATCAACACAACTATATTCCTAAACATTTGTACCATCTAAATCATGTAACACTTGTCTTTCTTCAACCTCCCGGTTTTCGATTAGTAGTCTAGTACGACCAACAAATCAGTAAGAAACATAACTATATTGAAAAGAAAAAGATTAAATAATAACAAAATGGTAAAATGCAACCAGGCAGAATTTATTGAGGACCATAACTAACCACTGAAAGAACAAGTAACCTTCTTTCATGAGCTTGTGAGGATCCTATAAACAAGAAGTAAAAAACCCATGTGAGCTGCATTCACTTTTATAGAAACCAGAAATTAATAAAAAAACAATGTCCAACGACTGATGATGGCAAGCCGACACTACATTAACATAAACAAAATCTTAAAAACATTCCACTTTTTTTTAAAAAAATTCCTCCTTTTTTAACTAAAAGTACAGATGGAAAGTAAGTTACATATATGATTTATTTAGTGGTATCAATATTATAACATTTTGAGGTAGAGGTCTTATTAGAAGCAGTCACTATATCTTCTATACCTTAGATAGTAAGATTTGCTCTAATCCCACTATTTCAAACTCTACTTTACAAGTGAGATGTTTCTAGGTGTGTTTATTTTTTATTAGTTTTCAGGGTTTGGGATAAGTAACAACCTACCAAAAATTGGTCAACAACCTATCAAGTGTCGAGAGAAATCATGGAAGTTAAGGGATCTCAGAATGTTATGTGTACAAGCAAATGAGCCTCATTTTCAGGTTGAACTGAGGCTAAAAGAGAAGCAACCTTGTGAGCTTGGTTTGTGGATTTTCATGCCAGTTTTAGGGTCGCACAATGATGATTCACAAAAGAGGAGACTTTAGACATAATTTTGAAGCTTCAACTTATCCCTTATGGAGATGGTGACTTTTGGGTGGTAGTAATGTTAGATCGACCCGTTTTAACAATTATGGTTTAATAGTAAGTAGAAACTTATTTTCTATAGCAGATTACCTAAATCATCAAAGGGGTGAAAATTTTCCACATTGTGATGTATAATCATGATTTATGATCTACCAACTTACAAAATAAATCATGTAAATTGGGTCCTTGAGTACGTATCTCAGTTTTAATCCACCTACATTCTTCATTTTCAATTTTCAACCCCCCCCCCTCTCTTTCTCTATTTTCTCAACTATTTCACATCTCTACTTTTTGGCCATTGGTTAGTTGAAGATTCAAATACAATGATCTTGTTTCACACCTAATATTCATTATATTATAGTTATAAAAATGCAACAGATTTATTGTCAGCTTTATATGATAGAAAATGACCATAAACCTGACCTCTTTATTAGTTCATCCTGAGGTTGAACCCTTTGCTAAAGTAGCTTCACGTTCTTGGCGCCTACGTTCTCTCTGCAACTAATATTATATTAGTACCAAATACTGAATATGTATATACAAAGAAAGATAACAATCTACAGATAATAAGTAAATTATTTATCGGATTAATCACAATAAAACACAGCTTACTATTACCTGCTTCTCACTGTATGGGAGAAAGCAGACAAAATCAGAGATACAAAATCTACAGATAGTTGTACAATAATGACATTAAACAGAGATTAAAACTATACCCTTCTTTCCCAATATGGGAGAAAGCAGACAAAATCATAAACGGGAGAAATTGTTGACACCAAAACAACATTCAATCCGGTAAATAGCAAAAGAGCTGCCATTGGACGGGTTTTATGTGGCATTTTTCTCTATGTTGAAGTTTACTCCTGCAAGAAACATTCCCAATTTTAATATTTGGTCTAGCAATGGTGAATCTGTATCACATACACATTAGACTGGAAAACAAACAAACAATCAAAATAACTATAACATAAGTACACAAAATGAAGTTATACTTATAACATATACCTGTATCATATGTCATTAGTCTACAAGTGATGTTTAATGGAAAAGTATCGTTTAGTAAGTGCTTTGCAAGGAATATATGATCAACTCAAAATCTACCATTTTTAGCTCTCAACTATTTCAAACAAGATGTTTATCAGATAAAACTGAATAATAATGTTGATAACCTTGTCATAAGTTTAATAAAAAACAAAATAGTGAAAAACAACTGATAACAAAGTCAAAGATAGCACCTGCAACAGAGCCATGGTCTTAAATGTGTGTTTTGTGTTTTAGCTACTCTAATTCCATATCTCCATCCCATAGTAACGGAATCAAATTTAGCACATTAATACACACACATATATAAAAGATATATAATGAGTATAATACTAAAAACTAATGAAAATTTGTAATTAGGGTTTCCATTGAAAGAAGCGCTCATCATAAATTCAAAAGAACAATGATTTTGACCTAAAACAATGATTCAAAAGAGAACACTAAATCAAGTTTCAGCAGTATTGAATTCATTTGACGTAAGTTTTTATCATACATAACTTGGTAGAACATAAATCAACTAACCTCCAAAGGGTTTACAATCTTGGCTTAACGAATTAAGAACTGAAATGTTGGAGTCGGGCTGACAGGATGATGGTAGCGATGGCGATGGTGATGGTGACCGGATGATGTCGCCTGGAGTTTTGATGGCGGTGGTGGGTAACGGGGTATAAGGGTAGGGTTTTAACTTTTCACTTTTGTCATTGATAACATGTATTAAGTACGTTCATACGAAATTAGCTCGAAAAATGCTCGTTCGAATTTTTATTCGATTTTAAACGAGTCGATCGCTCGGCTCGGATAAGTTTTAAACGAGCCAAGCACGAGCAAAAGTCCGCTCGGTTTGGTTCGACTCGAATCGAATTAATATGTATGTATAGTTTATACGTAACACTCTAGTAGATTTGATCCATCATATACAAATATATAATTATATTTATGCATATTTGATCAATCAACCTAATAAAAAATTATACATTAAACCATTAAAAAGTGAAATCTTAAGCCAGATATTTTTTCGATCATCTCTCGCTCTCACTGTTATCGTTATCTGCAATATGTTCTTCGCCTTATCGGCTACATCCTTAGCTTAATCGTCAATCACAACGTATTGTAATCCATGAAAATATTATGTAATAAAATATGGCTAATTTGCAAGTCATTAAACCTTATTCGGTGCAGTATAAATCGTATGAAACACAAGATATTTGGGTTGTATAAATTGTCCATTGCTCGTTTGCGCTCGCTCGAAGATTTAATGCTCGAAAAATGCTCATTTGATTTTACGCTCGGTTGTAAACAAGGCGATCAGCTTGGTTCGGTTTGGAAACGAGCCAACACAAGCAAATGTCCGCTCGGTTCAGCTCGGCTTGTGAACAACCCTGTATATACTAAGTGAATGAAAATTAACACATCATATATTACTTTGGTTTATTGGTTAAGACTTCCGCTACGTTCCCGAGATTAATAAACGAAAGAAAAGAAATAAAGAGAAGTGAAAGGAAATTAACGAGTGAAAAGAAATGAATAGAAAGAAAATGAAGGATGGAAAAGAAATGAAGAGAAAGCAAATTAAGGATAGTAAAGAAATGGAGAGAAAGCAAAAGACATTTTAAATTTTCATGTTATAAAGTTCAAAGGAAATAAAAAAAAGTAAGAATTTTATGTATTTCATTTCTTCTCTTTCTGAAAATTATTAAAAATTTTCCTTTCATTTCTTTTTATTTCCTTCCATTAAAAAACTAGCAAACACAAAGTTTTTTTTATTTATTTCCATTTTTGTGTTATAAATCGCGAAATTAAAAAAAATAAGAATTTTATGTACATGAGATGCATTGGGAGTTGCTAACAACCTTGACTAGTTTGTTCCTTCTTCTAGGGAACATGATAAGATTGAACGAGTACAAGTATAATTTTAAATATTAAATAGTTAAATAGGTAGTCAACTCTTACACTTAATACGCCCCCGCAAGATACAGGCTCCGTTGGAGACGCCTATCTTGGATCAAATGTGCAGGTATGGAGCTCGCGGTTGTGACAACTCACCCAAAACTCACTCGGTTTTGATTTTCTTGTGCCAGTGCAGTAGACCAGTGATGTAACACAACCATATAATGCAATTTTCGGAACGAAAATTCTTTCAACATGGGGATAATGTGACATCTGGTATTTTTGTTACTAAACTCTGTTAGTTCCGTTAGGTCTTGCATACACGTGTCGTGAGCACACGCTAGTTGTCATTGACAGTTGGTGACTTAATAACAATTATCTATAATAAACAGATAATAATCTAATTAATAATTTTGATTATTAATTTGTGGTTATGCGATTAATGAGTTTAAAGTATTATTTGTGAATTTTATTTGATAACGTGACAACCTGTTATATTTAATTCATGTGTTTTGTGATTAGTTGAAAATGTATATGATTATTATTGATGATTAATAATATTGTGTTTTGTAGTTAAAACCTTTTAAAAAGTTTAAAAAAAGATTAGTTTTTATAAAATGTAAACAAGAGGGGTTTATTTTTTAAATACACATAAACTTAATACTACCAAAGCTGAAACCCTAATCCCCCTCCCCAAACCCCCATTTGCGACAGAGCACTCCAAAACATCTTCCTCTTTGTGATTTTGATCAAGAACAACAAAATACAATCAATTTTGATCCAGTTTCAAGTGTTCCAAGGTGTTAGCAAGTTTAATTCTTGATTTCTACACATTTAAAGGTTAGATTTTAACAAGTTTTCATGGTTTTTGATGTTGATGAACCCTAATTCAAAACTTATGTATGCAAAGTTGAAATTGATGATAGTTAGATGTTAATATGTTGTTAGTTATGTTGTATGAATGTTGGATTATGATAATTATACAAGAAATCCATGAATTGATCATGTAATTCATAAATTGCCTAAAGTAGAAATTTTTTATTAATGTAATTCATGATTTGATGATTGTATGATGTTAGTTGTATTGCTTTGAAGTTAGTTTACTGGATTGTGCAAGAAAAATCATGAAATCTAGTGGTTGTTCATACCTTGCTATAAGTAGAAACTTTTGGATATGAGGTTTGTGAATTATGATTATTTGATGATGTTGGTCATAGATGATAGTTATGGACTTGATTAAGTATGACGTTCATAAATTCATGAATGAATTGGGTGTTAGATTGAGTTTGGGTGTTACTTTTCCAAAAGGGAAAATTTATTTATGTAAAACATTAGATATGGTAAATTAGGCATGTTCATGATGTTAGGATCATGATAGAATACTTTTTAATGATGTCTAATGTGTTGGATTGTGTTGATTGGATTAATTGGATGGCTGAACTATTTGAAAAATCTAGGTTTCTTGGAAAATGTGCAAGAATACAAGTATGATATTTTGTATCAATTATGTGTTATGATGAATGATGATCTTGATGAGAGTTAAGATGAACAAAGTGGATTATGTGATTAGCTTGTGTGATAACGTATGAAATCATCACGTATAATGCAAATACTACTTGTGGCTAAACAACTCAACTTAACATGTCACCAATGGGTCAAGTGGGTCAACTAGGTCAACTTTGTTATTGTGTTCCATAGCACGCAGGTCAATCTGTTTATTGAGCTCATAGGATCTGTTAGGTCTTTCTGGTCATTAATACTTATAAACTCACATGATCTAAGTAATCTTTGACGGGTTGCCTTCCTACTCTTTAATTGTGTTGCTTGTTTTGCTCGTGTGTACACCAGGTGAGTTCATGCTCCATTGTTTTACTTACTTCCTTTTTGGGGGAGATGGCATACTATTTTATCTTACAAACGTTTTACATTGATAAGTGGTGTTAGTATAACGTAGTGTAGCATACCATGAAAGCCCACACACTTTCGGATCATTAATATTGGTAACTTGCGGGAAATGCTGGGTGGTACCACTGGACCGGACAAGCCCCACCCGTTCGACTCGAGGTCAAACGGGTGCAATATGTAACCTTTTGGATTTTTGTCAATTAAAAGTTAACCCTGTTATGTTCTTGTAAGGACTGTTTATGTCATTTATAAAACTATGAGGGTTATTTTTAATTGCTCCTTGTATTGTATTCTTTCATTCATTAATTTAATGGTTTACAATCAAATTTATTAAAATAAAAATAATAACAATAACAATAATAATAATAATAACAATAACAATAATACTAATAAAATAAGTGAAAAATAATAATAATAATAGAAATAATAACTTATGAAAGTTAACTAATTAATAAGTTGTAAAATAATAAAAACTTAAAGTTAAATAAGTCCAGAGGTTATTTATGTAAACTTAGAATCTTTAAATAAAAGTTTCCAAATAAAATGTTAACCTTTAAAATTACAGGGGCTGTTAATATAAATCACAAAAACCCAAACCAACTTCCCCCCTTTCCCTCGTATTTCCGGCGATCCTCCGGCCGCGGCTCCGGCCACCCCAAATACCCATTTTTAAAGCCGTTTTTCGATTCAAAACCGATTCTAAACGCTGTGGATCACTTAGCACACTTTAATTCAAATTAAAGACGATAATGGGTGTCGATTTGGCTTAGTAACCGTCGGCCACACCCTTGAACCGTTCAAGCAATTAAACCTAATAATAATGCAATTAATCGAACCTAAACGATCTTTTATCTGTTCCTAAGCTATTACCACTTTCAATTTCAACTGAAAAACACTCAAACATCACCTTCGGTCCCCTCCTCATCGGGACCTTTTTCATCATCTGTGCATCCTCCTTTCGTTTCAAAATCAGGTGATTGAAAACATTATTCTACTCATTTTTACATGGGGAACAAAAGCCCCATGGTTAAAAACGATCAAAGACTTGGTTTGAGGATCAATTTGATCCCAAATCGTTCTAGGGTTCATGGGATTTTGGGGGTTTTCTTGTTGTTTATGTTTTAAGGTTTTAAAACCAAGTTAAACCAAGGCCACGACCCTGGTTTACTGGTTAGTCACTTGCAACATCCACCTTGAGGTCTCGTGTTCAAACCCGGGCAACCATAAATAATTTTTGGGGCTTTTTCAGTTTTCAAAAAAATTGTATAAAATTTCTAAAAAATTATAAAAATCAGTTTTATAAACTTTGTTTATTTTAAAAGTTATGTAATTATTTTCTGTGAATTTATTTCTTAAACACCTTAACATTTTTTTGATAAAATACTATTTACAAATGTTATAAAAAGTTATTTTTATAAAAATAGACTTTAAATAATAATTTAAATCATTAAATTATTAGTGGACACTATATTATCTTTAATTATGGGTTAATCATGATAATTGTAGAAATTATAAATATTTTATAATTTCACAAATTATTTACAAATATTATTTTAGGTTATTTCTTATAAAATGTATTTTAACTAATAGTTTAGATTAACAAATTGTTAATGATCAATACGTTATTTTAATCATTGTTAAATAATGTTTATTTCAAAGATTATAAATATTTATTTATATTTATATTTAAACCTTATCAATTATTATACTTAATTTCTTTTCTATATTAAAACACTTAAATGTTAAAATTCTTTTCATTGAATCAAAATATAAATAATTTCATTATATAAATTTATTTACTTGTCAAAACCCCACAATTCTATTAAATCCTAGTTCTCGTTAGAACGTTAATCTTATTATTAACCCTAATCTTGAAATATATACGTTTAGGTGCCTTGTAAAGGAATACGTTGGAATATCGTTTAATTCTTATTACCATCTTATAATACACACATCAAGTGAGTTTTCTCATGCCCCTTTTATTATTTCATACCGTTTGGGGTGAAAAATGTTAACGTATAAACTTACACTTATAAATTCTTATTCTTGTAACACACATGCAATTCATTCTTAATTTTTTTCGTGGTTATTATATTATTGTGAGTTATATATGTGATACATTATATGTTGACAATCATTAACTATTGTTAGCCTGACGACGTCATAGATCTATGGGCCTGACAATCCTATTTGGTGGCCCTAGTGTCGTATTCTTGAGCACTATGGGGACCAAGTACACTTAGCTAATCGTTTAATCTTCTAATCTTGTAATCTTGTAATCTGTCAAGGTTTGATTGTAGCTATATGTGTTCTATAAACTTGCATAATGCATAACCATTGACATGAATTGCTACTTGTAAATCTTTCGCTATATTTATGTATACTTAACCCATAGAAACTCACCAACTTTCATAGTTGACCTTTTATTTCTAACATGTTTCAGGAAATGCTCAAGTTTGATGTCATCTCTTGAAGTGTGCTCACATCTAGGATTTGGACCTAGATAAATGAATAAATTGTCTTGGAATATTTATCTTATGTTATGTTTATTTCTTGTTTGAGACTTATGGTTGTAATTTGTATTTTAAAACTTATGATAATAATATTTTTACTAAATGGTAGCGTTAAGTGGCTGTGAACAATCTTAACCCTCACATCTCGACGATTCCGCCGTTAAGGTTGGGGTGTGACAGATTGGTATCAGAGCCCATAACTATAGGGATTTAGGTTATTAGAAATGGTGACCTAGACTATAGTTGATGCATGAACCTCATAAGAAAAATCTTTATGATCTTGTAAATATATATTATTGCATGCTACATGATGCTACCTATTTAGGAATGCCTTTGAATGTGCAACTTGATGCCTTTAGATAGGTGTGCCTTATAATGGATTAAACTTGGTTGCTTGTCTCCCATAAACTTATTCTTAATTCCTTAATTCTCCCCGATGAGTGAAACTTCTTAAACTTATTCTCGACGACACGTGGAATTGTACGCTTTATATCGAAGATTTAAATCTTTAGACTTTATGTCTAATCTATGAGAATCTCATTAAGATTTTGATTTCATGAACCTAAGAAATATTGTGTGACACATAGACACTTGTATTCTTGATTTCCTTGCAAAAAGCCTTCGGGCTAAGGTAAGCATTTCGCATAAATCCTACGAGACCAGTTATGCTTACCTAGGGATTTCTAGGATGAGTGATAAACTATGGTCAACATACACAAGTTTCTAAGGCAAATGGGTCAACTTACCTTGACGTGTCAACATTTCCAAATGGTAATGCGTTACCAAATAGAATCATTCCGTGTGTATTTTACAAGTCTTGAATAATCTTTGATTGATTTGTTGTTCTTTATTCTCCAAATTCCTGTGACTAACTTACTTTGTATCCAGCATGTCTTGTTACCATGGAAAGCGTGGAAGTTCCGACCGTAAGTTAGCCGCCATGATTGCTCGACAAATGGTTGCTGTCATACCAACTATGGTTGCTGAATTGAATAGCACCATGATGACTAACTCTAGCAACAATGGAAATGGTCAAGGAGAAAATAGCGCGAACCAAGGACACAACAACCAAACCTGCACATTCAAACATTTTAGTTCGTGCATGCCCACTAGCTATAGTGCCAAAGAAGGAGCCACTGGACTTCTCGAGTGGTTTGAAAACATGGAGAACACATTCATTAACTGTGAGTGTCCCGAGGCACTCAGGGTCCATTATGCCACTAGTATGCTCCAACAAAGGGCACTTACATGGTGGAACAGCGAGAAAAGGAACCGTGGTGCCGATGCTATGCTAGAACTCACTTGGGATGAGTTCAAGAATATTGACATCTTGAAATTTTGCCCAAGAAGTGAGTTACAAAAGCTGGAGGAGGTGTTTTGGAACCTTAAACAAGACCGTGGTGATCATCTGGCCTACTCAACTAGGCATCACGAGTTAAGCATCCTGTTGCCTCACATGGTCGACACTGTTCCTCGTAACATTGAGAAGTTCATCAAGGGAGTACCACTCCAAATTCAAGATGCCGTGGTGGGTAGCCAACCCATAACTTTGGAAGAAGCCATTACTATCACCGCTCAACTTACCGAGAATCATATACGAGCGGGCAGCATGTCTGTCAAGGGTGCTAAGAAGGTTGAGAAGACGGTTCCTGAAGCTGCCAAGAAGACTAAGACTGAGCCGTCTTACAACAACAACAAGAAACATAAGTTCACCCCGGATCGTAACTATGCTGTGGCTGCACCTAAGGCACCTCAACGACAACTTGTACCTGTGGCTGCACCTGTGGCACAAGCACCTGCAGCTAGGGCCTATGCTGGTCCTCTACCTATGTGCAACGTCTGTAGGTACCATCATCTGGGGAATACTCCGTGCTGCATCTGTACTCTGTGCGGTAAGTATGGACACTTGGTAGCAACTTGTCACCGTGTACCAAACAATGCCGCGATGATTGCGAATTATGTTTGCTACAATTGTGGGGAACCTGGTCATGTACGCCCACAATGCCCTCGTCTTATGGGTAATGTTCCATAAGCTCGAGGACGTGCTTTATATATCAATGCAAACCAAGTGCAAGCAAACAACGATGTGATGAACGGTATGTTAAACCCAACCTCGACTCTTATAATCTAAGCCTTTTTGATGCTTTACCTGTGTTGTTAAATGCCTTTAAAACTGGACAAGTATGTTCCTTATTAATAACTCTTATGCCTACGTTTTATTCGATTCTAGAGCCGATAAGAGTATTGTCTCATTAGTGTTTGAGTCCATTCTTGCTAAGCCACATACGAAACTAGAAAGACTTCTCACTGTCGAAGTCACCGATGGAGAACCTATCACCGTTGATATCGTCATTCGTAATTGTGTTCTGAGTCTTTATGCACATGATTTCCTTATCGATCTTATTCCTATGAAGCTTGGGAGCTTTGACGTCATTATTGGCATGGATTGGTTAGCCAAACATCATGCCGAGATTATTTGCTTCGAGAAACGTATCCGTATTTGTAACATTCGGTTTTTTATCCGGACTTGTAATCGTATTATAGTTTATGTTTAATAAACTAAGTTGAGTTTATTTGTTAAGATTGGTGTTCAGTCGCATGACTTGCATGCGAATGAACCTCAGTCAAACCCCTTACGTGCGAATGAAACTCAATCGCACGAATCATAGGCGTATGGGCTCCAGTCGCACGATTCAGTCGTGCGAATGGGGGTTCAGTCGTGCGACTGAGTGCGAGGCGGTTAAAATATGTATGTGGATAAGTAAGGCGGTGAAGAGAGTTCAAAAGCAGATTTTCATCTGCATCATCTCCATTTTCTTGTTCCTCTCAAACCCAAATACTCCCGTTCTCACCAAATCGACTAAGTCAACTCCGTTTCAGTAAGTTTTGAATGTCACGGATCAATCCTGATATGTTATAAGCTATGTATATGGTTGAAATTGATCAAAAAACAGGTCTAAATATAAGTTTTGATTCAATCTTCTGTTAAGTTGAAAACGGGAATTCGGATCCGAGTTTTTATAAAGTTTTGATAAAATAATGATCCGAAACTATTGTAAACGATGTGTACATGTTCTGTTTTGAATATGACATGATTTGGATGGTTAAAACTCAAATTTTGAATAAGTTTGGATCAAAAACATCAAGAACACAGCAGCTGATCCGTTTCAGACGAATGGGCTCAGTCGCATGACTCAGTCGTGCGAATGAGAGTTTAGTCGTACGACTGAGTACGAATGAAGGTTCAGTCGTACGAATGAGAGCTCAGTCGCCTGGGTTAGAAGACCGAATGAAGTCGAGTGATCACGGTGCACAAATGGAGACTCAGTCGTGCGAATGAATGGTTAGTCGTACGACTGAAGATTCAGTCGCATGATTCAAACACATGGTTTAATCGCATGAGGTCCATTCGCACGATTGGATGTTCATCCGCATAGGTCCATTCGTATAAGTGCTCATTCGCATAGTGTTCATTCGCATAGGAGTTCTGTTTAGAATAGTTTACTGAATCAAGGTTTATTGCTTTAGATACACCTTGATTAGAAGAAGGACTAGTTATCTCGTGTATGTGGATTGTGTAAATTACCATGAGGAACTTAATAAGGTGAGTTCTAAGCCCTTTTTAAATGTGTGGTTTTAACATGCAGGCTAGAATACATACAATGATGAATAATTTGAATGTTTTTAGCACCAGAATTATGATAATGATGTTTATACATTACTAACAGCTCGTGGGGCTGTTAGAGTAAAGTTGGGATAATGAATGGTTATCTGAACATTGTTAATCATTACGTGATGGTAATGATTCCAATGGGTCAGATGGGGTTTAAAGACAAATGAAAAATATTAAAACTGGTGCTAAAGAAAAGAATGTGTGGTGTGTGTAAATTAATGTGATAATATTGGCAATGAGTAAAGAAATTGTTTTGATGTGATGTAAATCTCAATAGGCCAGTTAGGGTAAGATGCCTGGGTGTAAACTGTACAGTAAGAAAGAATGATGACGATCACTGAGCTTTGTGAACATCTTGTGGTGACGACCCTAGATGATTAAATTGACATCCTGCTGGATAAGAGATAATAATTACAATTTCTGGTGGGAAACTGACGTCCGGTGGGACGAGCCCGGTGGGGCAAAGTAAATTTAAAGATGATTTTCATTGTATTGCCAATATAAACATGATTTTATATGTGATATGATGCTGTTAATGTTTTAATGAAAATTAGAACTCACCAGTTTATCTGATGTTTTGAGTATGTTGTATGTGTGCTAGGTAAAGAAGGATCCTCTAATAATAGAGGAAAGCAAGCTTGAGTCGGATAAGGATGCTATCTCGGAGTAGTTGCTTGCATATGGTGTAGGACATGTTAATAATGTAAAAGCGATGTATAACTAAATACTATCATATGTAAAAATGTTTTTTGTAAAGTTGGGTTGACATGTATTTATGTTTAGTCTTCCGCTGTATAATAAAAGCTCTGATTTGTATTTAAGATGTTAATCCAACTATGTGGCGTGCCCCCGGTACCCTGCCGGGTTTAGGGTGTCACAGGTTGGTATCAGAGCAGTAGTTAAAGGGATCTAGTGTCTTAATATCTAGACTTTAACTAGAAAATAGATATGGCAGCAGGGATAGCTAGATAGAATAGTTTGTTAAAAACAAGAGAAGGTGATGGGACGAACATGAGAAGGAATAACGAGAATAGTAAAAGTAAAGTAAATAATTAATAGTACTTGGCCGACATTATTAATATATTACTTTACTTATAGTATTCTAGTTATATACTTACATGCGAATACCAAATCATCCTGATCTTGTTTTAATAGGTTATGGCTGATAGGGAGAGTGAAAGAATGCAAGGTGGAACCTCTGAAAGAAATGTTGATGAAAGCACAGAGGTGCTTAGTATAACGAGACAGCAATTTCGTGATGCAATTGCTGAAGAGGTTCGTAAGGCCTTGAATGTATCTAGACCTGATGTAAATAGAAATATTGATAAAGTTGAGGGGTCTAGTGAGAGAAAGGGAGTTACGTATAGTCAATTTAAGGAATGTAATCCTCCATAGTTTTCTGGGGCTTTGGATGTAGTAGCCACTTATAAATGGCTTCGTGAAATGGAAGCCGTGATCAAGTTGAGTGAGTGTAGGGAGGATCAAAAAGTGAAGTTTGCAGCCCACTCGTTTGTAGGTGAGGCTCTGTATTGATGGGATACGATTATCCAAACGTTAGGTGAAGAGGCTACTGATAAAATGTTGTGGCCTGAATTTAAAAAGTTAGTGTTGGACAAGTTTTGCCCCAAAGGCGAGATGGATCAAATAGAAATGAGTTTCCTGCAGTTTCAGGCAGGTAATATGTCCCATAGGGAGTACACGTCTAAGTATGAAGAGATGGCGCGGTTGGTGCCTCATTTAGTGGTTCCTGAAGGGAAGAAAATCTTGAGGTATGCACAAAGGTTGCCTCAGGAAGTTAGAAAGTTGGTTAGATCATCTGCTCCGAGTAGTTATCAGTTGACGGTAAACTTAGCTGCAGATATGTATCAAGAAGTTTATGGTAGTGATGTTGTTCCTGATGAAAGTAAAAGAAAACATGAAGAACCTGCAACACAGAAAAGATTTGAGAATCTAAGTTTTTAGAAGAAGGGTAGGTTTGGAAGGGGTCAATTCCAAAGGAATGTCAGAAATGAGTTGCCACGTTACGGGAAATGTGGCAAGCTACATAGGGGTTAGTGTATGATCGGTAGTAGGACTTGTTTTAAATGTGGAAAGTTAGGACATTATGCTAATGAATGTCGTGAAGGCCTTCGTAGATGTTATGAATGTGGGGAAACGGGGCATATTCGAATTGAATATGCAAAATAGCAGTCAGAAAGCCTGAACCGGTTAGATCGATGAAAGGGTCAGGAGAAGGGTCGAGTGTGGCTAAGGGGCGAGCTTATTCTATGTCAGCCAGTGAGGCTAAGGCTTTGCCAGATGTAGTCTCAGGTACATTTCTAATTAATGGGATTCCAGCTAATGTGTTATTCGATTCTGGTGCGAGTGGAAGTTTCGTATCTGTTAATTTTTGCCCTATGCTTGCGTGTGAAATTCGACCATTAGAAGTAGCCTTTATAGTTGAAACTGCTAATGATAGATCTGTAATAATTAGTAGTATGATTGATGGCTGCTTTATTGAATTAGAAGGATATAGATTGCCTGTTAAACTATACCTTATGGTATTAGGAGGGTTTGATGTAGTTTTGGGTATGGATTGGTTGGCAAACCATGAAGCTCATATTATGTGTAATAAGATGCTAATTCAGTTAAAAGCGCCTGATGGGAAAATGATTAGTGTATATGGAGATAGAGAAGAGTCAACTATAAAGATAGTATCTATGATAAAAGCTGATAAATTAATGAGCTGTGGGTGTGCATCTTATTTAGTATATGTAATTGATTCTCAAAAGTCTATGAGAAGGATAGAGGACATTCCTGTGGTTAGAGATTTTGTAGATGTATTTCCAGAAGAATTACCGGGTATTCCTCTAGATCATGAAGTTGAGTTTAGAATTGATTTAATTCCGGGTGCTAAGCCATTTGCCAAGTCACCTTATAGATTAACTCTATCGGAATTGAAAGAATTAATGAAACAGACCGAAGATTTGCTAGAGAGAGGTTTTATTAGACCTAGTTCTTCGCCGTGGGGTGCTCAAGTGTTGTTTGTGAAAAAGAAAGATGGGAGTATGTGTATGTCTATTGATTACAGAGAATTAAACAAGTTGACGATAAAGATTAAGTATCCACTCCCACGAATAGATGATTTGTTTGATCAATTACAGGGAGCCCGTTGGTTTTCTAAGATAGATCTTTGTTCTGGTTATGATCAGTTGAAGGTTAAAGAAGAAGATATACCTAAGATAGCATTTCGTACACGTTATGGTCATTATGAATTTTTGGTTATGTCTTTTGGGTTAACAAACGCATCTGCTGCTTTCATGGACTTGATGAATAGAGTATGTAAGCCGATGTTAGATCGATCAGTAATTGTATTTATCGATGATATACTGATCTTTTCAAAGAATGAGGAAGATCATGCCTGCCATCTTCGTGAAGTGTTGGAAAGGTTGAGAAGAAAAAGCTTTATGCAAAATTTTCTAAGTGTGAGTTTTGGTTGCGGGAAGTACAGTTTTTAGGACATGTGATCAACGCAAAAGGTATTCTAGTAAATCCTGCAAAGATTGAAATAGTAATGAAGTGGAGTCCTCCAAAGACACCATCTGAAATCCACAGTTTCTTGGGTTTGGCTGGTTATTATAGAAGATTTATTCAGGATTTTGCCAAAATTGTGTCCCCATTAACGAAGTTGACAAGAAAGAATGAAGAATACGTATGGGGACCAGAACAAGAAAATGCATTTCAAGAACTGAAGCAGAGATTAACTCAATTACCAGTATTGTCATTGCCAGATGGAATGAAGATTTGGTAATTTATTCAGATGTTTCATATCAAGGGTTAGGTTGTGTATTGATGCAGAGGGGATAGGTAATAGCTTATGCTTCCAAACTGTTGAAAGACCACGAGAAGAATTATCCAACGCATGATCTGGAATTGGCAGCAGTGGTATTTGCCTTGAAGATATGGAGGCATTACTTATATGGGACGAAATGTACAATTTATACGGATCATAAGAGTTTGAAATATTTCTTCGATCAGAAAGAATTAAATATGCGTCAGCGGAGATGGTTAGAATTGGTGAAAGACTATGATTGTGAAATACTTTACCATCCTGGTAAAGCAAATGTGGTTGCTGACGTGTTAAGCAGAAAGAATGAACATCCTCCGATTCGAGTTAAGTCATATAAGTTAGTGATAACTCCAGATTTTATGCATCATTACGGGAAGCTCAATGAAACGAGAAACGAATGAAAAGGGCAAACAAAAGATTGGAAAGAAAATAGTTTTGGGGTTAAGACAAAATATGGTCGTATGTGGGTTCTGATTGAGATGAGAGAGTTGGTACTGAATGAAGCCCATAAATCCAGATATTCTATACACCCTGGTACTACAAAGATGTATAAAGATTTGAAACAAGAATATTGGTGGCCATGTATGAAGTTTAATGTGATGCAGTATGTGAATAAGTGTTTGACAAGTGTTTAGGTTAAAGCTGAGCATCAAAAGCCATACGGTAAGCTTTAACCTTTAGAGATCCCAAAATGGAAGTGGATGGAATTGACAATGGATTTCATAACTAAGCTTCCGCATACAGCTAAAGGTTATGTTACCATTTGGGTCATAGTGGATAGATTGACACGTAGCGGACATTTCTTACCAATCAAGGAAACGTATAACTCTGAGAAATTAGCAGAACTATTTATTCGAGAAATTATTACTCGTCATGGAGTACCGCTATCAATTGTGTCGGATAGAGATACACGTTTTACTTCAAGGTTTTGGAGAAAATTTCATGAAGATATGGGTACTCGTTTATTACACAGCACATCTTTTCATCCAGAAACTAATGGGTTGACTGAAAGAACTATCCAAACAATTGAGGATATGTTACGGGCTTGTGTTATAGATTTTGGTGGTAGCTGGGATAGTCATTTACCGTTAGTAGAATTCTCCTACAATAACAGTTATCATTCTACAATTAGGAGAGCTCCTTATGAGATATTATATGGCAGAAAGTGCAGGAGTCCGATATGTTAGGGAGAAATTGAGCAGAAGGAGCTGGGCAGTTTGGAAATTGTACAGGCTACAAATGAAAAGTTAGATCAGATCAAAGCTCGGTTTAAAGCGGCTCAGGATCGGCAAAAGTCTTATGAAGATAAAAGGCGAAGGCATATAGAGTTTGAAGTAGGAGATAGAGTTATGTTGAAAGTATCTCCTTAGAAGGGAATTATCAGATTCAGAAAGAAAGGAAAGTTGAGTCCTCGTTTTATAGGACCGTTTAGAATTATAGAACGAATTGGAGAAGTAGCCTATAAACTAGAATTACCCGATCAATTGTAAGGGATCCACCCAACTTTTCACGTATCATAGTTGTGCAAATGTTTAGCCGATGAAAGTACATACGTACCTTTAGATGATATAGAGGTGGATGATAAGTTGAATTATGTTGAGAAACCAACTGTTATAGTAGATAGAAAGCTGAAAAGATTGAGAAATAAAACTATTAAGTTAGTTAAAGTACAGTGGTCGAATAGAAAGGGATCTGATTTCACCAGTGAATCAGAAGATGAGATGAGGAGAGATTACCCCCAGTTGTTTGAATAGTTGGTTTCGGGGACGAAACCTATTTAAGGGGGAGAGATTTGTAACATCCGGTTTTTTATCCGGACTTGTAATCATATTATAGTTTATGTTTAATTAATTAAGTTGAGTTTATTTGTTAAGATTGGTGTTCAGTCTCATGACTTGCATGCAAATGAACCTCAGTCGCACCCCTTACGTCCGAATGAAACTCAATCGCACGAATCATAGGCGTATGGGCTCCAGTCGCACGATTCAGTCGTGCGAATGGGTGTTCAGTCGTGCGACTGAGTGCGAGGCGATTAAAATATGTATGTGGATAAGTAAGGCAGTGAAGAGAGTTCAAAAGTAGATTTTCATCTGCATCATCTCCATTTTCTTGTTCCTCTCAAACCCAAATACTCCCGTTCTCACCAAATCGACTAAGTCAACTCCTTTTCGGTAAGTTTTGAATGTCACGGATCAATCCTGATATGTTATAAGCTGTGTATATGGTTGAAATTGATCAAAAAACAGGTCTAAATCTAAGTTTTGATTCAATCTTCTGTTAAATTGAAAACGGGAATTCGGATCCGAGTTTTTGTGAAGTTTTGATAAAATAATGATCCAAAACTATTGTAAATGATGTGTACATGTTCTGTTTTGAATATGACATGATTTGGATGGTTAAAACTCAAATTTTGAATAAGTTTGGATCAAAAACATCAAGAACACAGCTGCTGATCCATTTCAGACGAATGGGCTCAGTCGTGACGACTGAGTACGAATGAAGGTTCAGTCGTACGAATGAGATCTCAGTCGCCTGGGTTATAAGACCGAATGAAGTCGAGTGATCACGGTGCACGAATGGAGACTCAGTCGTGCGAATGAATGGTTATTCGTACGACTGAAGATTCAGCCGCATGATTCAAACACATGGTTTAATCGCATGAGGTCCATTCGCATGATTGGATGTTCATCCACATTGATGTTCATCCGCATAGGTCCATTTGCATAAGTGCTCATTCGCATAGTGTTCATTCGCATAGGAGTTCTGTTTGAGAATAGTTTACTGAATCAAGGTTTATTACTTTAGATACACCTTGATTAGAAGAAGGACTAGTTATCTCGTGTACGTGGATTGTGTAAATTACCATGAGGAAGTTAATAAGGTGAGTTCTAAGCCCTTTTTAAATGTGTGGTTTTAACATGCAGGCTAGCATACATACAATGATGAATAATTTGAATGTTTTTAGCACCAGAATTGTGATAATGATGTTTATACATTACTAACAGCTCGTGGGGCTGTTAGAGTAGAGTTGGGATAATGAATGGTTATCTGAACATTGTTAATCATTATGTGATGGTAATGATTCCAATGGGTCAGATGGGGTTTAAAGACAAATGAAAATACATTGAAACTGGTGCTAAAGAAAAGAATGTGTGGTGTGTGTAAATTAATGTGATAATATTGACAACGAGTAAAGAAATTATTTTGATGTGATGTAAATCTCAATAGGCCAGTTAGGGTAAGATGCCTGGGTGTAAACTGTACAGTAAGAAAGAGTGATGATGATCACTAAGCTTTGTGAACATCTTGTGGGGACGATCCTAGATGATTAAATTGGCATCCTGCTGGATGAGAGATAATGATGCGGTGTGAAAGTATATATATTTTGATAAAGGATTTTTCTCACAGATTCAGTTTTAAATGGTTGTTACTACTACTAACTACACACACAAAAGGCAAGTGCACCTATCGTGAGGTAATATAGTGATGGTAAGAACCGAGTATCAATCCGTGGACACACTAAGACTACTCAACAATCCTTATGATTGACTATCAATTTTTGTTTAAGAGAATGATAAGTTGCATTGGTGTAAATTAGGGTTTCAAAACTAAAAATAGAAATAATAAATAAAGTAAAACAAGTTGAAACTTTTGGATTTAAGATCAGGGGATAAAGGCTATCATCCTAACTTGGATTACACTTATGTATCTGTGATGAAGTGGTGGTGTGATTAAAGATATTGAATAAAGTAATTGTGTTAACGTTTATAAAGATGAGCTGGCGCGATTTCTCGTCTATCCGCTCCGTAGTGACCAGGACCATGTCAGGTTGAGATTTACTGCTTAGGTCAAGGCCCTAGTGATGTAGGTAAATCTTTTGTGTCCTTTTCGACATACGATTTCTGAAAACATAACTTAATGTAAGAAGAGAATTGATCAAGTTCTATTCTAACATACCATTAATTTTAAAAAACCATAACAATTACTATAGATTTCTCAGACTAATAAAAGGGAACCCGTAAATGATCAGAAAGTTAAGATCTTATGATTTCTAATAACCATCTCTAGTTAATTAGCTATAGTTTGTTATGAATAAAAGTTGATCATACGTTTTTCAACCGTGTATGACAATCACAATTACAAACCATAAACTTATAACCCCCCGTTCAAATGTAGGTGCTACCCATCGAAAGTTTTCCCAAGACCACCATAACATTAACACAATATTTATCACACCATTAATTTGTCACAAATTACATAAGTTTCATCCAAGTAGGATGATAATAGGAGTTTAGCTCATAATGAGCTGTAATATAACAAACAACATAGAAGATAGATATGAATTCATTGATAAAATAGAACAATCAAACCAATGATCCACAATGGATGGTGTTTAGACAATCCCGAGCCTCTTCCAAGTGTTGTATGCACCTCCCGAGCCTCTAAATGATCTTCAAGACTTGATTCCCGAGATAATTCTGTAGAGTATCACTCCCACCAAAAGCTTGCAAAATGATGAACTTGGCCCTCTATTTATAGGCTTCCCAGAGTGTTTAAGCACGGCCCCGTGACAAAAAGGCACGGCCCCGTGTTAGTACAATGCTTATGAAAGTTGGTCGGATCGTACGCACAGGAATTGTCGGGCACGACCCCGTGACAAATGGGGCACGGCCTCGTGAAAGGGGGAACACGGCCCCGTGTTGATTTGGGGCACGACCCCGTGACTACTTTTGGGGAACAGTACTTTTGTCCTGTCAGATGTCCAATCACGGGGGTGTGCCAATTTAGCACGGGGTTGTATTTCAGGCAAGGCATGGGGGCGTGCTTAAAGAGGCACGACCCCATGCTTGGAGTATTAAGCTTGGATTTCTTCAATTTCTTGTCCATTATGCTCCTTTTGTCCATCTTGCCCTTCACAACACCTGAAAACACAATTAAATGATTTTAAGTACATAATTATCATATTTCGGGAGATATCGAGGAATAAATGATGTGCTTTTGATAGTGTTTTTATGTATAATTTGAAGCACATCAGATAACAATTACAGTTTCTGGTGGGAAACTGACGTTCGGTGGGACGAGCCCGGTGGGACAAAGTAAATTTAAAGATGATTTTCATTTAGTGAGAGAAAGGGAGTTACGTATAGTCAGTTTAAGGAATGTAATCCTCCATAGTTTTCTGGGGCTTTGGATGTAGTAGCCATTTATAAATGGCTTCGTGAAATGGAAGTCGTGATCAAGTTGAGTGAGTGTAGGGAGGATCAAAAAGTGAAGTTTGCAGCCTACTCGTTTGTAGGTGAGGCTCTGTATTGGTGGGATACGATTATCCAAACGTTAGGTGAAGAGGCTACTGATAAAATGTTGTGGCCTGAATTTAAAAAGTTAGTGTCGGATAAGTTTTGCCCGAAAGGTGAGATGGATCGAATAGAAATGAGTTTCCTGCAGTTTCAGGCAGGTAATATGTCCCATAGGGAGTACATGTCTAAGTTTGAAGAGATGGCGCGGTTGGTGCCTCATTTAGTGGTTCCTGAAGAGAAGAAAATCTTGAGGTATGCACAAGGGTTGCCTCAGGAAGTTAGAAAGTTGGTTAGATCATCTGCTCCGAGTAGTTATCAGTTGACGGTAAACTTAGCTGCAGATATGTATCAAGAAACCATTCGAGTGGGGGTCCGGGCAAGAGGAAGCCTTTGAAGAATTAAAACACAAGTTGTGTAATGCTCCTATCTTGACTCTACCCGATGGAAATGACGATTTCACCGTGTATTGTGATGCATCTAAACAAGGCCTTGGTTGTGTTCTTATGCAACTAGGAAATGTAATAGCATATGCATCGAGACAACTGAAGGTTCATGAGGTGAATTACATGACACACGACCTTGAACTTGGTGTTGTGGTCTTTGCCTTGAAGATTTAGAGGCATTACCTTTATGGTACCCAATGTATAGTCTACACTGATTATAAAAGCCTTCAACACGTTTTTAATTAAAAAGATCTCAATATGAGACAACGTCGTTGGGTTGAGTTGATCAGTGATTATGATTGTGACATTCGTTATCATCCTGGAAAGGCAAATGTCATAGCCGATGCACTAAGTCGTAAGGTCCATAACAAGATGGTATCTTTCTAAGAAATTCAGGATTGACGCCAATGGTTTGACACTTTGGGGGAGTTTGATACTGAGATTCGTTTAGATGTCAATGAGACTACTGTGTTGCTGCAAAATTTGAGGATTGAAAGTGATATCGAGATGAGTATCTTAGAGACGCAACAAGCGGTTCAACAAGAAGGAAGGATAGGAGAGGAATTGGAGCATAATCTTCTAGTACGTCTAGAAACGAAACCCAATGGATTGATGTATTTTGGCGAATCGAATTTGGGTTCCGAATCGTGACAAACTTCATACTTTCATCATGAATGAATCTCACCAAACTCGTTATTCTATTCATCCTGGCTTCGATAAGATGTATATGGACCTGCGTGGTTATTATTGGTGGCCTAGAATGAAGAAAGACATAGCAACTTATGTAGTTAAGTGTCTTACGTGTACGAAGGTTAAAGCCGAGCATCAACGTCCAAGTGTATTACTTGAACAACCCGAGATTCCTATATGGAAATGGGAACACATATACATGTACTTCATAACTAAACTACCTCGTACCTCTCGTGGTCATGATAGCATATGGGTGATCGTTGATCGGTTGACCAAATCGACACATTTCATACCCATACGTGACACTTGCAAAACATCAAGGTTGGCTCGCATATATATTGATGAGATTGTGAGTCATCATGGTGTACCTTTGCATATCATATCCGACCGAGACGCTCGTTTCACTTCGCATTTTTGGTCGTCTATTCAAGAACTTTTGGGTACACAGCTGGATCTAAGCACGGTTTACCATCCATAAACGGATGGTCAAAACGAACAAACCATCCAAACCCTGGAGGATTTGTTACGTCTCTGTGTCCTTGATTTAGGTGGTGACTGGGATACGCATTTATCACTTGCAGAATTTTCGTATAACAATAGTTATCACTCGAGTATCAAGATGGCACCTTTTGAAGCGCTTTATGGTTGTAAATGTCGTTCCCCAATCTGCTGGACCGACATTGGTGAAAACTTCATCACTGGTCCTGAACTCATACAAGAAACGACCGACAAAGTCTCCATAATTCGCAAGAACCTTGAAATGGCGAGAAGTCGACAGAAAAGCTATACCGATAAGCAACGGAAGCCATTGGAATTCCAAGTTGGGGATATGGTTCTTCTTAAAGTCTCACCATGGAAGGGCGTTGTTCGTCTTGGGAAGTAGGAAAAACTAGCTCCACTATTTGTAGGACCTTTCAAGATTCAGAAAAGGATCAGGAAAGTGGCTTACAAACTGGAATTACCTTCCGAATTTAGTGGAGTTCATCCTGTTTTCTATGTCTCGAATTTGAGGAAGTGTTTGGCTCACGAAAGTCTGCATGTCTCATTGGATGACATCCAGATCGATGAGTCATTACACTTTGTCGAGAAACCTGTTGAAATTATGGATCGCATTATGAAGAAGACTAAAACCTCAACTACCCCAATCGTTAAGGTTCGCTAGGAGAATAAGCGTGGAGCTGAGTTACTTGGGAGCGTGAGGAACATATGAAGAAGAGATACCCGCACTTGTTCGTTTAAGTTTCTTTCTTAATTTCGGGACGAAATTCTTAAAAGTTGGGGAGACTATAACCTTTTGAATTTTTGTTAATTAAAAGTTAACTCTATTAGGTTCTTGTAAGAACTGTTTATGTCATTTATAAAACTATGAGGATTATTTTTGATTGCTCCTTGTAATGTATTCTTTCATTCATTGATTTAATGGTTTATAATCAAATTTATTAAAATAAATATAATAACAACAATAATAATAATAACAATAATAATAATAACAATAATACTAATAAAATAAGTTAAAAATAATAATAAGAATAGAAATAATAACTTATGAAAGTTAAATAATTAATAAGTTGTTAAATAATTAATAAGTTGTAAAATAATAAAAACTTAAAGTTAAATAAGTCTAGGGGTTATTCATGTAAACTTAGAATCTTTAAATAAAAGTTTTACCTAAAATGTTAACCTTTAAAATTACAGGGGCTGTTTATATAAATCACCAAAACCCAAACCAACTTCCCCCCTTTCCCCCGTATTTCCGGCGAGCCTCCGGCCGCGGCTCCGGCCACCCCAAATACCCATTTTTAAAGCCGTTTTTCGATTCAAAACCGATTCCAAACGCTTCTAGAACATGTTTCGAACCACTAAGTACACTTTAATTCGAATTAAAAACGATAATGGGTGTCGATTTGGCTTAGTAACCGTCGGCCACACCCTTGAACCGTTCAAGCAATTAAACCTAATAATAATGCAATTAATTGAACCTAAACGATCTTTTATCTGTTCCTAAGCTATTACCACTTTCAATTTCAACTGAAAAACACTCAAACATCACCTTCGATCCCCTCCTCATCGCAACCTGTTTTATCATCTGTGCATCCTCCTTTCGTTTCAAAATCAGGTGATTAAAAACATCATTCTACTCGTTTTTACATGGGGAACAAAAACCCATGGTTAAAAACGATCAAAGACTTGTTTTGAGGATCAATTTGATCCCAAATCGTTCTAGGGTTCATGGGATTTTGGGGGTTTTCTTGCTGTTTATGTTTTAAGGTTTTAAAACCAAGTTAAACCAAGGCCACGACCCTGGTTTACTGGTTAGTCATTTGCAACCTCCACCTTGAGGTCCCGGGTTCGGACCCGGGCAACCTTAAATAATTTTTTGGGGCTTTTTTAGCCTTTTAAAAAATTGTATAAAATTTCTAAAAAATTATAAAAATCAGTTTTATAAACTTTGTTTATTTTAAAAGTTATGTAATTATTTTCTGAGAATTTATTTCTTAAACACCTTAACATTTTTTTGATAAAATACTATTTACAAATGTTATAAATAGTTATTTTTATAAAAATGAACTTTAAATAATAACTTAAATCATTAAATTATTAGTGGACACTATATTATCTTTAATTATGGGTTAATCATGATAATTATAGAAATTATAAATATTTTATAATTTCACAAATTATTTACAAATGTTATTTTAGGTTATTTCTTATAAAATGTACTTTAACTAATAGTTTAGATTAACAAATTGTTATTGATCAATACGTTATTTTAATCATTGTTAAATAATGTTTATTTCAAAAGATTATAAAGATTTATTTACATTTTATATTTAAACCTTATCAATTATTATACTTAATTTCTTTTATACACTTAAATGGTAAAATTCTTTTCATTGAATCAAAATATAAATGGTAAATACTCTCTTATCATTGACGATCAAGTAATATAAACCTATAAATTGAGGTTTTTCTATTATATAAATTCTCTATTTAACTAGATGTCACAATACTCCACAATTTCTCACATCTGAACACCCTAGAGTTCTCGTTAGAACTTAAATCTTATTATATAACCCTAAATCTTAATATATATACTTGTCAAAACTTTCTATTGCCTAGTGTTAGAACGGAATACAATCTGGAATATCGTTTAGGTGCCTTGTATACATTGGAATATCGTTTATTATTATTACCATCTTATAATACACACATCAAGTGAGTTTTCTCATGCCCCTTTTATTATTTCATACCGCTTGGGGTGAAACATGTTAACGTATGAACTTACACTTGTAAATTCTTATTCTTGTAACACACATGCAATTCATTCTTAATTTTTGTCATTGTAACACACATGCAATTCATTCTTAATTTTTGTCATGGTTATTATATTATTGTGAGTTATATATGTGATACATTATATGTTGACAATCATTAACTATTACTAGCCTGGCGACGTCATATGGGCCTGACAATCCTATTTGGTGGCCCTAGTGTCGTATTCTTGAGCACTATGGGAACCAAGTACACTTAGCTAATCGTTTAATCTTGTAATCATGTAATCTTGTAATCTGTCAAGGTTTGATTGTAGCTATATGTGTTCTATAAACTCATAATTCATAACCATTGACATGAATTGCTCCATGTAAATCTTTTGCCATATTTATGTATACTTAACCCATGGAAACTCATCAACTTTCATAGCTGAACTTTTATTTCTAACATGTTTCAGGAAATGCTCAAGTTTGATGTCATCTCTTAAAGTGTGCTCACATCTAGGATCTGGACCTGGATAAATGAATAACTTGTCTTGGAATATTTATCTTATGTTATGTTTATTTCTTGTTTGAGACTTATGGTTGTAATTTGTATTTTAAAACTTATGGTAATAATATTTTTATTAAATGGTAGCGTATGTGGCTGTGATCAATCTTAACACTCACATCTCGACGATTCCGCCGTTAAGGTTGTGGTGTGACAGATTGGTATCAGAGCCTATAACTATAGGGGATTTAGGTTATTAGAAATGGTGACCTAGACTATAGTTGATGCATAAACCTCATAAGAAAAATCTTTATGATCTTGTAAATATATATTATTGCATGCTACATGATGCTACCTATTTAGGAATGCATTTGAATATGCAACTTGATGCCTTTAGATAGGTGTGCCTTATAATGGATTAAACTTGGTTGCTTGTCTCCCCTAAACTTATTCTTAATTCCGTAATTCTCCCTGACGAGTGAAACTTCTTAAACTTATTCTCGACGACACGTGAAATCGTACGCTTTATATCGAAGATTTAAATCTTTAGACTTTATGTCTAATCTATGAGAATCTCATCAAGGATTTGATTTCATGAACCTAAGAAATATTTTATGACACATAGGCACCTGTATTCTGGATTTCCTGGCAAAAAGCCTTCGGGCTAGGGTAAGCATTTCGCATATATCCTACGGGACCAGTTATGCTTACCTGGGGATTTCTAGGATGAGTGATAAACTATGGTCAACATATACAAGTTTCTAAGGCAAATGGGTCAACTTACCTTGACGTGTCAATGTTTCCAAATGGTAATGTGTTACCAAATGGAATCATTCCGTGTATATTTTACAAGTCTTGAATAATCTTTGATTGATTTGTTGTTCTTTATTCTCCAAATTCCTGTGACTAACTTACTTTGTATCGAACATTTCTTGTTACCATAGAAAGCGTGGAAGTTCAGACCATAAGTTAGCCACCATGATTGCTCGACAAATGGCTGTTGTCATACCAACTATGGTTGCTGAATTGAATAGCACCATGATGACCAACTCTAGCAACAATGGAAATGGTCAAGGAGAAAATAGCGTGAACCAAGGACGCAACAACCAAACCTGCACGTTCAAACATTTTAGTTCGTGCAAGCCTACTAGCTATAGTGCCAAAGAAGGAGCCACTGGACTTCTTGAGTGGATCGAAAGCATGGAGAACACATTCATTAACTGTGAGTGTCCCGAGGCACTCAAGGTCCATTATGCCACTAGTATGCTCCAACAAAGGGCACTTACATGGTAGAACAGCGAGAAAAGGAACCGTGGTGCCGATGCTGTGCTAGAACTCAGTTGGGTTGAGTTCAAGAATATTGACATCTCGAAATTTTGCCCAAGAAGTGAGTTACAAAAGCTGGAGGAGGAGTTTTGGAACCTTAAACAAGACGGTGGTGATCATCTGGCCTACTCAACTAGGCATCACGAGTTGAGCATCCTGTTGCCTCACATGGTTGACACTGTTCCTCGTAACATTGAGAAGTTCATCAAGGGGGTACCACTCCAAATTCAAGATGCCGTGGTAGGTAGCCGACCCACAACTTTGGAAGAAGCCATTACTATCACCGCTCAGTTTACCGAGAATCATATATGAGCGGGCACCATGTCTGTCAAGGGTGCTAAGAAGGTTGAGAAGACAGTTCCTAAGCTGCCAAGGAGACTAAGACTGAGCCGTCTTACAACAACAACAAGAAACGTAAGTTCACCCAGGCTCGTAACTATGCTGTGGCTGCACCTAAGGCACCTAAACGACAACTTGTACCTGTGGCTGCACCTGTGGCACAAGCACCTGCAGCTAGGGCCTATGCTGGTCCTCTACCTATATGCAACGTCTGTAGGTACAATCATCTGGGGAACACTCTGTGCCGCATCTGTACTTTGTGTGGTAAGTATGGACACTTGGTGGTAACTTGTCACTGTGCACCAAACAATGCCGCGATGATTGCGAATCATGTTTGCTACAATTATGGGGAACCTGGTCATGTTCGCCCATAATGCCTTCGTATTGCGGGTAATGTTCTACAAGCTCGAGGACATGCTTTCAATATCAATGCAAACCAAGCACAAGCAAACAAGCTCGAGGACGTGCTTTTAATTTCAATTTTGAGTTATTTTGTTTAATATTTTCTGATTTAGAAGACTCAGTTTCACTCACCTTAGTTTCATGGTTATTAATTTATTGAAAAGATTTTGTTTCAAACTTGGTGCTTGGCATAAAATGATTTGACAAATTGTTTATCATTGTTTTAGGTAAAGGTGTGTAGTTATCATTTATAGGAGGTGCAACAACATTATATCCCAACCCATACCTATTCTTTGATTCAATATGAGAATTTAACAATTTCTCATATTGCTGAGATGAAAGTTGAAACTTCTAAAGTTTCACTTCAGTTGATGCATGATCAGCTATGGATTTAGTTAAGAAAGTGGTCAGATGCTCAACTTGTGCTTTTAAACTATAATTTTCTGAAACAAGTTTTTCTAAATCCTTTTGTAAAGAGTTAATTTTGATTTGATATAATTTATGTTCACTTACATGAGACTCATTCAAAAGCATTGCTTCTTTTACTTTATCATCCAGTTATTGAGCATGAACTCTATATCTTTCAACTTCCCTAACACATACTGATGAACACAGTCTTTCTCTTACCTCTCTAGCCATGGGCGGAACTTCGTTCTCCATGTGGGCCATCAAAGCTTGATTCTCTTCCAAGACTTCCTTCTTATACATGCTCCAGTCACAGGTTCCATCTTGTAGTATGATCATCCCAGATTCTTTAGAATTACTAGGTCCTGCTGATTCATTTGTGGCTGGTGGGAATGAATTGGTTAGTTGTGGTTGTCTGAAAGATCTTTGAGATACTGATGGTTGATGAGACTGATGTTGCCGATGTTGTCTCAAGTCAGGATTTGATTGTTGATTACATTCTCTAGAGAAATATCCATAGAGATTGCATTTGAAGCATCTTACCTTTGACTTATCAACACCAATCTTTGACGTTTTACTTGCAGCATTCAAATTTTTATTTCTTCTCAGGTATTGTTTGACTCTATAAGCAATCATTGCCATTTGCCGTTGAAGATCCATCTCCTCTAGTGCACCTGGATGTAATTCTTCCAAGTCTTGCTGAAAAATGTTGCTGATGTTAAAGAGCTTCCCAAGTAGGCTTGAAAACTTGAACTAAAAGCTGTAAATGCCGCCTTTTGTTCTTCAGAGTCCAGAATCATAGTGATGAGCTCTTCTTGGTTGTTATGTGATGAAGACTTTGCTGAAGATGTAGATGCATCTCTTCTATCAGCAGTTCTTCCCTTTTCCTTTCCTGATTTACTTTGGGAAGATTTCTTTAAAGGCTTTGATGCATAAAAACTCACTTCTTCATCTTCACTTAAAGTACAAGAGTTGTCGCTATCATTTTTAGAAATAAAGGCACTTCCAGCACTTTTTGTTTCTTTAAAATGATAAGGTGTGACATGTGTTATCATACTCTTGTTTCTTGATTTTTCATCCATTTCAAGAGCTTCCACTTTAGCTACTAATGTATCTAACCAGTTATTTTGAGGTCTATATTGTTCTTGAACATGGACACAGTTTGTTGATACATCTTGATGTACCTAGTTTATGATCTTAAATGTAAAAGTCTTTCATGTCTTACACTGATGTAATATGATGTAATGTGATGATGTTAATGATATATGAAATGCATTCTGATGTTTATTTGTGATTGATTATTTTATATTATCATTATATTGAATGTGATTCACATATATGAACTTAATATATAGGTTTGATGTTGTTTTACACAATTCTAAGTCAATAAGAACTTAGAAATGTGTTTAACTTAGTCATGTGGTTATTCATGCTAATAGACCATACTTATGGCCCATACGCATGAATGAACCATGCTTATGGACCGGTCACACAACTGAACCAGGTGACTGGATCAGTCGTATGATTGAGACATAAGATTGATTCAGTCGCACGACTGAATCTTCAGACGATCTCCAGTCGTGCGTATGAGTCAACCGTATGAGTCAGTCACACGAATGAACCATGCCAATGGTTCAGTCATACGAATGAACACTGAAAACCTATAAATACCACATAATTCGTGGAAAGACTTAACACTTCGAATACTTTCATACCCTAGCCGTCCAGAGCGTTCTAAGTCGCCAATCCAAGTTCATAGTTCGTTCCTGATCGATTCCAACTCGTTCTTAACGTTTGTTTCATCGTTAGATCGATCAGGTTGTTCGTTCTCACTGATTGGATTGCCAATCAAATAGAATTCCGTGCTATTTAATCTGGTCTCACGTAGAATCCGTTAGTACTCCGTACGTACACAGTCCTAACAAGTGGTATCAGAGCTTAGGCGCGTGATTTTGCATGGATTCAATTGGTTTTGGTGTTAAAATCAACGTTTTCAATCAAAAGATCCACTTTTTCGCTTCAAAACGTGTTTTTGACGAGTCTTTGTGTCAAAGTTTCGACCTTTTACCATACGGCAGATTAGGGTTCATAAAAATTTGTAGTTTTGAGTCAAAGTGTTCAAAAATTCGATTTTTCCCGCCGCAGCAGCTTCAGTCGCATGATTAGCTCAATCGCACGACTGAATCCCATTCATATAGTTCAATCGCACGACTGGACTCATTCGTACAGTTCATTCGTACGGTTGAGTTATTCCAGACGGTTGACCTCATTCGCCCTGTTCATTCGCACGACTGAATCCAATCGCACAATTGAAGTCATACGCGTCCTTCAATCGCATGGTTGACCTAGTCGTCTTGTCCAATCGCATAAGTTAATCTGTCCTGTTCTAAGTTTATCAAGTTCAAAGCAATGGAAGATCAGTTCTCTTCATTCACTGCTGGAAAGGACTCATGTATCCAGAACCTTCTACTTCTGGAAAGTGAGATCGGGAACCATAACAAACCACCAAAGCTGTTAACGTTGGATGAATACCCACAGTGGAAACAACGGTTTGAAATCTACTTGAATGCAGTTGACCTCAACCTGTGGACGTCTATTGAGACTAGTTATGTGGTACCAGTCAGTGCTAATAGGGTAAAATTGACTTTGGGAGGAATGAGTGAATCCCAGAAGACTATGCATAATGCTGAAAAGAAAGCTTATGCCCTGTTGACTCAGTTTATACCTAAGGACATCTTTCATCAGTTCTCAGAGAACAAGCAGTCGAAGAAGTTATGGGAGGCCTTAGAAAAACGATATGAGGGGAATGCAACTCTAAAGGCACTGAAGGCTAAAGCTCTTAAAAAAGAATTTGACAATTTTTCACCAATTGGAAAAGAGAGCTTAGATGACATTATTGATAGATTCTATCACTTAATAAGTGAGTTGCACACTCATGGCGTGACCACATCCATGGAAGATAAGGTTTCAAGTTTTGCTGATGGCCTGCCAGACAAATGGGATCCATTTGTGTCTAATCTAAGACAAAGTGACATTCCTGCCACATTAGACATAAATGATTTCATTCTGAAGTTAAGGGAGGAAGAACTAAATCAGAAATACAAGTCAAAGAAAGGATCCTATGCTCAGAATCCTACATTGTACAATTCGGTTTCAATTCTTGCTACTTCAGGCGCACCGCTACAAACGGCGTTTGTGTCTAACGCTTCTACTCCTTCCCAAAGCTGTTCATCGGGAACCGAAATGTCAGGGTCATCTGGAACCCAATATATTGTTCCTGAGGCAAATGCCACCAAGTTAAAGACCAAGAATCTTGGAAATGTCACCATGGAAGTTGCTAAGAACATATGAACCTTCTAGCTGCTGTTGTTCAATTGTATGATGGATTAATTGCTGGTAAGATTAGGAACTGTCATCTTGCTGACGAGGACCATGAGCAAGTTGATGAAACTGAGCTGGAACGCATGAATATTATGTTAGCCTTGGCTAGTGCTGTTAGAAGAGCCAAGAAGTTTGTAAAGAAGACGGGACAAAACTTGGTTGCAACTAAAGACACGACATTTGGGTTTGATAAAACCAAGGTCACGTGCTTCAATTGTGGAGAAAAAGGGCACTTCAAACATGAGTACGTAAAGCCAAAGAAGACCGGAAATGGAAATCCTTTTCCTACGTTCAACCGTAAAGACAAGGATAAGATTGGATCATCATCTTCAAGTAAAGAGTCTAAGGCTTTGGTTGCTTGATGAGTACGGATAGTATATAATAGCAACACCACCAAAAACCAAATAGCAACAAATATCCCCACACTTAAACTTTGCTTGTCCTCAAGCAAAATCACTCAAAATAGCAACACCACCAAAAACCAAATTAATCAAGATATAAATATGTTTTTCGAGAACTATACAAGCAAACTTGGTTTACCCAAATATACACAGTTAAGCACATGTGGAATGATATCCTTTCAAGTAATAGAATGGTTTGTAAAGATTTTTAACATGTAAAACTTCACACTTCTCACAAGGTGCACTCACACGGCTATATATATGGAATCATACATAAGATGAAGTATGACTAATACGCTCAATTGCCTAGTATGAATACGTGTGAAATCATATGCTTGGTAAATGATCAAATCTCCACCTATGTTAGGTATTTACTTGCATAAATCATTAGGTCTTTGATAGGTTGTAACTTGGCTTAGGTTTAGGGTATGGATTATTTGGGGAAAAAGTGGCTAAATGCTAAAGACCATGATCTTGGCTTATTTAATTGATATAAACTACTACTGGAAAGTAATAAAAAGGTTTTCCCATACAATACTCAAGCTGCAAGGGATATACAAACTCGAGGACTCGTTTATGGTCAGATTGTCAAGACCGTATTGCATTTTCAAAAACTGCACCTCCTCCTTAACCCGAAGATATACGTAGCTATCCTTACTTTTAGGGTCGTTCGGCTTGGAGCCTAAAAGCACCCAACGGATTTGGACGTCGAATTCTTGGATTTGGTTTGGTTTTTGCTGCATTTTCTTCGTGAAACCAGTTCTCCATAAGTTGGGCATTTTTCATATCATTTTTCTTTTCTTTCTTGATCACATATTTTGAAATAACACAAAATGACGGAACTAGTTTTCTTCTTCCTTCTTTTTTTTTCTCTCTCTCTTTTTCTTCTCTTTTTTTTCTTTTTTTTTGAAATAAGCCAAAACATGTCTTTATCGAAAACGGGTATTGTTGAAGTCTTTTTTTTGGTTAAATGGCTTAGTGGTTTGGGTGATGGAAAATGAAAACATTTAAGCTTAACGGGGCTAACTAGGGATAATGTTTGGATAAGGATATTTGAAAATGGTAGAGGCTCGAATGTCTAGTTTTCCTAATTGCCTAAATCCTTTTAATGCAAGTTTAAGGCTAAAAAATAAGCTCATACATAGGATGGAATTGGGTATAAGTGTTTCATTTTACATGTTTGAATATTTTCACCAACTCCTTTTGCTTTTCAGGATATCACAAAAAACATTTTTAAGGTTATTTGGGTTTGCTTTATTTGCTTATTTATTTCTCGAACACGTATATTTATATTTTGTTTTATCAAAAATTGTTTCATATTTCCTGTGTTTTTGCCACAAACATTAAAACTAGAGTGACTTTTTGCAAAAGATTTAATTATAACTTGGACCTATTTATAAGCAAAGTATCAAGCATAGATACCCTTCCCCACACTTAAACTTCACATTGTCCTCAATGTGATTAACAATAAATATTAAGTAGAGAAAGGCAAACGAAAACTCCTCTAAAATGATGAGTCAAATGCGTGTGATCATTTTTCCACAGCCGCCTTGAATGAGCTCAAAAGAATACATCGGGATTAATCTAAAACATCACCAATTTATTTAAGCAGAAAGTTAAAGTCCTAAACAAAACAAAATAAAAATAAACAGACTGAAAAGTAACATAGAGCCATGTTTTGGTTATGGGTCCTTGGCTATACCCTTCCCTACACTTAGTTTTTAATGAGTTGGAGGTTTATCACCTCCGAGAAAATCTTAGTTGGTACATCGATTTGGCCATTAACCGATGACCATTAACTTTGAAGCTTAGTCCCTCATTGTTTTCAATCATGATAGCATTTTGTGGATCGACT
This sequence comes from Flaveria linearis, assembly GCA_024085815.1. NCBI lineage: Eukaryota > Viridiplantae > Streptophyta > Magnoliopsida > Asterales > Asteraceae > Flaveria > Flaveria linearis. Next base: position 60,804,226 of record CM044009.1, read on the forward strand.
TCTTATTTTTTTATAATTATTAATAATTTTTTTTGAAGTAAAACAAAATAGTCAAAAATTTGGATTGCCTTTCAAACTACCATGTGTCCCCGGCAACGGCGCCAAAAACTTGATGCGTGCGGATAGTATATATATTTTGATAAAGTTTTTCACACAGATTCAGTTTTAATGGTTATTACTAATACTAACTACACACAAAAGGCAAGTGTACCTATCGTGAGGTAATATAGTACACACACAAAAGGCAAGTGTGCCTATCGTGAGGTAATATAGTGTTGGTAAGAACCGAGTATCAATCCGTGGACACACTAAGCCTACTCAACAACCCTCATAATTGACTATCAGTTTTGATTTAGAAAATGATAAGTTAAACAAAATAACAATAAATAAAGATAGATAAAGATAGATTGAGACTTTTGGTGATTCTTTCAGTGAAGTAAGGCTGTTAACCTAATTTAGATTACACTTATGCAACTGTGATGAATTAGTGGTATGATTAAAGATATTGATTAAAGTAATTATGTTAATGTTTATAAAGATGAGTTGGCGCGATTTCTCGTCTATCCGCTCCGTAGTGACTAGGACCATGTCAGGTTGAGATTTACTGCTTAGGTCAAAGCCCTAGTAATGTAGGTAAATCTTTTGTGTCTTTTTCGACATACGATTTCTGAAAACATAACTTAATGTAAGAAGGGAGTTGATCAAGTTCCTTTCTAACATACCATTAATTTTAGAAAACCATAACAATTACTGTAGATTTCTTAGACTAATAAAAGGGAACCTGTAAATGATCAGAAAGTTAAGGTGATATGATTTCTAATAACCATCTCTAGTTAATTAGCCATAGATTTGTTATGAATAAAAGTTGATCATACGTTTTTCAACCGTGTATGACAATCACAATTACAAATCATAAGTTTATAACTTCCCATTCAAATATAGGTGCTACCCATCGAAAGTTTTCCCAAGACCACCATAACATTAACATAATATAAATCACACCATTAGTTCATCATAAATTACATAAGGTTTCACTAAATTAGGATAACAAATGAAGTTTAGCTCATAATGAGCTTGAACATAACAACAAAGATAGAAGATAGTAGTGAAATTATCGATAAATTAGAACAATCAAACCGGTGATTCACTATGGATGATGTTAAACGATCCCGAGCTTCTTCTAAGTGTTGAATGGACCTCCAAAACCTTCTAAGGACCTCCAAAGGCTGGGTTCCCAAGAGGGAACACCAGCACTTCACCTCCCAAAAGCTTTTATCAAAGTTGCAAATGAAGTCCTATTTATAGGCTTTCTGGAGTGTTTAAGCACGGCCCCGTGATAGTACAATGTACGCAAAAGTTGGTCGGCTCGTACGCTCAGAGGTTGTCGGGCATGGCCCCGTGTTCAATGGGGCACGGCCCCGTGAAAGGGGCAAACACGGCCCCGTGCCTCCTGGGGCACACCCCCGTGCCTCGAGTCGGGGAACCATACTTTTTGTCCTGTCGGACTGACAAACACGGGGGTGTGTTGAATTTAGCACGGGGGTGGGTTTCAGGCTAGGCATGGGGGCGTGTCTCATGAAGCACGGCCCCATGCTTGAATTCCAAAACTTGGTTTTCTTCATTTTCTTCTTATTTATGCTCCTTTTGTTCATCTTGGTCTTTTCCAAGCCTGAAAACACAATATGAATGATTTAGGTATCAAATCATCATTTTAAGCAAGAGTTTATAGAATAATTGATGTGCAATTGATATGTTTTATATGTATAATTTAAAGCACATCATTGCTCAAGGTGATGAAGGATAAGACTGGTCCTTCTGATTCGTATCCAAGGGTGAATCCAATGTCGCATTAGTTGATACTTTGGATGATGGATCTGCAAGTGAGGTAGACAACATAACTGAGCATGCTAGGTCAGATATCGTAGAAGCTTGTTGTTGATCATTTTGTTGAAGAAGAGTTAAATGCTGCAAACTCAGAATCTCAAGTCACTAAAGAGTCTGACACTGCAATGATGGATGATTCGTCTGGTTCTACACAGGCATATTCTAAAGACGAATTATTTGATAAACATGCTTGTTCCGAATATGAAAAATTTAGAGAAAGCATTGATTTAAAATTTTCTAGGTTATTAGAACACAATGATAATCTAGTAAATGATTTATAACTCTTCACTGACGCAAATCATGTGTTAAAACAAAATGAGTGCAGCTTCAAAGAAAAGATAGAACTGTTAGGGAAACAATTAAGGGAAACCGAGGTTGTCGCTTTAAATAAATCTAATGATATTAAGTTCTATTTAAATTATTTAGAAGAAACTAAAAAGGAGAAAGCAGTTTTGCAAGTCGAAGTTGAATCTTTAAAACAAAAACTGCACAGTTTGGCAAGTTCTTCACATATAGTTCAAAACTTAGTGAAAGAACGAAATGGCAGGAAAGGTCTGGGTTATAAAGTAGTACCGCCACCACATGCTATTCTTTTGAACACTAAATGTATACCAATCAATAATAACCCAGTAAAGGATCATGTGGTGTCTACTCCTCTGGTCAGTGATCCAGATTTTACGGGTAAACCTTGAAGTCTGTCACTGAACAGAAGAATACTACTTTGGGATCTAAAAATAAGATGCATGTTGAGGACTTGACTGATAAAATTGAAGAGGTTAACTTAGAGTCAGGTTCAAAAACGTCTATTTCAGAACCTAAACAGTCTAAATCAGTGAACCCTAAACGTGTAAGTCACAAAATCTATATAAAATGAAAGCAAAAGATGTTCAAAATGTCAAAACAATTAATTTTGTTAAAGAATGTGAAAATCTAAAAGGGAAGAGAAACTACCCAGCCCCTGACCAAACTCAACCCCACATCAACGCTTTCCTCATACTGTCAAAGGGAGATCCTGCTACAGTTGTGGAAAACGAGGACATATTTCTCCAAATTGTCCTTACTATCAGACACCTAAAAAGAAAATTGATTTTTGATGATGAAAAACTAAAAATTTCTAAAATCAGATCTAATACTCCTCCAAAACACCATAGTCAATACAGACATGCTCAAAGTGAAGCTGTGCCATATAAGGTTAAATTTAGTATTATTAGTGAACCAAAAGTTCAAACCATAAGTCAGTCATTTTTTACCAGAAACAGGCCTTATATAAAGCTAGTGCATGGAAGGAAAAATCAAGTAATATGTCTGATAGTGAAGACAAGAAAAAGAAAGATATGCCCTCATCCTCTGAAGGTCAGTGGGTTGAGTTCATGATGTATGATACCTCTGGGACACCTAAGCCAGTTAAGGCTTGGGTCCCAAACCTGAACTAATCATTTCCTTTGTACGTGCAAGGTGTCCACTACAGCGCTATCACTAATACCTGGATTATTGATAGTGGGGCTTCCAGGCACATGACCGGGAATTCGTCCCTCCTTTTCAACGTCAAGCAATTAAAGGGGGACATGTATCATTCACTGGGAATAAAGGAGGTTACATCACTACACAAGGCGAAGTGGGAAACGAGAAAGTGAATTTTGACAAGGTTAACTACATTCAGCAATTACAAAACAACTTGCTTTCTGTCTCCCAAATCTGTGATAAGGGATTTAAGGTTGTATTTGACAACAAGAAGTGCTACATACTGAAGAAGGAGTATGTCATCCCGAAGGAGCAAGTTCTAATGTCGGCTTCAAGATACAACGACCTGTATGTCTTGGACCTATCAAAAGCCTCCACAACTGAGTCTACTGCCCTGTGCTTCTTGTCAAAAGCAACAGAAAGAGATTCAGTCTCCTGGCACAGGAGAATAGGACACATCAATCCCAGGAAGATGAATCAATTCGTTAAGAATGATCTGGTGGATGGAGTTACCGTCAAGAACTTCCAGCTTCCAGTCTTTTGCATAGCATGCAAGAAAGGGAAACAGACAAAGAACTCTCACAAGTCAAAGAAAGTTAAATCAGAGACCTTTGAATCATTTAAAAATCTTGTTACCATATTGGAGTCTCTCTACAAGCTAAAAGTTAGGAAAATACGCTCAGACAACGGGACAGAATTCAAGAATCAGTGGATGGAGGCATTCTGTCGTGAGAAAGGGATTGTTCATCAATTCACTTTGCCTACACTCCACAGATGAATGGGGTTGCTGAACGGAAGAATAGTAGCTTGATAGAAATAGCAAGGACAATGCTAGCTAACTTAAAACTACCAGTTCAATTCTAGAATGAGGCAGTGGCTAATGCATGTTATACTCTAAATCGGGTCTTGGTAGTCAAACGTCATGAAAAAACTTGTTATGAGTTGCTCCAACAACGTAAACCCAATTTAGAGTATCTGGAACCATTTGGTGCACCCTGCATGCTGCTAAAGAAAAATTAGATTGGGAAGTTCTGGGAGAAGGCAGAAGAAGGTATCTTCCTTGGATATAGTATACCAGACAAAAGGGTTTACAATAACTCAACTGGTCAGGTAGAAGTGTGGTGCAACGTTGATTTACAAAGATACACCACCCCCTTGCGGGAAAAGGACCTTCCTTTTTCTTCGACTATGATGGATTTTTTAAATCCTTCAATCTACCTCTTTCCCATTCTGATGATGAGTTAGCTTCTCAATGGATGTACGATGTTCTGAACACTCCTACACAAGACTTGACATCATCGGGTTCATTAGAAGATAAAGTTCTAGCCCTTCAGGGGGAGAGCTTGAGGTAAGTGACTCTTCCTCTGATGATGAGGCCGTTGAAACTAAGAGTGCAAACCAGGAGGAGCAGGTTACCACTACCGAAAGTACTCCAACATCTGATCATGATGCAATTGAAACTTCTGAACCGCATACTCCAGCAGTTTAGAATCTGGATAATGAAGTAGCTGTTCCACTCCCGGAACTCGAGTTAATCTGCATCATCCCTGGACAACATCATCCGGGATATTCTCTCGGGAGTTCTGACAAGAAATTAGCTATACTCAGCTGATTATGCTACAGTCATGGAAAAGGGATACTTACACGATGGTGCTTATCGATGCTTTGTGTCTCAAGTTGAGCCAAAGTATGTCAGCGAGGCTTTAAAAGATGAGGCATGGGTAAGTACTATACAAGAAGAACTTCTTCAGTTCAAGAAGTTAGGTATCTGGGCACTTGTGGACAGACCAAAAGGTGCAAAGGTGATTGGCACAAAATGGGTTCTTCGATGTAAGAAAGATGATCAAGGTGTCGTAATCAGAAACAAGGCTCGGCTTGTCGTTCAAGGGTTTAGGCAAGTCGAAGGCATTGACTACAATGAAGTGTTTGCACCTGTGGCAAGGATGGAAGTAATTCGTATCTTCTTAGCCTATGCATCCTCTATGCAGATTAAAGTCTATCAACTGGATGTGAAAAGTGCATTCCTTCATGGTGAAATCCGTGAAACAGTGTATGTCAGTCAACCCGAAGGATTCGAGGATCCTTATCATCGGGATATATTTTATAAACTCGACAAGGCTTTGTACGGGCTCCATAAAGCCCCTCGAGCATGGTACGAGAAACTCTCCACTCATCTGCTAAAACATGATTTTCGCAGATGTGTTATTGACTGCACATTGTTCATCAAGGAAAAGGACAGTGATTTACTACTGGTGTCGATACGTGGATGACATAATCTTCGGTTCCAAGAACGAAGCATTATGTAAAGAATTCAAATCAGTGATGAAAGCTAAGTTTGAGATGAGTGCAATGGGAGAAATGAAGTTCTTTCTCGGTTTACAAGTAGATCAGACACCAAATGGTATCTTCCTGCATCAAACCAAATATGTAGGAGATATCCTGAGTCGGTTCGACATGGAGAATGCAACGGTTGCAGGTACTCCACTAACCACGAACCATGATGTGGCACCCGACGAAAATGGTGATCTATTGATGCCACTATGTATCAAGGAATGATCGGATCTCTCATGTACCTCACAGCCTCTTGTCTTGATATTATGTACGCCACGTGTCTTTGTTCTAGATATTAGGCAAAATCTAAAGTGAATCATCTAATTGGTGTAAAAAGGATATTTCATTATCTGAAGGGCACTCCAACACTTGGGTTGTGGTATCCTCATGATGATGACTTTGAGCTTACAGCGTATAGCGACTTGGATTACAGTGGTTGCAAGATGAATTACAAGTCAACATCAGCGGGATGTCAGTTCTTGGAAGAAGATTAGTCACCTGGCAGTGTAAAAAGCAGATATCGGTTGCGCTATCGCCATGTAAAGCCGAATACGTTGCTGCTGCAAGTTGCTGTTCACAAATCATGTAGATTCAACAGCAAATACGAGACTACAGTTTGCAATTTTCTATTTGTTGATAATTCTGCTGCAATTTCTGTCACTAAAAAACCGGTCCAACACCCAAATACTAAACACATCGGTATTGAATATCACTTTATACGTGACTATTTTGAAAAGCAATTAATCGATGTTGTTAAAATTAATACGGATTTTCAACACGCCGACCTCTACACAAAAGCGTTTGATAAACCTCGGTTTTTATATCTCTTAGAGGTCAATGGCGTTAAAAAGAAAATTGATGTGATTCCAGAAGAATCGAGTTCTTAGTCCGTCTTTATGTTTTATTTTTCTTTTTTAATTTTTCTTTATTTTATTTTCCTATTCTTTAAAAATCCAAAAACACAAAAAGATTTTCGGTTTAGAATTTTAGGGGGAGAATAGTTTAGTTTCAGTATTTAATTACTAAAAAAAACGGGGGTGGGCAGATAAGCTGAAAGCAAAGAAATCAAATCTGTGAGTTTGATTCAAAACTATGGAAAATGATAGTACACAAGGAACTAATTGTTTGGGACAACAAAAAGACTACTTGCCCATCAGGACCCTCGCCCTATGTTAGCCAGTTTCAACTCTGGACCATACCGCAGCAGCGTTTGCCGCTCGAGCGGCAGTGCAAGCTTGGATGGTGTTAGCGCTGGAAGAAAGTCCTAGATTAGTTTGTACCGAACGGATCTTGTAGGATTGCCAATCAATTTTTCGATTTTGTCCGGCTTATCACCGGCAGTCTGTTCAGGGTTCCAATCCAATTTGCATTTCATCCGGGAAAAGCCATCTTTTTCTCAGCAATGCCTTTGTCGTTCAAATTGTTATATTAAAATTACAAGTTTGAGAAGGATAAGCCAAAAATAAAGGAAAAATGATAGTAAACTAGTCTGTTACTGAGTTACATAGAGAAAGTAGGCCTAGGGGTTGCTAGTCCATGATATGATGTGTCGGTAGATTCAACACAATAGACGAGTAGACTTCATTGGTGAAACAAATTAAAACTAAATTGTTCAACTAGCTGTGGGCTTCCATCTTATCCCTAGTTAACACAATCAACGTGTTTCCAATAAGGGGTGACGAGCGTTATAAACGCCACAAATGTGTGCGGATGATCATAAAAATGAGCAAAGCACATGAAAAAAAATTGTTAAACGCAATCAAGCTAATGACAAATGTTATTAGTGTGTAATGTGTAAAAGAAAAGTGCTTAAATAAGAAGATAGGTTGTATGCCTCTCTGCTGTGCGATGGCACTGATCTGAGGATAAGCATAACCTAAATATTCTAGAATTCATTGTTGTTTGCGCCTCTCTTCTTGTCATAAACCCGTAGACCGCTCAAAAATCTCCTGAGTAATGTTGATTACCATATAAGCGTGGGATCCATAAGTGCTTGTTGAAATAATAAACCTAACTTATCACCAATGTGAGTAAAAAATCTGTGTATGGATTTAAGTGGACAAATATACTGACAATCATTGTGGCTGTAATCCTCGACAGTCAAAATCATTGTGTGCTTCTTACAGTTCTAGCATGATTTTCTGTAAGTGCTTTTGACTCTCAGACAAATAAGAATAAGTTAAACAAATAATATAAAAAAGGGTCCCAAATGATTATATTTATACCTGTATGACTCCATATGAATCTTTCTAGATATGATAAAATCAAAATGAGGCTATTCTGCTCAGGGGAAGAATTCAGTTAAATGATATTTAAAAGTTTCAACCCACCTCAAACAAAAACACAAAATATGTTCTGTTTGTTTCAATTCAAGTTGTTTTCAGTTTTATTTATCAATTTTGTGTCAATGTCGGACTATGTAACTAGTTGAACTCTGTGAATCATAAATTAAAAAGGTCACGTCTAAGGTGACCAAACTGTGGTGAATTTTAAAAGAATCATATCTGATTTGATCAAGGTTTGAAAATTAAAAGGGTCACGTCTGAGGTGACCAAACGGTTTTCAAGTAAAAGGATCACGTCTGAGGTGATCAACCGGTTTTAAATTAAAAGGATCACGTCTGAGGTGATCAAATGATTTCTGTTAAAAGATCATGTCTGAGATGATCATTGGTCATAACGTTATGTATTAAAAGTTAAATTTGAGTGTGTGGAAATGTATGAAGTCAAACTCATAAGTATGAATCAATCGCATGATTGGATCATAAGTATGAACCAATCGCACGATTGAATCATAAGTATGAGCCAATCGCATGATTGGATCGTAAGTATGGGACCAATCACACGATTGGACCATGAGTATGGGGCAACCATGCGATTGGATCATAACAATGAACCAATCATACGACTGAATGAAGGAGTCTGAGTCAGTCGCACGATTGAGTCATGCGCATGGGTCCAATCGCACGACTGAACCCCAAAACAGTATAAAAGGAGGCTTAGTCGGTCTTAAACCCTACGCGACTTCAAAACTCACAAAAACCGCCTAATACCCAGACACTCTGCCCAAATTTTTCATATTACGATTACTCTCCATTCTGCTTCTGACCATATCTTATTCATCTACAGGTACTAATGACTGAAATCGTGACGAATAAGGGTTTTAATCAAACCAACAATGACCGAAATTGTTAAAATCAATAACCGAGACTAAAACCCTGAAATGGATCACTTAAATGGATGAAAACGTTGATTTAAATGACATTAAGTGCTACTTCGAGTCCCTGCGAACCTAATGAATCTAAACACAAAGTGTAACTTAACGTTTTCACAAAGATTCAAATTTATGGTGTCGAACAGTGCAAGATGCAAATGGACAGACTGATGAACTTCAGTCGCTCGATTGAGCCAGACGCATGATTCAATCACGCGGTTGAATTAATCAGTGACTCAGTCGTACGACTGACTCAACCGCATTGAATAGCATATGACTAAGTTCAGTCGCAGAATCAATCGTACGACTGAACTCAGTCATATGGTTCAATCGCACGATTGAACCAGCTGGTCAAAATCAGTTCAAATTCAATTGTTATCTCTTATGAACGGATCTAACATATGTGTTTCGTGTGTTGCAGTAACATGGCTGAGAGATGGACGATGAGCACCAAGCACAACATTTGTGCTCATCTAGATGCTACTTTTCGGAACGCTTTTGAGTTCACCGGGATTATTGCTTTTCTACATAGATCGAGGATCTACAAGGCCTTCTCCACTCCCTGCACACCATACAGATCTATTCAGCAGGCATTCTGGGAGAATGCCACCGTCGACCATTCTATTGAGCCCTACTGTATCCGGAGTTCTATCTTCGGACAAGATATTGAGATCGGGGAAGACGACCTGAGGAGAGTCTTGGATCTGGGTGAGGACGGAGCCCACCCAACCAAGTTGCATCCCCTAACGGTTCGGGGATGCTTTTTAAGGATCAAGTACGCCGGCGACATCAATGCCGGTGCTAAACAAGAGCAACATGTGCCCCCAATTTAAGTATTTGGCACATGTGATCCTTAAGTGCATTGCCTCCAGGCGTAGAGGATTTGACGAGATGTCTGACAAAATCCAGAACGCATACGTTGCGCTGGTACTGAACCACCCGTTCAGTTTCTCCCGCATGTTCTTCACATACTTGACATAGAACATAGGGGTCAAGGGCAAGGAAGGCTTCTTCATGTATCCCAGATTCTTACAGATGATTATAGATGAGAAGCCTCCTCAGCTGCCTAAGGAGAAAAACGATGCTGTGATTTTAGAGGTGATGGATGACACCACCTTGGGTAGGATAAAGGTATACCGGGGGAAGCAGGTGAAGACCCCGGTGAGAAGACTCTTCGGTCATTTAGCCAACGAGGGATACATGGCGCCAGCTCGAAAGAAATGGTGTCACGATGACAATGACTCAGACGCTAAGCCCATCATGGTTCCTACTGAAGACGACGACGATGATGATGACCATGATGGTGGTCAGGATGGTGGAGATACTGGCCCCAGTCTCACAGTGGCCATAGACACGTGTACTATATCTCCACCACCTTTACATAATAGTGTTGCTGCTCCCGGTGGATCTGAGCAGGCTTCTATCCACCGGGACTTCCTAGTTAATGAAGGAGATGAGGAGTTAGATGAGGAGCCTCTGACGAGGACGGTCGGTAGCTGAGTCGTGGCTACTGAAAGGGGCAAAGAGGCGGTTAAGGGACACAGACTGGTTCAGAGGGTGGTGATACTGATGTCACTGAACCTACTTACACACCCGACTAGCCTATTAGCGCAGGGGGAGCCCAGATTGCCAAGGGCTCGAGGAGGAAGGGAATGGCACAGCCTTGGCAAGAAGGGTAAGAGGAGAAGGATTGTACTGATTACTTCTTCCACCACCACAGCTACTACTCCCATCACCATTACCACCACTCCTACCACCACTGCCACTACTATAGCCACCACTCCTACCACCACTCCTACCACCACTGCCACCACTACAGCCACCACCACACCTTCCATACCCACATCAGTTGCACCACACCCCACTTTCATCCCTACTCACATCTATACCACATCCACCACCACATCTACCATACCCAAACCAGGCCCTTCCACCTTATTCACACCTCCGCAGGGATCTTCTCTACCTACCGTTGGGTTAGAGGAGCTATGGCTAGCCTTAACAGACTTGTGCTCAAGATGCTCGCAACAGATAATATGAGAGCTAGCCAGCTAAGTCAGTTGATGGCAGTTAATACTGCTCAGGGCAAACAAATAGCCCATCTGACACAGAGAGATGCTGCTCACGAGAGAGCATTAGCTAGAGCTCACCATGCCTTTACTGCACAGAATGAGCTACTGATGGCATCGGTTAAGAGGATTGAAGAGGTGGAGAAGAAGAACAAGCAGCTTATGCTTAGACTAAAAGGGACGAAGGGTGAGCCCTTAAAGATAAAGGGTGATGGTGATGATAGAGGTGATGATGATGACGATTCCTCTGATGATGAATCGGATGATGATGATGATGATGAGGTTGAAGCAGGAGGAAGTAGGAAGGATAAGGATGGAGATGATAAGGATGATCATGATCAGGAAGGTGATGCATCTGCATCAGCCTCAAATCCTTCTGCTCGGGAGAGGCGCACGAAGCGCAATCAAGATCAAGGACCCTCTTCCTCAGCTCCTCAAGCTGAAGAAACGAGCGAACAAGGCAAAAGTAATGATTAGATGTCTCTGTATTTGAAAACTTTTGTACTTGAATTATATATTACACTAATGTAATTAATGATTATTAATGTTTAAATGTCTTGATTACTAATTTGTGTGTGATTGTGTTTTGAATGTTTAATCAAACAGATGAAGCTCATCAGACGGATGACTATGACGTCACCCCCTTCAGCAAATCAAGACTCAGCTAACTATGATTCTTGATTTGCAAGGGATCGTACGACGATCTGTGAGCTACACTCCTGAGGAAGGAGAGATCATCCACGACCTTACTGACGAGCAGCTAGCTGATATGTTTAGACTCAATCCTGACATGTTTAGACTCAATCCTGACATGTGACAACCCTGAAAAATTTCATTAATTTATGAATATACATATATATATTTGATATTCTAATAATGATAATGATATTATTATCACAATTATTAATAATAATAATTTATTATAAAAATTGGATTTGTAAGTCCAGGGGGTGGTTTTGTAATTTTTGAAACCTGTTTTAAAAAGTTTTTGCATGAAATAATAAACCATCTAAACCACAGGGACCAAATGTGCAATTTTAAAACCCAACCCCCCCTTCCCCGTCGACCCCTTTCTCCGGCCACCCTCCGGCCAACAATCCGGCGAAGAACAAACACCCAAATCACATGGTTTTAACCCGATCAAAACATCCCGACCGTTTCTGGAACAAGATTCAAACCTAACCCCACAATAATTTAAGAATCAAGTTGGTAGTGCGATCTAAACCGACCCACGTTCCTTGTCGGCCCCTTTACAGGTTCAAATCGCACTAAAACTCAACAATAATCGAATTAATCAGATCTAAACAATCCTATAAATGTTCCTAATCAACTACAACTTCGAATTGCATCTGAAACACCCACATTCATTGAATTCGAATCCTTTCATCTCCGCGACCTGCAACTCATTCGATTTCTATCTTATGAGCTTTATTTCACAAAATTAACATAGGGCTTTTCATCATTAGAGCCATTAGAAACTTACTGTGAAAGGAATTTGATTATCATTAACATTTGCCACTGGAATCGATCTTGGTGTAGTCGCGACTGCTCATCGGGTGTTCATCATCAATCCGACTTCGTTCTGGTAAATTAAACACATAGGCATGTACGAAATTACATGGGGAATCAAAGCCCCATGTCTATTTCAGTAATTGTTGTTGATTCGATGTTCAATTTGAATCGATTTCAATCTAGGGTTCTTGATTTGGGGAAAAGCTTTGGGTGGTGTTTAAAACTAAAGGGAACCAGTATCCATCGCGGCTGGATGCCATAGTTCACCGGTTCCCTGTCCATTTGCCATTCAGAAGGTCCCGGGTTCGACCCCGGGCACCTCCTATTATTTTTTTAATGCCTATAACACCTTTTAAAAATACAGAAAAATTTCTAAAAATTATAAAAATAGTTTTTATAAACTCTGTATATTCCAAAGGTTATTAAATTATTTTCTGGAAATTTATTTCATTAAAAACCTTATTAGTTATTTATTTATAAAAATTATTACAAATGTTATAAATTGTTATTTATATAAAAATAGATTTTAAATAATGATTTAAATCATCAAATTATTAATGGACATTATATTATTAATTATGGATTAATTATGATTAGATAAATACAAATTGGATTTTATAAATTTAAATATTTATAAAATCTTACAAAATTAAATATAAACTTACATGTTTAAATAACGTCTACAGTTTATTTAGAATATAATGATATGTTAAAAATCATTATTAAACTAATTAAATTTTATGGAAATCTTTAATTATTAAAGGATTAACAAAGATGATTAAATGATTAGTTATATGTTTATAACAAATCCCCGAAAACCAAACCTTAGATAAAATGAACGCCAGGTTCAAGATCTAACTTATTTAGGTTATGGATTTGTATTTGTGTGCTTATGTGAATTATAATTCCTTAGGAGGAATTTACTAGCTTGTCAACACCACACAAGGACTGAGTTGAGTTCATAACTATTCCCCTTTTTAACCATTTAAATATTTTGGGGCTGGAATACATGTTGTAATTGAAATTACAAATTATTTTTGTGTATTATATTAAATAATAATTTGATCACATTTTGATTACATATGGTTACTATGAAAATCCTTCTCTGTAAACTGGACTATAAACTAGCAGGGATCTTTTGGATAGTACTATCGGGGAGTGACTTACCCCCACAAAGGTTTGGACATGTGGTCCTTACCAAGATACATAAAGATCTTATTGTCATTCGGGATGACTTGTTCTGGTGTGAGAAAGCAGATGTGCACTATGTTAAGTTTGCCATTAGAGTTCCATTTACAACCCATATGAGGATAAATGTAAAGGAGGATTTGCTCCCTCTGATTTGAAATTATTATGATAATATAATATACACATGAAAATGATATTAAACAATGATACATGGACAAATCCTATGTGAAGGATTTGTTGGGCTTGTACATAGTGGGTATGTGGGATAGCGGGTTCACCTTATTAAAAAGGGTTCCGACAGGCTATTCATATACCGGTGAGTAAATTAAACTCACACTTTTACAGTAAAATCTTAATTGATGATAGTTGATGTTTAATGATAAACTATGATACATGGGCAAATCCTATATGAAGGATTTGTTGGGCTTGTACGTAGTAAGTATATGGAATAGCGGGTTCACCTTATAAAAGGGTTCTGACAGGCTATCATATACCAAGTGACACCAGTGAGTAGTCACACTTTTACAGACAATCCTATTTTGATGAAAACTAATGGTTTATCAATTATGTTTTACTTACCTATGAACTCACCAACCCTGTGTTGACACTTGATTTACATGTATTCTCAGGTATCTACTAGGAGCTTATGGACATGCACGTAGGATCATATAAGAGCTCAGGATACATATTGGTTATTGATAAGACATGATTAGACGTATTGTTAAGAAACAATATATATATTTATTTCCGCTGCGTATAATATCTAATGCTCTGAATAATAATGGATTGATTATCTAAAACTTATCATATAGATAACTGCATCTCATGTGTAACTACTGTGTTCGATCCTATTTGCTCACCCCTCCGTGATAGATTCCAGACCCGGAATTTGATGGTGTGACAGATTGGTATCAGAGCCATTGGTTATAGTGAGTTAGGAATTGCATCTAGCCTATAGCCACACACAATAGTTGCACAAAGTAAATTGCCTTAGTTAGAGATCGAATAGGATTAAGAAAGTCTTCTTAAACTTATTCTCAACGACATGTGGGGTCTACACTTATCATCGTGCCTAAATCAAATGGTTTTCAAAATGAGCTTTGAATCGTTATTCGTGGTTTTCAAATTCGTCAAAGTCTGTGTCTTACAACTTGAAACATGTAATGCTGGAAGAGCGTGATGCCTGTATCTCGAGGTGTTATGTCTAGGCAAGGTATTCGTATAAATCCAAATCAACCGATGGACCTGTTTACCTTACCTGGGAACTCTCGGGATGAGTATCTGCTTATAGGTACGCATGTCTTCAACAAAGTTGTGATTGACCCAATACTTTGATTAGTCAACGTACTCGCTTTGATTTACGAATCAAACGATTACACCTGGAACATCTCATTGCTATTATGCCAAATTCTCGATTGTCGTTTTCATGTTGAATATCTCAAATTCCATGAGAATTCATAATGATCTTTCAGAATGGCTTCTCGTCAAATCCGTTCACGGTCTAGAAACTCTGGCCGTAAGATTGCTGCTATTATAGCACGTGAAGTTACTGTGGTCAATACACAAGTCTATAATGCAAATGGGTCAAATTACCTTGACGGGTTCCATTTGGTAATCTATGCTACACTTGTCCTAACTTAAAGAGAGACTTGTTTCCCTAGTACTTGCCCTGACATGGTTATACCTGAAATCCTGAAAGTATAAAGGATAGACAACTATCATTAGACATATTGTACTTATGTGCTTGTAGTTTACTTGCTATTACTTAAGTCCTGTCCTACTTAGAGCCTTCATGGTATTTCCAATCATAATATTAATTTTATCTTTTAAGAGACATTCCTCCACTTAGCATTTCAGTAACTGAGGGACTGATTGAATGCTTAGAATGAAAGTGGACTACAGGAAATATAGAAGGGTGATGATACTCTCTATACATACATTATTCTTTGGGATGACGCTAAGGAAAAATTAGGATGTCGTGTAACCGGTTTAAGCACATTCTTAGTATACCAGTGATGTTTATAATAGGGTTACTATTACCTAAGGAATGAAATGCAAAAGTTAGAATTGTAATTCTAAAATCATGCAATGGTAGGGTTAAGTCGTGCTCTTTATACTAACAAACTCCATGAATTGATAAAACTGATGTCATACCTTATGACATTAGACCAAATAGAATTAAGAAGGACACTGGGAAAAATCTAGTGAGTAGTAGAATAAGCCTCTTTGATGGTTTAGATGATTTGCTTTAATGCCAATGTTGTGAACCTAGCGATGTTGGTTGATACGATTAAGCTAACCTGTGTTAAATGGGGATATTAAGAAGGTTGGAGTTCCGACCATTACCATAAGTGTGCCCTAGGTTGATTAGGACCCCAAGACAAGTTAGAAATAATCAGAGTTAGGAAATGACTATTACTAGAAAGTAAGAATAGTTAAATTATGGAAATAAAGGTGATACATCACGCGGTCATATATTTACGACTGAAGCAAGCCACATTCGACAAGACCAAATGTTGTTACATGCACATACCTAATCATCGGTAGCTACACATCTATTCGATACCAGGGCTGATAATAGTTTTGATTCTTCTGGAATTATTCTTAGCATTAACCCTAGTTGCTTAGAAATTATCTCTAGACACGGAGTGTCAGTGTCTATCATCTCTAATCGTGACGCACGATTTACATCTATCTTTTGGAATAAACTTCACAAAGCTCTAGGTACTTGCCTAGATATGAGCACAGCCTATCCTATCACCCTAAGACTGATGGTCAAAGTGAAAGAGCCATACAGACTCTTGAGGATATGCTTAGGGTTTGTGTTATTGATTTTGGAAAGAACTGACGGGTGGTTCAAGGAACAACCCTTTTATGATGTTAAAACACGTAACATTCTCTCATTTAATCGTGTAATTATCTTGAATTAGATAACTACAGTTGCTTATGCTTCAGATATGTTGGGAGCTAAAAATGGAGAAAACGTTGCGAGCGTGGAACGGAGTGGACGTGTGTGGAAAGAAGAAAAGAAGAAACAAATGTTCAGGGCTCCACCGTATCTTACACTGGCCACCGTAAGGTACGGTAGACCCCAAATCCTGAATTTTTCCACCGTATCACAGAAGGTTTCCACCGTACAAGTCTTGTGGCTACCGTAACTTACGGTGGCTACCGTAAGTTACGGTAGAGGCAACTTCCTGGCAAGTGGATTCACTTATTAAAATCACAAGTGGAGGTGCCTTTTGCTCAAAATATGGAAAGGTGACGATTTTTGGGAGAATGTTTGGAACTTTTGGCTGGCAATTCTTTGTTTAAAAGCATTGAAAGACAAGGGAATGAAGGCCAATCTCTTTTGAACAAGAGCATTCGGGTGGTGAGATTCAAGTGTTGTTTTGGCCAAGCTTTTGTTGAACTTCTTAGATGTGTTGAAGAACAAGATCTTGTGGTATTCTAATCCTTGCTACTTTATTTTGATTGTTATGAATTGTATTTTGAATCTTGTTGTCATGCATAAAACTATGAGTGCCTAGTCTTCTTGTGTGTTTCCTTTTGGTTTGAAGGATTTGTAACTTTGATCATGTTGGTGTTTTCTATTTATGGGATGATGAAATTGATCTGGTGATTGTTTTGTCATGATGATTGTGTATTATGTGTAATGGGTCATTCATAAATTGCTTAACTTTAACCATACGTTCTTGATGCCATAGGCAAATCTTGATTTAGTGGAAAGGTTGGGTAATTTGATAGTGATACTGATTATCGAGAGATAACCTTGCTAATACAAGTACTTAGTCCTCTTTGATCACACATAAGCACACACTCATGAACCATGTCTATGTGGTTCTTCTCAATTAACACCAATATCATCATTTGTTAAAATCCGAATACCAAAGGGAAACATATTTCTCATCACTGATTTATACAAACCAATTTACTTTTATTTCTTGCTTTAAGCCAATTCAACAAATCAACAGATTATTGAACCTTACTTATTTATCATTTTAGTTAAATTTAGGTAATTGCAATTTGATTGAGTTAACACATATTCCACAAACTCCCTGTGTTCGATACCCACTTACCGCTAGCTAATTAGTAGTATTTGGTTTTAAATTTGATTAAGACTTCGACCTCACGTCAATTTTGGCGCCGTTGCCGGGGAGTTGTGCGCAACGTGTGTTTGCTTATTAGTTTTGTTTTGTTATTTCGGTGTTACGCTGGTTGTGTGTAGTGTGCAGGTTTTGTTTCAGGTGTATGCATACCAGAAACTCGAGCTCATCATCACCATTAGTGTTTGATCTAGAAATTGAACGAGCTGCTCGCAGGAACAGAGTCTTACACAGACAAAATAAATTCAGTGGTTCACCAATAGCACCTACATCACCCGTTACACCACAAAACACAATGGATCCTCCCTCATCACCTCCCACTACGGGTCAAACAACACCACCCAAACCTTTACCCATGTTTACATCAACATCGGAAACTGAACCAACCCATACCCCATTACCTACAAGTACCCAAACCGAACATTCCTTTAGCTTTGACCCATCAGCACCCATTCCGCCCTTTTCATATTTCTTCCCAACAACCGGTCAATCATCATCGTCTAACCAGTACCAACACCACAACCATATCAATCCAACCTATCCATATTCATACTCCCCCTACCTCTCAGATGCAACCGGATACACAATACCAACAACATCAAGTTGTGCAAACCTCGGGAGCAGGAGGAGCTGGTGTTGATGATGGTTATGGTGATGAATTTAGAAGATATGAGGAAGAAGGGTACACGTACGAAGGAGATGCTGATCAAGGAAATTATGTTTACAGTCAAGGACAAGATATGCAAGGATATGGGAGACTACAACCACAAGTTGTGCAACAACAAATTATACCACCACAAATACAACCCCAAGTGAGGCCACATGGGCCACAGTTTCAAGAGCAAATTCCTCCACAACATGGGGGAGCAATCTTTCAACCACCATTTCAGCAAGTCATGCCTCCAGGACCACAAGTCCAAAGACCAATGGGTCCTCAGCGACCAAGAGTTAGGTTGGGTGTTCCACGAAGGCATAATTGGGATGCTGCTAGGGGTATTGAGGCACACTTTCGTCCAATCATCATAAATAATCCATCACCAGTGGTCATTCCTCAAAACAATCAAGGGAGAACGTTTGAAGTCCGAACAAATTCACTTCAAAGTTTGCCAAAGTACAAAGGGTTAGCAACGGAACAACCCTATTTTCATTTGGAAGCTTATGACTCAATTTGTAACACAATTGGTAGTCAAGGATTTTCTACGGATGATGTCAAATTGGTGTTATTTCAGTTTTCATTGGAGGATAAGGCAAAGAGGTGGTTCTATACTTTGCCATCTGCTTCAATTTACACGTGGGCTGAGATGCAACAAAGGTTTATGGAAGAGTTTTTCACAGCCCAAAAGACTAATGATGCTAGGAGAAGCTTGAGAAGCTTCCAACAACAACAAGATGAAATGTTCCATGAGGCGTTTGAGCGGTTTAACATGATGATCAAGAATTGTCCTCATCATGGAATTGAGTTATAGGAGTTGTTGAACGCTTTTCACGAGGGGCTTCATTCTGAAGATGCTCGGGATTTAATGTCTATCACAAATGGTACATTTGGTACAAATTATGAGCAAGACGATTGGGCATTTTTGGAACAAATGGCGGTTACATCAAAGAGGAAGGCTCAATCATCAAGACGAGCACGAACGGTCATTACACGAGCTCCAGTTCATGCGGTGGATGATGGTAATGTACAAGCTACAAATTAAGTTTACAATGTTTGTACAAATTGCAATGAGTTGGGGCATACTGTGGATTCTTGCACGGTAACTTTTGAACAAGTGGAGGAAGTGAATGCTATTCAAGGTCAAGGGTTTGGTGGAAGAAATTACAACATGAATTCCAATACCTACCATCCCGGTTTGAGAAATCATCCCAACTTCAGTTATGGGAATCCGGCCAATCAATCCAATCCGAATTTTCAAGGAAACACCCAAGGTAACTATGTGCCTCGCCAACAATTCAATAGTCAAGGCAATTACTGGGGTGGGAACAATCAAGGTTTCCAAAGGCAATCCCAACAATCGGGTAATGAGCAAGGTGGTGCAGCGGGTCATGTTACTTCAAGCGGGAATGAAGTTATGGATATTCTTATGATGATGCAACAGGAGAGGCAAAAGAGAAATCAGTTGGATGATGCTCGGGCCCAAAAAGATGAAATTCGTGACAAGGCCATTTAATCTTTGAGCATCCAAATGGGCCAACTCGCAACAGAAGTAGCAAACTTGAAGAAGAACAAAGGAGAGCTGCCAAGTGATACTGTGGTGAATCCTAATCACCAATCTAGTTCCAAGAGCCCAAAACAAGTACACATTAATGCTTTGGAATTCACATCTCAGGTAAGTGTTCCTTTGTTAGATAAATTACCCTTAAAACTCCCAGATCCAGGAGTGCCATTGATTACAATTCATATAGGAGACCTTAAAATTGACCGGGCACTTTTAGATCTAGGAGCATGTGTTAGCATCCTCCCCGGGCATTTATATGACAAATTTGATTTTGGTCCATTGAAATATGTTGATACCCTAATAATGTTGGCTAACCAAACACCCATTAGGCCCAGGGGTATGCTAACAGATGTCATTGTAAAGGTGAGAGATTGCTACTACCTAGTGGATTTTCTGGTACTAGATTACACTTCTTCTATTGAGAATGCACCACATTCAGTCATCTTGGGTAGGCCGTTTCTAGCTACTGCACAGGCAGTCCTAGATTGTGAGCTAGGAATGGTGAACATGAAGTTTGGTGAGAAGGTTTTGAACTTAAATATGTTTTCTATTGTTACTAACCCTTCCATCAAGGAAGCATGTTTTGTTGTTGACATGTTAAAGGAAGTGAAAGAGTTTGCAACCAAAGAAAAGAAGAGAAGAGAAAGAGAAGAGCGAAGAAAAAGAAGGTGGAGAAGACGGTTGAACAAACTGAGATGGATAGTGAAGGTAAGAAGACTGGATGCAGCACACTTGTTGCACAAGTGTGGGGATGTGGGAAGGTGTGTCAAGTTTCCCGGCAAGAGTTGAAACATCCCACAAGGCCACCATAAGTCAAGCTATTTAGGTTGCATCTTCTCTTGTATAGTTTGTTTCTTGTTTTCTTTTGAGTAGTTCGGTTGGGTGGTAGGGTGGAGCTTATGATATGTTAATGTTTATATGTCGGGGTTGAATTAAGGAGGTGTTAGTATCATAAAAACAAAAAAATATATTTTCAACTTTTTGAGTCTTTTGTTTTATTTATTTTGTTCCTTTCAAAACCATACATTGGGGACAATGTATCCCAAGTGTGGGGATGAGGGGAATTTTTGAAGTTTTAAAAAAAAATTTCAAGCAAAACACTTGAGAATTTGAACACTTGGATTAACTCCGAATGATGCATCGACAACCTTTAAGCATTCTTATTCTTGGTGAGAGTTGAAGCCACACTAATAAATGGATAATATTATCTTTGATGAGAGTGGCAACAGGTGGGGGTGCATTAGAACTTGTGCTTGAATACGATTCGAGACTTTAGTTGGATATGAATGTGAAAAGAATAAGGGCATTTAGGTAGCCTCGTCTTTGATGTGTGCGAGTGTGGGATTTGGGGGTTGGACCTCATAAATTATATATATGAGCTTGGTTGCGAGAGGGGCGGGGGTTTGGACATTTAGTTGCCCAATGTTGTGCCTAAAAGCCTATAGTTTGTTACCCCTTAGCTAGTTACTTCAAAATTTACCCAACTTGACCTGGTCTTATAGTGTTAGTAGTTGTTTAGTAGTTGTAATCATCTTCAATGCTATGTTGAATGTTTGCGTAAAGATTTTGTGTTTGTTTTATTGTTATTAAAGAAAAAATATATATATAAAAAAATTTTGAAAAAAAGGGAGAAAAATGAACAAAGAAAAAGAAAGAGAAAAATTAAGAAAAGAAAAAAAGGAATTGAAGTTGAGTGCCTTGTTCATAGTATTAGGTTTGGTAGTTAGTGGTTATGATATTGTGTAATAAAAGACCAGGTTAAGTTTTCGCTTCTTCATATATATTCCATTTCCTACCCATACACCTAGCCACGTTACAACCTTAAAGTCCCTTTTGATATGCATTCATGTTTGGCAATTGTTAAGAGAAGGGTCGATTTAGGTACAAGCTTATAGTTGTGCAACCGCCGTTTGCCTTTTGTGTGTCTAGCTCATGGACGCTAGTGCTTGTCGCCGAGAGGAGGGACATAGCGAGGGGTGTGTCATTTTGGTTGTTACGAAAGGGTTAGTAAAAAGTCTTACATGTTTATGCTTGGGTTACATTGATCGCTTGTTTGAAATTGATTTGATATGTTGCTTGGGACAAGCAACGGTTAAGTGTGGGGATGTGACGGGTGGTTCAAGGAACAACCCTTTTATGATGTTAAAACGCGTAACATTCTCTCATTTAATTGTGTAATTATCTTGAATTAGATAACTACAGTTGCTTATGTTTCAGATATGTTGGGAGATAAAAATGGAGAAAACGTTGCGAGCGTGGAACGGAGTGGACGTGTGTGGAAAGAAGAAAAAAAAACAAATGTTCAGGGCTCCACCGTATCTTACACTGGCCACCGTAAGGTACGGTAGACCCCAAATCCTGAATTTTTCCACCGTATCACAGAAGGTTTCCACCGTACAAGTCTTGTGGCTACCATAACTTACGGTGGCTACCGTAAGTTACGGTAGAGGCAACTTCCTGGCAAGTGGATTCACTTATTAAAATCACAAGTGGAGGTGCCTTTTGCTCAAATATGGAAAGGTGACGATTTTTGGGAGAATGTTTGGAACTTTTGGCTGGCAATTCTTTGTTTAAAAGCATTGAAAGACAAGGGAATGAAGGCCAATCTCTTTTGAACAAGAACATTCGGGTGGTGAGATTCAAGTGTTGTTTTGGCCAAGCTTTTGTTGAACTTCTTAGATGTGTTGAAGAACAAGATCTTGTGGTATTCTAATCCTTGCTACTTTATTTTGATTGTTATGAATTGTATTTTGAATCTTGTTGTCATGCATAAAACTATGAGTGCCTAGTCTTCTTGTGTGTTTCCTTTTGGTTTGAAGGATTTGTAACTTTGATCATGTTGGTGTTTTCTATTTATGGGATGATGAAATTGATCTGGTGATTGTTTTGTCATGATGATTATGTATTATGTGTAATGGGTCATTCATAAATTGCTTAACTTTAACCATACGTTCTTGATGCCATAGGCAAATCTTCATTTAGTGGAAAGGTTGGGTAATTTGATAGTGATACTGATTATCGAGAGATAACCTTGCTAATACAAGTACTTAGTCCTCTTTGATCACACATAAGCACACACTCATGAACCATGTCTATGTGGTTCTTCCCAATTAACACCAATATCATCATTTATTAAAATCCGGATACCAAAGGGATACATATTTCTCATCACTGATTTATACAAACCAATTTACTTTTATTTCTTGCTTTAAGCCAATTCAACAAATCAACAGATTATTGAACCTTACTTATTTATCATTTTAGTTAAATTTAGGTAATTGCAATTTGATTGAGTTAACACATATTCCACAAACTCCCTGTGTTCGATACCCACTTACCGCTAGCTAATTAGTAGTATTTGGTTTTAAATTTGATTAGACTTCGACCTCACGTCAAGAACTTGGAAGGTCATCTACCTTGGTAGAATTCTCATATAAAATAGCTATCATTTGAGCATCAAGGCGGCACCATTCGAGGCTTTATATGGACGTAAATGTAGATCACCGCTTTGCTGGGCAGAAGTTAGAAATAGTCAACTTACTGGCCCAGAATTGATCTTTAAAATTCATGAGAAAATTGTCCAGATAAGTGAACGCATGGCTGCTGCCAGGGATCGCCAGAAAAGCTACGCTGATAAACACCGCAAGCCACTTGAATTTCAGGAAGGAGATAAAGTTTCGCTAAAGGTATCTCCCTGGAAGGGAGTTATACGCTTTGGGAAACGAGGGAATTTGAACCCTCGCTACGTGGGACCTTTTGAAATTGTCAGAAGGATTGGCCCAGTAGCCTATGAATTAAATCTACCAGCTAAACTTGGTGGTGTGCACAATGTCTTTCACGTATCAAATCTAAGAAAGTGTTTATCTGATAAATCACTGGTTGTGCCTTTAAAGGAACTGCAAGTATGTGAGAAACTTAGACTTGTTGAGGCACCAGTTGAAATCATGGATAAGGAAGTTAAATAATTAAAGCATAGCAAGATTCCGGTTGTCAGAGTTCGGTGGAACTCCCGGCGTGGTCCTGAGTTCACTTAGGAACGAGAGGACGAGATGATGCGCAAGTATCCTAACCTGTTCAAAGATGTTGCCAGAACATCTTAATTTTCGGGACGAAAATTCCTCTAACAGGGGGATGATGTGACAACCCGAAAAATTTCATTAATTTATGAATATATATATATATATATATATATATATATATATATATATTTGATATTCTAATAATGATAATGATATTATTATCACAATTATTAATAATAATAATTTATATTAAAAATTGGATTTATAAGTCCAGGGGGTGGTTTTGTAATTTTTGAAACCTGTTTTAAAAAGTTTTTGCATGAAATAATAAACCATCTAAACCACAGGGACCAAATGTGTAATTTTAAAACCAACCCCCCTTCCCCGTCGACCCCTTTCTCCGGCCACCCTCCGGCCAACAATCCGGCGAAGAACAAACACACAAATCACATGGTTTTAACCCGATCAAAACATCCCGACCGTTTCTGGAACAAGATTCGAACCTAACCCCACAATAATTTAAGAATCAAGTTGGTAGTGCGATCTAAACCGACCCACGTTCCTTGTCGGCCCCTTTACAGGTTCAAATCGCACTAAAATTCAACAATAATCGAATTAATCAGATCTAAACAATCCTATAAATGTTCCTAATCAACTACAACTTCGAATTGCATCTGAAACACCCACATTCATTGAATTCGAATCCTTTCTTCTCCGCGACCTGCAACTCATTCGATTTCTATCTTATGAGCTTTATTTCACAAAATTAACATAGGGCTTTTCATCATTAGAGCCATTAGAAACTTACTGTGAAAGGAATTTGATTATCATTAACATTTGCCACTGGAATCGATCTTGGTGTAGTCGCGACTGCTCATCGGGTGTTCATCATCAATCCGACTTCGTTCTGGTAAATTAAACACATAGGCATGTACGAAATTACATGGGGAATCAAAGCCCCATGTCTATTTCAGTAATTGTTGTTGATTCGATGTTCAATTTGAATCGATTTCAATCTAGGGTTATTGATTTGGGGAAAAGCTTTGGGTGGTGTTTACAACTAAAGGGAACCAGTATCCATCGCGGCTGGATGCCATAGTTCACCGGTTCCCTGTCCATTTGCCATTCAGAAGGTCCCGGGTTCGACCCCGGGCACCTCCTATTATTTTTTTAATGCCTATAACACCTTTTAAAAATACAGAAAAATTTCTAAAAATTATAAAAATAGTTTTTATAAACTCTGTATATTCCAAAGGTTATTAAATTATTTTCTGGAAATTTATTTCATTAAAAACCTTATTAGTTATTTATTTATAAAAATATTACAAATGTTATAAATTGTTATTTATATAAAAATAGATTTTAAATAATGATTTAAATCATCAAATTATTAATGGACATTATATTATTAATTATGGATTAATTATGATTAGATAAATACAAATTGGATTTTATAAATTTAAATATTATAAAATCTTACAAAATTAAATATAAACTTACATGTTTAAATAACGTCTACAATTTATTTAGAATATAATGATATGTTAAAAATCATTATTAAACTAATTAAATTTTATGGAAATCTTTAATTATTAAAGGATTAACAAAGATGATTAAGTGATTAGTTATATGTTTATAACAAATCCCCGAAAACCAAACCTTAGATAAAATGAACGCTAGGTTCAAGATCTAACTTATTTAGGTTATGGATTTGTATTTGTGTGCTTATATGAATTATAATTCCTTAGGAGGAATTTACTAGCTTGTCAACACCACACAAGGACTGAGGTGAGTTCATAACTATTCCCCTTTTTAACCATTTAAATATTTTAGGGCTGGAATACATGTTGTAATTGAAATTACAAATTATTTTTGTGTATTATGTTAAATAATAATTTGATCACATTTATGATTACATATGGTTACTATGAAAATCCTTCTCTGTAAACTAGACTATAAACTAGCAGGGATCTTTTGGATAGTACTATCGGGGAGTGACTTACCCCCACAAAGGTTTGGACATGTGGTCCTTACCAAGATGCATAAAGATCTTATTGTCATTCGGGATGACTTGTTCTGGTGTGAGAAGGCAGATGTGCACTATATTAAGTTTGCCATTATAGTTCCATTTACAACCCATATGAGGATAAATGTAAAGGAGGATTTGCTCCCTCTGATTTGAAATTATTATGATAATATAATATACACATGAAAATGATATTAAACTATGATACATGGACAAATCCTATGTGAAGGATTTGTTGGGCTTGTACATAGTGGGTATGTGGGATAGCGGGTTCACCTTATTAAAAAGGGTTCCGACAGGCTATTCATATACCGGTGAGTAAATTAAACTCACACTTTTATAGTAAATCTTAATTGATGATAGTTGATGATTAATGATAAACTATGATACATGGGCAAATCCTATATGAAGGATTTGTTGGGCTTGTACGTAGTAAGTATATGGAATAGCGGGTTCACCTTATAAAAGGGTTCTGACAGGCTATTCATATACCAAGTGACACCAGTGAGTAGTCACACTTTTACAGAAAATCCTATTTTGATGAAAACTAATGGTTTACAATTATGTTTTACTTACCTATGAACTCACCAACCCTGTGTTGACACTTGATTTACATGTATTCTCAGGTATCTACTAGGAGCTTATGGACATGCACGTAGGATCATATAAGAGCTCAGGATACATATTGGTTATTGATAAGACATGATTAGACGTATTGTTAAGAAACAATATATATATTTATTTCTGCTGCGTATAATATCTAATGCTCTGAATAATAATGGATTGATTATCTAAAACTTATCATATAGATAACTGCATCTCATGTGTAACTACTGTGTTCGATCCTGTTGCTCACCCCTCCGTGATAGATTCCAGACCCGGAATTTGATGGTGTGACATGACATGTTTAGACTCAATCCACGACCTTACTTCAAATATTTTCATACCCTAGCCGTCCAGAGCGTTCTAAGTCACCAATCCAAGTTCATAGTTCGTTCCTGATCGATTCCAACTCGTTCTTAACGTTTGTTTCATCGTTAGATCGATCAGGTTGTTCGTTCTCACTGATTGGATCGCTAATCAAATAGAATTCCACTCTATTTGATCTGGTCTCACACAGAATCTATTAGTACTCCGTACTTACACGGTCCTAACACAGCTTGCTTCCAACTTTCTGGCAAAGTACGGAGCATCTTTTGGTTTACTTCCTCATTTGTATGCTTCAACTCCAGGATGTTCATCTCTGTTACAAGTTGCATAAATCTATGGAGTGGTTGAGGAATTGATTCACCCTCAATATGATGAAAGGTTTCATATTGTGAGCGAATGGTGTCCTTCCTAATGCTTCTGATTTCGTCACTCCCTTCACAGAGTGTATGAAGTATCTTCCACAAGAAATTTACAGTTTTATAATTCTCACAGCTGATTAAAATTTCTTCAGGTAAAGCCATATTAAGCAGACTGTATGCTTTAATATCGACTTTGACCTTTTTAACATCATCAGGTGACATATCTTTTGTACTTATGGGTTGATTTTTGTCATTATAATCCGGCCCAAGAGTGGGTGGAATATATGAACCTTCAGCTATTGATTCCCATAAGTCAGAATCAGTATAATTCATATGATTCCTGAACTTGATTTTCCAGGATTTAAAATCCACCTTTGTTTCTAATTTTGCAGGTTGGTATGATCCACCAAAGTTACTCATTTTAGTTAAAGTCTAAGAATTTAACTATAATAGAGTTTCTGTTAAGTAATAAACTAATTAGTGACAAAACTTAATTAAAGATAATTAAGTGATTGTGGTCACAAATCAGTCAATCCTTTTAATGATAATTAATTATCAAATCGAGGATTTTGTTTATTTATTTGTTCAATTTAATTTGAACAATTAATGAATATCAATCAATAACCCAGATCTACTATTCAATAACGTGAATATAGATCTAAGTTAACTGAGCAATGAAACAGTGCTCGCTAAAAGACAAATCACTGCTTTAATGTTTTAAGAAAAATCGATTCACACCAAAACGATTTGCTCAAAAACAGTAGATCTAATCAACAAAAACTGATAAATCTAATGAAACAAGCAAACAATTAAACAATTCTAACACCGATAGATCAATCGATCTAAATCAATGAGCACTTGGCTCTGATACCACCTGTGAATCCAAGGATTGCAATCAGGAATTATCAGTGTTGGAATGAAATCGAGTTAATAATTGCGGAATGATCATTAACCGTTGTTTAATTGTTTTGTTTTATTAATAAATAAATATCAAGCACAATAAATATTAATTATAACAAACATAATGATATCAACGCAATGATTAAACAAACAAGATTGGATTCAAAAGTATTTCAGTAAAAGTGATTAATGTTACAGATGAATAAACAATGAACGTTATAAACAATGAATGCTTTGAACGTGTTGATGTTGATGATATATTGATGTGACGGCTGTAGGGTTTATAATATTTAATTGTGTGAATCGATGTGATGTTTTATGTTTTACCTTCGTATTGCTCTCGTATTCTATGATATGAAACCTTGGACTCATATTTATAGATAATATGATTCTGTTAAGGAAACACCAGATCTCTTGGGATTGAAAATTGACTTATTGAATTGTTGACTTGTAACACTTGTATAATGCGTCCAAGTGTTTGGTCTTCCGCAGCTACTTTTGTCTCTTTCGCAGGAACTTTTGCTCTTTCGCAGGAGATTGGACTTCCACAGGAGTCTTCACTTCAGTTGTGTTTGTTTAAGAGAGAATACTGATGTTCATCCGTAGTAGATCTTTGGATGTTTGTCTTGTAAGAAACATATCTACAAAAGAATAAAAATGTTCATCCATAGATGTTTCTTACACTTGGTCAATTTCACAGATCGGCCAAGTATAATGCTTTTACCTGCCATCATACACATAAATCAACACACATATAGGTTAACCTATATACATAATGCATAGATCAAAATAATGAATTACAATCATTCATTACAAGTATTGATTAAAGTTCTAAGACTATATAAGATGATCTAGACCTATTGTTCCTAGATCTAACAAGCATGCATATGAAAACATGAACAATTACACTTTGAGTTTATTTTACATTCTAGTTCTAAACATGGTTTGGCGCGTGTTTAGCCAATGTGACATTTCTAGTACTTTGGGTTTAACTTATTTATAAAACGCTACCGCAAATATTTTAAAGTTACAAACTCTAATTTATTTTAAATGTTACATATAGCGTCATTCTGAGTAACTAATGACTGAGATCCTGGTTTGTTCACACGCCTCGCGGCAAAACCCCGCATGTGGATTTTGAGGGTGTGACAACGGTAATGGCTTGGTGAGGATGTCGGCCAGTTGATCTTTGGAGTTGATATGAAGAACTTTGAGGGACCCTGCAGCTACCTGCTCCCGAACAAAGTGGTAGTCCAGTGTAACGTGTTTTATGCTTGAGTTATAGACAGGATTGGCATATAGGTATATAGCACCCATGTCGTCGCAGAATAGCATGGGCGAGCCGTGAATCGGGATGTGAAGATCGGTAAAAAGATTCCGAATCCAAGAGAGTTCTGTAGCGACATTTGCAAGTGCTTTGTACTCAGCTTTCGTTAATGAGTGGTATACTGATATTCTAATGGGATGACTTCCAAGAGATGATGTTTAAACCCAATTAGATCATATTTGTCATAGTAGAACGACCTCCATCATGAATTCCACCCCAATCCGAATTGGAGAACGCGGTGATATGAAGTGATGAGAGGTGAGAGAGGAATAAGCGTAAGTTGATGGTACCCTTGAGATAACGAAGTACTCATTTTAACGATTGCCAATGTGATTGTTTAAGATAGTGCATGAATTGGGCGAGTTTGTTGATAGTAAAGGAGATGTCGGGGCGAGTAAAGGCAATGTATTAGAGAGATCCGGCTAGTTTTGGATAGGGAGTGGGATCGATAGAGGGGGACGGGTCATGCGGATTGAGGGGATCGGATGACCCGAAAGGAGTGAGGACATCTCTGGCTTTGTCCATGTTAAACGTAGTTAGTAGATCATGGATGTGGCGGTGTTGGGAGAGGAAGAGGCCGTCAGGTGTAGGGATGACTTCAATCCCAAGAAAATGGTTAAGGGGCTGAGATCTTTAAGAGAGATCTTGGGGCTTAAGGTAGCCACAAAGGTGTTAAGGAAGTGAGAGTTGTTGCCGGTGAGGACATTGTCATCCACGTATACTAAGAAGTAAGTGATGACATCTGATGCGTGCGGATAGTATATATATTATGATAAAGGTTTTTCGCACAAATTCAGTTTTAAATGGTTATTACTAATACTAACTACACACACAAAAGGCAAGTGTACGTATTGTGAGGTAATATAGTGTTGATAAGAACCGAGTATCAATCCGTGGACACACTAAGCCTACTCAACAACTCTCATAATTGACTATCAATTTTGATTTAGAAAATGATAAGTTAAACAAAATAACAATAAATAAAGATAGATAAAGATAGATTGAGACTTTTGGTGATTCTTTCAGTGAAGTAAGGCTGTTATCCTAATTTAGATTACACATATGCAACTATGATGAATTGGTGGTGTGATTAAAGATATTGATTAAAGTAATTATGTTAATGTTTATAAATGTGAGCTGGCGCGATTTCTCGTCGATCCGCTCCGTAGTGACTAGGACCACGTCAGGTTGAGATTTACTGCTTAGGTCAAAGCCCTAGTAATGTAGGTAAATCTTTTGTGTCCTTTTCGACATACGATTTCTGAAAACATAACTTAATGTAAGAAGAGAGTTGATCAAGTTCCTTTCCAACAGACCATTAATTTTAGAAAACCATAACAATTACTGTAGATTTCTCAGACTAATAAAAGGGAGCCCGTAAATGATCAGAAAGTTAAGGTGATATGATTTCTAATAACCATCTCTAGTTAATTAGCAATAGATTTGTTATGAATAAAAGTTGATCATATGTTTTTCAACCGTGTATGACAATCACAATTACAAATCATAAGTTTATGTTGGGTCTGAAGGATACTCTAATATTATCAACACAGTCAAAGTCAACAAAGTCAACGTCAACAGTCAAAGTCAACGCAACAGTCAACACGACGCGTTCGGGACGAAGATTAGAGACAAGACGTTGAAGATATATTTGTCTAGGATGTTTATTGTTAATAAATATATTTTGTGTCGACAAAATATATTTAATCTTGTTTTTAGACATTTTGGGTTTTAATTGTAATTTTTAATTGTCATAGTTTAGGGTCCTAAATGTCATTAGTAAATTGTCATTTACTATAAATAGTAAAGTATGAAAATTAGGGTTTTAAGCTTGGACGAGCTAGTGATTAAGGTTTCCACTTTCAAATCATTTTGTAATCATATTTTTGGATCAAACAAAGGGGTTTTAGTGTGTTTATCATTATTTTGATCCATAATCTTCATGTTTTAATTCAAGTGTGTTCAACCTAGGCCAACAGATTATAACTTCCCATTCAAATGTAGGTGCTATCCATCGAAAGTTTTCCCAAGACCACCATAACATTAATATAATATAAATCACACCATTAGTTCATCACAAATTAAATAAGGTTTCACTAAATTAGGATAACAAATGAAGTTTAGCTCATAATGAGCTTGAACCTAACAACAAAGATAGAAGATAGTAATTAAATCATCAAAAAATTAGAACAATCAAACCGGTGATTTACTATGGATGATGTTAAATGGTCCTGAGCTTCTTCTAAGTGTTGAATGGACCTCCAAAACCTTCTAAGGACCTCCAAAGGCTGGGTTCCTGAGAGGGAATGATGCTAGGGGTTTGGAATGAGGTTTATCATGGTTAAGTGGTTAAATTTAATGCATTTAATATGGTCAAGTGTAAGAGATTGTGTAGAACAAGTTAACTACGAGGATTTGATGTTTTGTAGGTTAAACGCAATCATTTGAGGAGTTTTGAAGAATGCACATGGATGATAATCAAATATCATGATATATGAGATTAAAGAGAATTCAATTTCGAGAATGTGGCCGCAAACGGGGAGGAAAACGGAGTCCAAACGAAGAAGTTATGAAGAAAACAAGATTTGGACAAAGTTGGTCGGCCATGACCTACAGCGGAAACATGACCTACGGTGCAACAGTTCAAAACAAAACAGAATGGCCCTGGCGTAACTTACGGCAGAAAGCTGACCTACGGTACTGGACACGCTGAAATTACTTATAAGTCGTGAAAATTAGGTTTTGGGGCATATCTTTCATTCCAGACCTCCATAGTCACCCCCTTTCGTCCTGAAGGCTTCCCAAAGGCTCCCGGAGGCGATTTCAAGGCTCAAGATCTTATTTTTATCATTCGGTTTGATTCTTTAATGTTAGATACGATGTTTAATTTTGATTTTGATTTGGTGTTCTTCATTACCATGTCTAGCTAATCTCCTAGTAATCTTCTTTGGGTAGTAAGGTTAATTACTATGATTTGTTTTTGATGATTTGTGGTTGAGTTAATGTTTGAACACGGTAGTTTAAGCCGAGTACATTATTTGTTGGTGGAAAACTCTAAAATATGTATGTTGCTTTCAATTCACTTGTTCCACTTTGATTGTTCTAGATTTCTTTTCATCTGGAAACGTTAATGTTGGATGGGATTGAGCATCACAAACGTAGGATATGATTCGAGTAGTTCTTTAACAACAGTCTCATTCAATCTATTGTTTTTACCCAAATTGACCCGTTAAGCTTATATGACTTTTATGAACACTCGAAGCAAATCTAAGTAGTAAACCTGAATCCAGAGAAGATTACCTTTTACATTATTGTTTACAACTCAATTAATCATAAAGTTCGTCACTTTTCTCGATTAGTCAGTTTTATCAAGTTTTTGTAATCAAGCTACAAACTTTTAGATTTAAACTACAAAACTTTCCACATATTCCCTGTGGATCGACCCGACTTACCCTAGCTATCTTAGGTGAGTTTGGAACCTTATAAATTGTTTTTGATTAGGCTTGACAAACCGATATAAAAATGGCGCCGTTGCCGGGGAATTAGTGCGCAAAGTGTCAAGTTTAAGTTTTTACTTGTTTTGCTTGTTTTATTTACTTTCTCTTCTTTGTTACGCTAGGTGTGCTTGTGTGTGCAGGTGACAGCTCCGTGCATGCATACCCAGTACGCAAGGAACAAGTCCCCGTTAATTTTTGATCCTGAAGTTGAAAAGACCGCTCGAAGAAATCGAGCACAATCCCGTGCAAAAACTCCATCATCAAGAGCAGTCAAAGAGTGCAAGATGGAACACAACCCACCACCACCACCACTTAACCAAAATCCACCCAATGACCAACCGCCAAATCCACCAATTGATCAACCTCCACCAAACTAACCAAATGACCCATTGCCATACCCAAATTTGCAACCACAAGCACAAAACCCAATTGGCCACAACCTACCACCTCAAAGACAAAATCCTTATCCTCAACCAAGGCAGAATCCCTACCAACATGGACCTCCAAGGCAGAATTTGAGACATCAAAGGGGGGTTAATAGGATCGAGGCCGATGAGGATAGATTTGACAGATTGAGCATCCATACTTGGGATGATGACATAGATGGACGAAGTGACGGGAATGAAGATGAGTATGTTGAAAAGGATGTGCAATACAATGAACCTAATAACAACCAAGGCCGATACAGACATAATGAACAACCAAGGCAATATAGGCAAAATCAGGGCCAAGTTCAAGGTAGAAGGCAAGGATTTCCTCGGGCAAATCGGAACCCCGGGCTTCAACCCTACCAAGCCATTGTTCAAGGGGTTGATAGCCATTTTCGCCCTACCATAGCTGGAGCTTCATCACCCATAGTCAGGCCACAAGTCAGAGGGAAGTCATTTGAGATTAGATCCAACAGTCTGGCCATTCTTCGTGAGTTTCATGGACTGTCCAAGGAAGAACCTTACTTGCATCTGAATGAGTTTAGTGCCATTTGTGAAACTATTGGGGCACAAGGTTTTACACCCAAAGAAGTGATGTTAGTGCTATTCCAGTTCACCTTGAAAGGAAATGCGAAGAAGTGGTTCCATTCCTTACCTGCTGCCAGCATTTACACTTGGGAGCAAATGCAGCAGGCGTTCCTAGAGGAATACTATACACCACAGAAGACAAGTGAAGCCAGAATTGCTATTCGTACCTTCAGTCAGCAACACGATGAGCCATTCCATGAAGCTTGGACAAGGTTCAAGGAGTTGTTGAGAACTTGTCCACATCACGACATTACTCAATGGGAGTTGATTTCTTCATTTTATGATGGGTTATCTGCTGAAGATGTGAGAGATGTGAATTCAACAAGTGCAGGAACCTTCATGACTAATATTGAGGATGATGACTGGGAGCTACTGGAACGGATGAGTATACACTCAAAAAGACAAGCTCAGTCTCGTAGGAGATCAAGGAATGTGGTTGATTATATGGATAGAAGGGCTTCTAGGTCTGGTCAGTCAGCAGGTAAGGCTATAGTAAAGACTACAAATTCATTTACTATATGCCAGGGATGTGGTGATGCTAGACATACGGCGAGAGATTGTCCAGAATTTGACGAGGGGATGGAAGAGGTGAATTATGTACAGGGTGATAGGCGACCATACAACAACAACACTAATAACAACACCTATTACCCCGGTTTGAGAAATCACCCAAACCTTAGATATGGTAACCCAGACAACCAGTTGAACCCAAACTTTCAAGGCAATTCACATCAGCAATATCAGAACAGGTCAACAGGATAGGGTGGTCATTTCAATTAGGGAAGCTATAACATGGGTGGTCAGAGGAACTACCAGAATAACCAAGACTATGGTGGATCAGGAGGAAATACAGAGCCAACGAACAAGGAACTTCTGGAGTTTATGAAAGAGATGAAGAAATCAAATGAGGTGAGAGACAAGAGCTATGAGGCCTTGAGCAAGCAAGTTGGTCAACTAGCAGAAGAAGTGGCAGCTCTTAGGAAAAATCCGGGGAAGCTACCAAGTGATACGATCATGAATCCACAACATCAAGGGACAAACATAAAGAACATGAAAATGTCCACATTAATTCGGTTAGTATCCTCCCCAATTCTAAAGTTTTCACTGACGACTTTACTTTTTTATCAAAACAAGTTGCAGGTAAGGAAAATGAAGTCGATGGAGTAGAAGAGAGTGACCCAAGAGAACCCATCATTCCAATAAAAGTAGGAAAGTTTAAGATAAAAATGGCACTCTTGGATTATGGGGCAGGTGTTAGTATCTTGCCTGGTGTGTTATATGATCAATATGAGTTCGGCCCTTTATAGGAGGTTGATAGTATCGTGGTGTTAGCTGACTTGACCTGCAAACGTCCTAGGGGGATGGTAAAAGATGTGATAATAAATTTGGGAGATTTCTACTACCCGATGGACTTTATGGTGCTTGACTATGCATCAGTGAGAACAAACGAGCAACAAAAGGTTATTTTAGGACGACCATTTTTGGCAACTGCCAATGCTCAAATCAACTGTCGGGATGGAACAATTGATATGACATGTGAAACTCGTAAGTTACGTTTTGATGTATTTTCCAAGTCAATCACCTATTTTGTTAATGATAATTTTTTGATGCAAATATGACTAATATGTGTGTTCCTCCCTACATCTCACATGTAAGCGAGCACATAACTTTTGATAATGGTTGCAAGTATGATAGGGATAAGCAGGTGGACTTGAAAGAGTTTGTAGATTCAAAAGAAAAAGAAGAGCCAGTGGTAGAGATGGAAATAAAGCGTAAGAAGCCAAAATGGAAGAAAAAAGTTGGTGATCCACCTGATCATAAAAATGCTCGAGTTAAGAAAACAACGTTCAGTCCGTGTTTGGATGACGTCGGGAACCCACTAGATCAACAAAAGCAAACAGTTATAGAACTCTCAGAAGGCAAGCAATACTTTCGACCACCATGAGTGGTGACAGGTATGGTCTGGCTGAAGACCTAAAACTTAGCACTACTTGGGAGGCAGCCTGAGACGTTTGTAATTTTTAGTTATTTTTATGATATTTTTTGTTTGAAACTTTGTGGGTGTGTTCACTAGAAACCCTCACGAGACTTCACTCGTCCACTCGGGCCTATCGAGAGGTTTAAAAGGCTTGTTGCATATGCTAAATGCAACCGTGATTCCTACAAAAGTGAATGTTATTAATTTTTTTATGTTTTAGTTTTGTCTTTTTAGTTTCAAGTCGATGAAAACATGAAAGTGTGGGGAAGCATGTGGAATTTTAGAAGCATATTTGATAATGTGCTTAGCAGGTTTACCCATAGTCTTCATATAATAATATGGAAGCACTATCAGATCATCTACCATCAGGTCCATGTGAACTTTCTTTGAATTTATTTATTATTTTTGTTTTGCACTTGGGAGAGTGTTTGGGGTTGGTAAAGATCATAAGAAATCATGTTGAATTAGAAACAACCATACATTGGGGACAATGTATCCCAAGTGTGGGCATGGGGGAGCTGAAGCAGACACATTTTGGAGAAATGGAAATTTAGACACACATTGAAAATTTTAAAATTTTTAACATTTTTCTCTAAAAATACTAATCATTGATTAAGGTTTTGGTAATGGTTGATTCCCTAAATGTTGAAACCCGGTTGGTTTGTGGAAGTTGGAAAGGGAATGTCTAACTAGGGGTGGCAAACTTTGGGTGTAGTAAACTTGCACGTGTCATGTCGGTAACCCAATTCCACCGTTTCAATATGTGAGAAGCCTATTATTTGACATTATTATATCTATTTGCTTGTTTGAGTGTGCAATGATGCATTTAATGGTAGAACTTGTGGAGCGCGTGCATATTGAAGCTTAAAACCAGGATTCCCATTAAAATGATTGAGGCATTAGGATTAACCATAGGATAGCCCCATAGGATCCACCTATCTAACGTTTATCTGTAGTAGCCAATTTTGAGCCTCTTCCCATTCATTTGTTTCACCAAACTCCTTGACCCACCAGCCTTTTGTGTAGCCTATTCATTTGTTTACCCATGTGATGGAACTTGAGTTAATTAGTGGTAGTAGTGTTAAGTTGATTTGATATATTGTTTTGAAGTTGTAGTTAGGGATGGTTAAGCCTAGTAAATCCCATTGTGTTTTGTTAAGTTATATTCTTGAAAAAAAAAGAAAAAAATGAAAAAAAAGAAAATTATGTTGAAATAGTGAAGTTGAAAGACGGAAGTATTAGACAAGACAAAAAAAATTGTGCTTTGAAGTAAAGAGTAGTTAAAGGGTTTGAAGTCGTTGAATAAAGTAGTTAACTCAAGTTTTTCATCACTTTAGTCACTTATATCCTAAATTATCCTACCCGAACCTAAGCCTAACATTACAACCTTTGAAAAGCCCTCATGATTGGTGTGCAATCTCGTGTTAGTGAGTGGAGATTTGATTGTTTTACAAGCCTATGCTCACTAGTTTTCATCATTGCTTGAGTGCTTCATAAATACCGGCACATCTTTGGTTGGGCCAGAAATTACACCGAGTGGAGAGTTTTATTGTGAGGGGTATGATATGTGAAAGGGAACCGCCTAGAGTTTGAGAATCTTAGTTAGGCAGTCCAGCGGGTTAGAGGTTTGTGGTTGTTAACGGGTCATAATTGCTAGCTTGGGAATTAGGTATGCCCTTGAACCTTAGTCGAGTTTGGTATGTGTGCTTCTATGTGTTCACCCATTTTTTTACTTGAATTCTTGATTCTTAAAAGCAACCTCGCTTGAGGGCAAGCGAGAAACAAGTGTGGGGATGTGATGCTAGGGGTTTGGAATGAGGTTTATCATGGTTAAGTGGTTAAATTTAATGCATTTAATATGGTCAAGTGTAAGAGATTGTGTTGAACAAGTTAACTACGAGGATTTGATGTTTTGTAGGTTAAACGCAATCATTTGAGGAGTTTTGAAGAATGCACATGGATGATAATCAAAGATCATGATATATGAGATTAAAGAGAATTCAATTACGAGAATGTGGCCGTAAACGGGGAGAAAAACGGAGTCCAAACAAAGAAGTTATGAAGAAAACAAGATTTGGACAAAGTTGGTCGGCCATGACCTACAGCGGAAACATGACCTACGGTGCAACAGTTCAAAACAAAACAGAATGGCCCTGGCGTAACTTACGGCAGAAAGCTGACCTACGGTACTGGACACGCTGAAATTACTTATAAGTCTCGAAAATTAGGTTTTGGGGCATATCTTTCATTCCAGACCTCCGTAGTCGCACCCTTTCGTCCTGAAGGCTTCCCAAAGGCTCCCGGAGGCGATTTCAAGGCTCAAGATCTTATTTTTATCATTTGGTTTGATTCTTTAATGTTAGATACAATGTTTAATTTTGATTTTGATTTGGTGTTCTTCATTACCATGTCTAGCTAATCTCCTAGTAATCTTCTTTGGGTAGTAAGGTTTATTACTATGATTTGTTTTTGATGATTTGTGGTTGAGTTAATGTTTGAACATGGTAGTTTAAGCTGAGTACATTATTTGTTGGTGGAAAACTCTAAAATATGTATGTTGCTTTCAATTCACTTGTTCCACTTTAATTGTTTTAGATTTCTTTTCATCTGGAAACGTTAATGTTGGATGGGATTAAGCATCACAAACGTAGGATATGATTCGAGTAGTTCTTTAACAACAGTCTCATTCAATCTATTGTTTTTACCCAAATTGACCCGTTAAGCTTATATGACTTTTATGAACACTCGACGCAAATCTAAGTAGTAAACTGAATCCAGAGAAGATTACCTTTTTACATTATTGTTTACAACTCAACTAATCATAAAGTTCGTCACTTTTCTCGATTAGTCAGTTTTATCAAGTTTTTGTAATCAAGCTACAAACTTTTAGATTTAAACAACAAAACTTTCCACATATTCCCTGTGGATCGACCCGACTTACCCTAGCTATCTTAGGTGAGTTTGGAACCTTATAAATTGTTTTTGATTAGGCTTGACAAACTGATATCAGGGAACACCAGCACTTCACCTTCTGAAAGCTTCCCTCAAAGTTGCAAATGAAGTCCTATTTATAGGATTTCTGGAGTGTTTAAGCATGGCCTCGTGCTTGTACAACGTACATAAAAGTTGGTCGGCTAGTACGCTCAAAGCTTGCCGGGCACGTCCCCGTGTTCAATGGGGAATGGCCCCGTGTTTGTGGTGGGGCGCGGCCCCATGCCTCGGGTCGGGGAATCGTACTTTTTGTCCTGTCGGACCAACAAATACAGGGGTGTGTTGATTTAAGCACGGGGGTGTGTTTCAGACTAGGCATGGGGGCGTGCCTCATGAAGCACGGCCCTATGCTTGAATTCCAAAACTTGGTTTTCTTCATTTTCTTCTTATTTATGCTCCTTTTGTTCATCTTGGTCTTTTCCAGGCCTGAAAACACAATATGAATGATTTAGGTATCAAATCATCATTTTCAGTAAGAGTTCATAGAATAATTGATGTGCAATTGATATGTTTTATATGTATAATTTGAAGCTCATCAAATATACCCACACTTAAACTTTGCTTGTCCTCAAGCAAAATCACTCAAAATAGCAACACCACCAAAAACCAAATAAATCAAGATATAAATATGTCATTCGATAACTATACAAGCAAACTTGGTTTACCCAAATATAAATAGTTACGCACATGTGGAATGATATCATTTCAAGCAATAGAATGGTTTCTAAATATTTTTATGTGACGCCCTACACCCGGCAGGGCACCAGTGGCACGTCACGCAGTTGGATTAATAATTTAAAACACAAATCAGAGCTTTTTATTTACAGCGGAAGACTTTAAACACTAATATATATTAACCCGACTTTTTAAAACATTTTACATATGATTGTATTTAATTATACATCGCCCTATTTACATTACTAACAAGCCCTAAATCCTATGCCAGCAGTTGCTTCGGGATAGCGTCCTCATCGGCTCATACCTGCTTTCCTCTATTATTAGAGGATCCCTCCTTACCTAACACACAACATATTCAAAACATCAGATAAACTGGTGAGTTCTAATTTTCATTAAAACAATGACAATATCTTTACACACACAAAAGCTATATTTATATTGGCAATATTATAAATTCAACTTTTATCATTACTTTGTCCCATTGGACCTATCCCATCGAACGTCGGTTGCCCGCATCTAGCAACTACCAGTTCCCCATACCCAGTAACGTCGGTTGCCCACATCCAGCAACTACCAGTTACTACACCCAGAAACGTCGGTTGCCCACATCTAGCAAATACCAGTTTCTCATACTTAGTAACATCGGTTGCCCACATCCAGCAACTACCAGTTACTACACCCAGAAACGTCGGTTGCCCACATCTAGCAACTACCAGTTTCTATCTCTCATCCAGTAGGATGCCAATTAATCATCTAGGGTCGTCACCACAAGATGTTCATAAAGTCGAGTGATCGTCATCACTCCTATCAAACTGTACAGTTTCACATCCAGGCATCTTACCCTAACTGGCCTGTTGAGATTTACATTATATTACCATTTCAAAAACATTTCTTTTACTTATTGCCAATATTATCGCATTCATTTACACCCCACACATTCTTTCTTTTAGCACCAGTTTTGCATATTTTTATTAATCATCACACCCCATCCGACCCATTGGAATCATTAACATCACGTAATGATTAACAATGTTCAGATGACTGCCTTTTACACCCTACCTGACCCATTGCAATCATTATCATCATGTAATGGTTAACAACGTTAAGGTAATCATTTATTACCCCCACTATCCCCCTAACAGCTTTACCAACTGTTAGAGACATATCAACATCACTATCACAATTCTGGTACTAAAACATTCAATTCATTTATCTTTGTATGTGTGCTAGCCCGAATGTTAAAACCAAACATTTGAAAAGGGCTTAGAACTCACCTTATCAATTTCCTCACCACAGTCTACACAATCCACGTACACAAGGTAACTAGTCCTTTCTCTAATCAAGGTATATCTAAAGCAATAAACCCTGATTCAGTAAACTTATTCTCAAACAGGGCCCTCATGCGATTGAACACTTATGCGAATGAGCAGTCATGCGACTAGACCTATGCGAATGAACCATGTGACTGAACCTTCAGTCGTACGACTAGCCGTTCATTCGCACGATTGAGTTCTTATTCGTATCCAGTGTTCGCTCGTCTTCATTCGGACTTCCAACCAGGCGACTGAGCCCCAACCGCACGATTGAACCTCCATTCGCACTCAATCGCACGATTAAACTCTCATTCGTGCGATTGAGCCATGCGATCGAGCCCATTCGCCTGAAACAAATCACCAGCTGTGTTCTTGACTTTTTTTATCCAAACTTACTCAAAATTTGAGTTTTAACCATCCAAATCATACCATATTCAAAACAGATCCTATACACATCGTTTACAATGGTTTCGGACCATTATTTCATCAAAACTTCACAAAACGTAGATTTGAATTCCTAGATTTTAAATTCAGAAATGAACCAGACCAATTTACTGATTTAAACAGGTTATTGGATCAAATTCAATCATACACACAGCTTATAACATCTCCGAATTAATCCGTGATGTTCAAAACTTACCAAAACGGAGCTTCGCCTAATCAATTTCGTGAGAACAGGGTTTTGGGTGTGAAGGGGACAAGAGAACAGAATAGGTGTAGATAGAGATCTGCCCTTGAACCCCCTGCACCGCCCCACTTATCCATACACTCAACTTAACCGCCTCACCTTCAGTCGCACGATTGAACCATTCGCACGAATGAATCGTGCGAATGAAGCTCATGCTCCTACCATTCGTACGACTGAGCCTCAATCGCACATAAGGAATGCGACTGAAGTTCATTCGCATACAAGTCATGCGGCTGAATACTTAAACAATCAAATAAACTCAACTTAGTTACTTAATCATAACTATTATATAATTACAAGTCCGGATTTTAGAAACCGGATGTTACAACTCTCCCCCCCTTAAATAGGTTTCGTCCTCGAAACCAACTATTCAAACAGCTGGGGATAATCTCTCTTCATCTCATCTTCTGATTCCCAAGTGAAATCAGATCCCTTTCTATTCGACCACTGCACTTTAACTAATTCAATAGTTTTATTTCTCAGCCTTTTCACCTTTCTGTCTACTATAGCAGTAGGTTTCTCAATATAGTTTAACTTATCATCCACTTCTATATCATCCAAAGGTACATAAGCATTCTCATCAGCCAAACACTTGCGCAACTGTGATACATGAAAGGTTGGATGAATTCCTTGCAACTGATCGGGTAATTCTAGTTTATAGGCCACTTCCCAATCCGTTCTATAATGCTAAACGGTCCTATAAAACGAGGACTTAACTTTCCCCTCTTTCTGAATCTGATAATTCCCTTCCAAGGAGATACTTTCAACATAACTTTATCTCCTACTTCAAACACTATATGCCTTCGCCTTTTATCTTCATAAGACTTTTGTCGATCCTGAGCTGCTTTAAACCGAGCTTTGATCTGATCCAGTTTCTCATTCGTGGCCTGTACAATTTCCAAACTGCCCAACTCTTTCTGCCCAACTTCTCCCCAACATATGGGACTCCTACACTTCCTGCCATATAACATCTCATGAGGGGCTCTCCCAATCGTAGAATGATAACTGTTATTGTAGGAGAATTCAACTAATGGCAAATGACTATCCCAGCTACCACCGAAATCTATAACACAAGCTCGTAACATGTCTTCAATTGTTTGGATAGTCCTTTCAGTCAACCCATCAGTTTCTGGGTGGAAAGACGTGCTGTGTAACAGACGAGTACCCATATCTTCATGAAACTTTCTCCAAAATCTCGAAGTAAAACGTGTATCTCTATCTGACAAAATAGACAATGGTACCCCGTGTCGAGCAATAATCTCTCGAGTAAACAGTTCTGCTAACTTCTCAGAGTTATACGTCTCTTTAATTGGTAAGAAATGTCCGCTACGTGTCAGTCTATCTACTATGACCAAAATGGTATCATAACCTTTAGCTGTACGCGGAAGCTTAGTTATGAAATCCATTGTCAATTCTTCCCACTTCCATTTCGGGATCTCTAAGGGTTGAAGCTTACCATATGGTTTTTGATGCTCAGCTTTAACCTGAAGACATGTCAAACACTTATTCACATATTGCATCACATTAAACTTCATACCGGGCCACCAATATTCTTGTTTCAAATCCTTATACATCTTAGTAGCACCAGGATGTATAGAATATCTGGACTTATGAGCTTCATCTAACACCAATTCCCTCATCTTAATCGGAACCCACATACGACCACATTTCGTCTTAACCCCAAAACTATTTTCTTCCAGATCCTTTGTTTGACCCTTCATTCGTTCCCGCTTCACGTTCTCTCCTTTTAATGCTTCTAATTGAGCTTCTCGTAACTGATGCATA
Organism: Flaveria linearis; assembly: GCA_024085815.1. Lineage (NCBI taxonomy): Eukaryota > Viridiplantae > Streptophyta > Magnoliopsida > Asterales > Asteraceae > Flaveria > Flaveria linearis. Next base: position 60,847,713 of record CM044009.1, read on the forward strand.
AAATCTGGTGTTATCACTAACTTGTATGACTTAATTCGAATTGGAGGGTGTTCATTCTTTCTACTTAACGCGTCAGCAACCACATTTGCTTTACTAGGGTGGTAAAGTATTTCACAATCATAATCTTTCACCAACTCCAACCATCTCTGCTGGCGCATATTCAATTCCTTCTGATCAAAGAAATACTTCAAACTCTTATGATCTGTGTAAATTGTACATTTCGCCCCATATAAATAATGCCTCCATATCTTCAAGGCAAATACCACTGCTGCCAGTTCTAGATCATGTGTCGGATAATTCTTTTCATGTTCTTTTAATTGTCTGGAAGCATAAGCAATCACCCGTCCCTTCTGCATTAAAACACAGCCTAAACCTTGATACGAAGCATCTGAATAAATCACCAAATCTTCATTTCCATCTGGCAACGACAATACTGGTGACTGGGTTAATTTCTGCTTCAGTTCTTGAAATGTATTTTCTTGTTCTGGTCCCCAAACGTATTCTTCATTCTTCCTCGTAAGTTTCGTTAACGGGGATGCGATTTTGGCAAAATCCTGAATAAACCTTCTATAGTAACCAGCCAGACCCAAGAAACTGCGAACCTCAGATGGCGTCTTTGGAGGACTCCACCTCACTACTGTTTCAATCTTAGCAGGATCTACTAAAATACCTTCTGCATTAATCACATGCCCTAAAAACTGTACCTCCCGCAACCAAAACTCACACTTAGAAAATTTTGCATAAAGCTTTTCTTTTCTCAATCTTTCCAACACTTCACGAAGATGGCAAGCATGATCTCCCTCATTCTTCGAATAGATCAGTATATCATCAATAAACACAATTACTGATCGATCTAACATTGGCTTGCACACTCTATTCATCAAATCCATAAAAGCAGCAAGGGCATTCGTCAACCCAAAAGACATAACCAGAAATTCATAATGACCATAACGGGTGCGAAATGCTGTCTTAGGTATATCTTCTTCCTTGACTTTTAACTGATGATATCCCGAACGAAGGTCTATCTTAGAAAACCAACTAGCTCCCTGTAGCTGATCAAACAAATCATCTATTCATGGGAGTGGATACTTATTCTTTATTGTCAACTTATTTAGTTCTCTGTAATCAATACACATACGCATACTCCCATCTTTCTTCTTCACAAACAATACTGGAGCACCCCACGGGGAAGAAATGGGTCTAATGAAACTTCTTTCTAGCAAGTCTTCAGTCTGTTTCATTAACTCTTTCAATTCCGATGGAGCTAATCTATAAGGTGGCTTAGCAACTGGCTTAGCACCCGGAACCAAATCAATTCTAAACTCAACTTCATGATCTGGAGGAATACCCGGTAATTCCTCTGGAAACACATCTACAAAATCTCTAACCATAGGAATGTCCTCTATCTTTCTTACAGACTTTTGCGAATCGATTACATATATCAAATAAGATACACACCGCGGCTTATTAACTTATCAGCTTTCATCATAGATATTCTTTTCACAGTTGACTCCTCTCTATCACCATATACATTAATCGTATTCCCATCTGGTGCTCTTAATTGAATTAACTTCTTATTACATACAATATGGGCTTCATGGTTTGCCAACCAATCCATACCGAAAACTACATCAAATCCTCCTAATACCATAGGATATAGTTTAACAGGTAATCTATATCCGTCTAATTCAATATAACAACCATTAATCATACTACTAATCATCACAGATCTATCATTAGCAGTTTCAACCACAAAAGCTACCTCTAGTGGTCGAACTTCACATGCAAGCATGGGGCAAAAATCAATAGATACAAAACTTCCACTTGCACCAGAATCAAATAACACATTAGCTGGAATACCATTCACCAGAAACGTACCTGAAACTACATCTGGCAACGCTTTAGCCTCACTGGCTGTCATAGAATATGCTCGCCCCTTGGCCACACTCGATCCTTCTCCTGACCCTTTCATCGATCTAACCGGTTCAGGCTTTCTAACTACCAACTTTGGACATTCACTTCGAATATGCCCCGTTTCTCCACACTCATAACATTTACGAGGACCTTCACTACATTCATTAGCATAATGTCCCATTTTTCCACATCTAAAACAAGTCCTGCTACCAATCATACATTCACCCTGGTGTAGCCTGCACATTTCCCGCAACGTGGTAGCTCATTTCTGACATTCCTCGGAAATTGGCCCCTTCCAAACCTACTTTTCTTTTGAAAACTTGAATTCTCAAATTTTCTTTGCACTACAGGTTCTTCTCGCCTCCTTTTACTCCCCTCCGGAACAACATTACTGCCATAAACTTCTTGATACATATCTGCAGCTAAGTTTACCGTTAACTGGTAACTACTCGGAGCATATGATCTAACCAACTTTCTAACCTCCTGAGGCAACCCCTGTGTATACCTCAAAATTTTCTTCTCTTCAGGAACCACCAAATGGGGCACCAATCGTGCCATCTCTTCAAACTTAGACGTGTATTCCCTATGTGACATATTACCCGCCTGAAACTGCAGGAAAATCATTTCTATTCGATCCATCTCGCCTTTCGGACAAAAGTTGTCTGACACCAACTTTCTAAATTCAGGCCACAACATTTTGTCAGTAGCCTCCTCGCCTAACGTTTGGATAACCGTATCCCTCCAATACAGAGCCTCACCTACAAACGAGTGGGCTGCAAACTTTACCTTCTGATCCTCCCTACACTCACTCAACTTGATCACGGCTTCCATTTCACGAAGCCATTTATAAGTGGCTACCACATCCATAGCCCCAGAAAATCGTGCAGGATTACATTCTTTAAACTGACTATACGTAACTCCCTTTTTCTCACTAGATCCTTCAGCTTTATCAACATTCCTACTTTCATCAGGTCTAGCTGCATTCAAGGCTTTGCGAACCTCCTCAGCAATCGCATCACGGAATTGCTGCCTCGTCATACTAAGCACCTCGGTGCTCTCATCAACATTTCCTCCCGAGGTTCCACCTTGCATTCTTTCACTTTCCCTATCAGCCATAACCTATTAAAACGAGATCAGGATTATTTGGTACCCACATGTAAGTATGTAACCAGAATATTATAAGTAAAGTAAATTATTAATAATGTTGGCCAAGTACTATTAATTGTTTACTTTACTTGTACTATTCTCGTTATTCCTTCTCATGCTAGTCCCATCACCGTTTCTTGTTTTAATAAACTATTCTATCTAGCTATCCCTGCTGGCATATCTATTCTCTAGTTAAAGTCTAGTTATTATAACACTAGATCCCTTTAACTACTGATCTGATACCAACCTGTGACGCCCTACACCCGACAGGGCACCGGTGGCACGTCACGCAGTTGGATTAATAATTTAAAACACAAATCAGAGCTTTCTATTTACAGCGGAAGACTTTAAACACTAATATATATTAACCCGACTTTTTAAAACATTTTACATATGATTGTATTTAATTATACATCGCCCTATTTACATTACTAACAAGCCTTAAATCCTATGCCAGCGGTTGCTTCGGGATAGCGTCCTCATCGGCTCATACCTACTTTCCTCTATTATTAGAGGATCCCTCCTTACCTAACACACAACATATTCAAAACATCAGATAAACTGGTGAGTTCTAATTTTCATTAAAACAATGACAATATCTTTACACACATAAAAGCTATATTTATATTGGCAATATTATAAATTCAACTTTTATCATTACTTTGTCCCATTGGACCTATCCCATCGAACGTCGGTTGCCCGCATCTAGCAACTACCAGTTCCCCATACCCAGTAACGTCGGTTGCCCACATCCAGCAACTACCAGTTACTACACCCAGAAACGTCGGTTGCCCACATCTAGCAAATACCAGTTTCTCATACTTAGTAACATCGGTTGCCCACATCCAGCAACTACCAGTTACTACACCCAGAAACGTCGGTTGCCCACATCTAGCAACTACCAGTTTCTATCTCTCATCCAGTAGGATGCCGATTAATCATCTAGGGTCGTCACCACAAGATGTTCACAAAGTCGAGTGATCGTCATCACTCCTATCAAACTGTACAGTTTCACACCCAGGCATCTTACCCTAACTGGCCTGTTGAGATTTACATTATATTACCATTTCAAAAACATTTCTTTTACTTATTGCCAATATTATCGCATTCATTTACACCCTACACATTCTTTCTTTTAGCACCAGTTTTGCATATTTTCATTAATCATCACACCCCATCCGACCCATTGGAATCATTAACATCACGTAATGATTAACAATGTTCAGATGACTGCCTTTTACACCCTACCTGACCCATTGCAATCATTATCATCATGTAATGGTTAACAACGTTAAGGTAATCATTTATTACCCCCACTATCCCCCTAACAGCTTTACCAACTGTTAGAGACATATCAACATCACTATCACAATTCTGGTACTAAAACATTCAATTCATTTATCTTTGTATGTGTGCTAGCCCGAATGTTAAAACCAAACATTTGAAAAGGGCTTAGAACTCACCTTATCAATTTCCTCACCACAGTCTACACAATCCACGTACACAAGGTAACTAGTCCTTTCTCTAATCAAGGTATATCTAAAGCAATAAACCCTGATTCAGTAAACTTATCTCAAACAGGGCCCTCATGCGATTGAACACTTATGCGAATGAGCAGTCATGCGACTAGACCTATGCGAATGAACCATGTGACTGAACCTTCAGTCGTACGCACGATTGAGTTCTCATTCGTATCCAGTGTTCGCTCGTCTTCATTCGGACTTCCAACCAGGCGACTGAGCCCCAACCGCACGATTGAACCTCCATTCGCACTCAATCGCACGATTAAACTCTCATTCGTGCGATTGAGCCATGCGATCGAGCCCATTCGCCTGAAACAAATCACCAGCTGTGTTCTTGACGTTTTTTATCCAAACTTACTCAAAATTTGAGTTTTAACCATCCAAATCATACCATATTCAAAACAGATCCTATACACATCGTTTACAATGGTTTCGGACCATTATTTCATCAAAACTTCACAAAACTTAGATTTGAATTCCTGGATTTTAAATTCAGAAATGAACCAGACCAATTTACTGATTTAAACAGGTTATTGGATCAAATTCAATCATACACACAGCTTATAACATCTCCGGATTAATCCGTGATGTTCAAAACTTACCAAAACGGAGCTTCGCCTAATCAATTTCGTGAGAACAGGGTTTTAGGTGTGAAGGGGACAAGAGAACAGAATAGGTGTAGATAGAGATCTGCCCTTGAACCCCCTGCACCGCCCACTTATCCATACACTCAACTTAACCGCCTCACCTTCAGTCGCACGATTGAACCATTCGCACGAATGAATCGTGCGAATGAAGCTCATGCTCCTACCATTCGTACGACTGAGCCTCAATCGCACATAAGGAATGCGACTGAAGTTCATTCGCATACAAGTCATGCGGCTGAATACTTAAACAATCAAATAAACTCAACTTAGTTAGTTAATCATAACTATAATATAATTACAAGTCCGGATTTTAGAAGCCGGATGTTACATTTTAACATGTAAAAATTCACACTTCTCACAAGGTGCACTCACACTTGGCTATATATATGGAATCATACATAAGATGAAGTATGTCATACCCCCGCTAAGAGCGGAAACACGGGGATGTAACAAGACGGGATCGTCATAACACATTGTTAACAATAGAGATGCAATATATGTAATTGATGATAAAAGCGCGTCATGACGACACCCGACATAAAGGAGACTTGTGTCGTGTTTAGTCAATATTCAAGACAGCATAGCCATAAGCATTAACTTGTAAATAATTCACATAACCATATATTATATCCTTGTAATGTAATTCCCACAACCCGGGAACAAAGTATCCAAAAGAATGATAATTGTTTAATAGACTATAACAATGTTTCAAAATGATTGTTTGTCAAGTATGTTCAGTCTCAAAAATGCATCCTAGGGTCTCCACTAAGGCAGCACTCCTAGATCTTCAGTTATCATTGTCACCTGAAAAGATATGCTCAAAATGATCAACAAAATTGTTGGTGAGCTCGCAGGTTTAAATTATAAATATGTAATTGATGCTGTATAGTATTTGTTGCGGAATACCGTGCATACAGTTATAAGTAAGCAAAATCACATAATCATGAGTTTTACAACCAAACCTAATGACTTACACACAGCAACTTGTCGGAATATATTCACCCAAGGCCCGTTCCTGGCAAAATGATGGTACCAACTAGTAAACCATCTGACAAGGGTGGGGTTGTCAACCCAGTAGTACTACCAATACCTATCCATCGGTTCCAACACCGGAATTAAATGGTTGTAAGAAAGAACCACACAGCAACTCATGTATGCATCAGATAAGTACTCATAAAACAGTATCACGTTGATTCCAAGTATGTAAATTGTATGTAAGTTGTACAGCATAGAAAACGGATGAGCATACTTTTCCCCCATGTTTGTAAACGTTGAAATATTGTATAAGCATAAAAAGGGCCACGAAACTCACTTGTTAAGTGGTAAGTATGTATGATGAAAGCTTCCCAAACGTTGTATGCAATGAATGGTCAAATACCTATTGACAGTTATGTTAAGCATTAATGATGTGCCTAATGTTAATAGTAATGTTTAGTCGGGTCGGGTCGTATCGGTTCGGTCGCGGGTAACACACACACACAAACACACGCAATGGATCTTATGTAGATCCAAATACCAGAAACGTTGCCATTGTCGATGACATTTGTGTAAAAGTGTCATTGTTGTTAGAGAAATACTTAGTAAGCATTAGTATTACAAATCGATTGTTGTTAGTTGTAAAATGTTAAGTTAATTCGATTTGGTTTAACTTCAGTGAATTTGATAGTGTTAATTTGAAGATTGTCATTAGCAATGGCAACCGTGTCGATGTCACCTTAACATCACACGACAAACACACCGCACACAAGAGGAAATCACACGCAGCAACTCCAATCGCACGACAGGTTCAGACGCACGACTCAACACTCCATTCGCACGAATCAACCCTCATTCGTACGAATCAGCTTCATTCGTACGATTGAACCTTCATTCATGCGACTCAGCATTCAGTCGTACCATACAGCACCCAATCGCACGACTCAACATCCATTCACACATTCAACCTTCATTCGTACGAATTAGATTCATTCGTATGACTGAACCTCCATTCGTGCGACTAGTCATTCAGTCGTGCGATACACGCACAATCGCACACATTCATCCGTATAGACTCAATCGCATGAATACACACAGTCACATGACTCGATCGCACGACACACACACACTTACATAGGCTCAGTCGCACGACTCACTCAATCGCATGGACTCAGTCGCACGACTCACCCAATTGCATGGACTCATTCGCACCATACGCCCAGTCGCACGACTCAGTCGCATGACAGACTCAGTCGTGAAAACAGCAGTTCGCGACTGCAGAAAGTGCAGAGCAGCATTCGACTGCTCCGTGCACGAGTTTCACGCCACAAGGACTTCCAGAAACACTTATCTAACATATCTAAAGAAGATGCACACGCAGAAAGGCAACACACGCACCCACATGACCTTATGTGCTCGGGTTGAACCCGAGCACCCGAAACCCTAAATTGCAGCAGTAAAACGAGCAAGAAGGGACAACCAAGGTCGTCTACCTGCTAGGAATGTGTAGTCTCAGCTGTAGCTGTGGTTTAACAGGTGAGAATGCGAAGAAACGGGGCGTTTCGGTGCAAGGAAGAGGTGAAAAATGGAGAGAAATGAAGATGAAGAAGATGAAGTAATGGTGGCTAGGGCTGATAAGGGGCTTTATATACCCAGCCCTAGTTTGGCAAAATGTCACATTTGGTCCCTGCAATTAGCCCCCCGAGTTCCCGAATTTGTTTCGGTTGAAAACGACGTAAATATGCTAGTTATATTAAGAATAGGGATGTATTTAATAATATTTGTGTCTTAAAATGATGTTATTAATGACATTAATATTATATCAATATAATATATTTAATGATGACGGTGGCGATATTTGTAAACGTTTTAGGTGATAACGATGCAAACAATGATAACACAAGTGTAAAGGATAACCAAGCAAGTATGATATCCGCACATATGGTTTATAAAGATGAGGAATGACCAATTAAAGAAAAGATAACAAAAACTCGTCAATTGACGGACCTTTGGTGACAGATGTCACAAAGTATGACTAGTACGCTCAATTGCCTAGTATGAATACGTGTGAAATCATATGCTTGATAAGGGATCAAATCTCCACCTGTGTTAGGTATTTACTTGCATAAATCATTAGGTCTTTGATGGGTTGTAATTTGGCTCGGGTTCAAGGTACGGATTATTTGGGGAAAAGTGGGTAAATGCTAAAAACAACGGTCTTGGCTTATTTCATAAACTAAAAGGAAAAACCAATAAAATGGGTATTTATACAATACTCAAGCTAGAAGGGATATGATAACTTGAGGACTCATTTACGGTCAGATCGTTAAGACCATATTGCACTTTTAAAAACTAGACCTCCTCCTTAACCCGATGATATACGTAGCTATCCTTTTTTGACAGGATCTCAGCCTCTCGTTTGATCAATCAGATTGGTTTGCAGCGGATTTAGCACGTTAATTAGCAATTATAGCAAGAACATAAAAGATATTGCAAGTAAAAGCACAAACATAGAGAGAGAAAAGAGTTCTGCGAAAAATTAATTGTTCTATTGCTCAACACGTTTCGGAAATTAAAACAGCATGGTTCACCATCCTTTTATAGGCGGCAAAAGGATGGTGGTGATGTCCTTTCTCTGACATCAACCGATTATTAAAATTACAACTGACGGAACATAAAACTACTGAAGATGTCAACAGCTGACATCTTCTTACAAAAGTGTTCCTATCTTTTACAAGTACTGACAAAAGTAAACTACTGAAATCCTACAACGACTGAAGAACAAACTCTTCAGTCGTTTATAACTACTGATACTATAACAGCTGAAGAACAAGCTCTTCAGCTGTTGTACAAACTACTGAAACAAAATAAACTACTAAAAGGGAAAAACCCACAACAACTGAAGAAGACTTCTTCAGCTGTTGTGACAAACTCCAAGTCTTCAGCACTTGTTCTTCAGACTTGGCTTCAGATGATGTAACAGCTGATGACTTCAGTAGATGTCATCAGCTGTTGTCTTCAGTCTTTGTCTTCAGACTTTGTGCTTCAGTAGAAGGTCTTCAGTTCTTCAGTTCTTCAGCTTTTGATTCTTCAGTACTTGTCTTCAGTACTTGAAGTCTTCAGTACTTGTATGATCAGTACTTCAGACTTCAGTACTTGTCTTCAGTACTTTAGAGTCTTCAGCTGTTGTTCTTTAGTTCTTTGATCTTCATACTTTGATCTTCAGACTTTATCAGAACAGCTGATGGGAGTCTTCAGCAGTTGTTGCAGTGGCATGTGGGACTTAGAGGTTTTCCTGATCTTGGCTCATTGGTTCTTTTGGTCCAACATTTTTAAAGGGTCGTTTGGCTTGGAGCCTAATTGCATCCAACGGATTTGGATGTCGAATTCTTGGATTTGGTTTGGTTTTTTTTTGCAGTTTCCTTTGTGAAACCAGTTCCCCACACGTTGGGCATCTTTCATATCATTTTTCCTTTCTTAAACACATATCTTGAAATACCACAAAATAATGGAACTAGTTTTCTTCTTCTTCCTTTTTTTCTTTCTTTCTTTCTTTCTTTTTTTTTTTTGAAATAAGCCAAAACTTGTCTTTAACGAAAATGGGTATTGTTGAAGGCTTTTTGGTTAAATGGCTTAGTGGTTTGGGTGATGGAAAATGAAAACGTTTAAGCTCAATGGGGCTAACTAGGGATAATGTTTGGGTAAGGATATTTGAAAATGGTAGAGGCTCGAATGTCGGGTTTTCCTAATTGCCTAAATCCTTTTTATGCATGAAACACTTATAAGGTTTTGAAATGCATACCCAAAACAAGTTCTAATTCACACGCCATATAAGGCACCCTCAATATATCCATAATGAAAGCAAAAATACATAAATGCAAAAGCTTGTTTAAGGCTCAAAAATAAGCTCACACATAGGATGGAATTGGGTATAAGTGTTTCATGTTACATGTTTGAATAATTTTTACCAACTCGTTTTGCTTTTCTGGATATCACAAAAAATATTTTTAAGGTTATTTGGGTTTGCTTTATTTGCTTATTTATTTCTCGAAAACATATATTTATATTTTGTTTTATCAAAAATTGTTTCATGTTTACTGTGTTGTTGCCACAAACATTAAAACTAGAGTGACTTTTTGCAAAAGATTTAATTATAACTTGGACCTATTTATAAGCAAAGTATCAAGCATAGATACCATTCCCTACACTTAAACTTCACATTGCCCTCAATGTGATTAACAATAAATATTAAGTAGAGAAAGCCAAACAAAAACTCCCCTAAAATGATGAGTCAAATGCGTGCGATCGTTTTTCCACAGCCGCCTTGAATGAGCTCAAAAGAATACATCGGGATTAATCTAAAATATCACCAATTTATTTAAGCAGAAAGTTAAAGTCCTAAGCACACAAAATAAAAATAAACAGACTGAAAGTAACATAGAGCCATGTTTTGGTTACGGGTCCTTGGCTAGACCCTTCCCCACACTTAGTTTTTAATAAGATGAAGCTTTATCACCTACGAGAAAATCTTAGTTGATACATCGATTTGGCCATTAACCGATGACCATTAACTTTGAATCTTAGTCCCTCATTGTTTTCAATCTTGATAGCATTATATGGATCGACTTCTTCTTTTTTTAATAATAATTTAATTTTTTTCGAAGTAAAACAAAATAGTCAAAATTTGGATTGCCTTTCGGCAACGGCGCCAAAAACTTGATGCGTGCGGATAGTATATATATTATGATAAAGGTTTTTCGTACAAATTCAGTTTTAAATGGTTATTACTAATACTAACTATACACATAAAAGGCAAGTGTACCTATCGTGAGGTAATATAGTGTTGGTAAGAACCAAGTATCAATCCGTGGACACACTAAGCCTACTCAACAACCCTCATAATTGACTATCAATTTTGATTTAGAAAATGATAAGTTAAATAAAATAACAATAAATAAAGATAGATAAAGATAGATTGTGACTTTTGGTGATTCTTTCAGTGAAGTAAGACTGTTATCCTAATTTAGATTACACATATGCAACTGTGATGAATTGTGGTGTGATTAAAGATATTGATTAAAGTAATTATGTTAATGTTTATAAATGTAAGCTGGTGCGATTTCTCGTCTATCCGCTCCGTAGTGACTAGGACCACGTCAGGTTGAGATTTACTGCTTAGGTCAAAACCCTAGTAATGTAGGTAAATATTTTATGTCCTTTTCGACATACGATTTTTGAAAACATAACTTAATGTAAGAAGAGAGTTGATTAAGTTCCTTTCCAACATACCATTAATTTTAGAAAACCATAACAATTACCGTAGATTTCTCAGACTAATAAAAGAGAACCCGTAAGTGATCAGAAAGTTAAGGTGATAAGATTTCTAATAACCACTATTTAATTAGCCATAGATTTGTTATGAATAAAAGTTGATCATACGTTTTTCAATCGTGTATGACAATCACAATTACAAATCATAAGTTTATAACTTCACATTCAAATGTAGGTGCTACCCATCGAAAGTTTTCCCAAGACCACCATAACATTAACATAATATAAATCACACCATTAGTTTATCACAAACTAAATAAGGTTTCACTAAATTAGGATAACAAATGAAGTTAGCTCATAATGAGCTTGAACCTAATAACAAAGACAGAAGATAGTAATGAAATCATCGATAAATTTGAACAATCAAACCGGTGATTCACTATGGATGATGTTAAAAGATCCCGAGCTTCTTCTAAGTGTTGAATGGACCTCCAAAACCTTCAAATGACCTTCAAAGGCTGGGTTCCCGAGAGGGAACATCAGCACTTCACCTCCCAAAAGCTTCCCTCAAAGTTGCAAATGAAGTCCTATTTATAGGCTTTCTGGAGTGTTTAAGCACGGCCCCGTGCACGGCCCCGTGCTAGTACAACGTACGTAAAATTTGGTCGGCTAGTACGCTCAGAGCTTGTCGGGCACAGCCCCGTGTTCAATAGGGCATGGCCCCGTGTTTGTGGTGGGGCACGGCCCCGTGCCTCCTGGGGCATGCCCCCGTGCCACGTGTCGGGGAACCGTACTTTTTGTCCTGTCGGACCAACAGACACGGGGGTGTGTTGATTTAAGCACGGGGGTTTGTTTTAGGCTGGGTATGGGGGTGTGCCTCATGAAGCACGGCCCCATGCTTGAATTCCAAAACTTGGTTTTCTTCATTTTCTTCTTATTTATGCTCCTTTTGTTCATCTTGGTCTTTTCCAAGCCTGAAAACACAATATGAACGATTTAGGTATCAAATCATCATTTTCAGTAAGAGTTTATAGAATAATTGATGTGCAATTGATATGTTTTATATGTATAATTTGAAGCACATTAACATTGTTGTTGTGATAAAAAGAGGGAGGGATCAGCTTGGGATTTGCGAAAACCAATGTGTAGAAGGAACTGGGTAAGCTCGATGTACCAAGCATGGCCTTGTTTTAGACCGTACAATGATTTTCGAAGGTGACAAAGATGGTTTAGGAATTGAGAGTGAGTGTATCGTGGTGGTTGAAGAATAAAGACCTCTTCATGAAGTGTGCCATGAAGGATGGCATTATTAACATCAAGTTGACATAGGGGCCAGTTATTGGAGAGTGCTATGGATAAGACGGTGTGAATGCTGACCAATTTGGTGACAAAGCAAAAGGTGTCCAAGTAATATTTTCCAAACTGTTGGTAAAATCCTTTTGCCACCAGGAGGGCTTCGTAATTTGCAATGGAGCCATGAGGGTTTCTTTTGACCCAGAAGACCCACTTGCAGCCGATAGGGTGTTGGCAGGTATGGGGAACGAGATCCCACAAATGATTTTGGAGAAGTACATTGTATTTCGTATCCATAGCACTCCGCTATTTTAGATCTTTAAGGGCTTGGGATATGAGAAATGGGTACAAGGGTAGGAGGAATATGATGTAGAGTGGTGGTGTTGACGAATTAATCATTGAAATATTTAGGATTGGTCTTGCGGGTGCGAGGGGGAAGGTTTGAGGCAGAGGTGGATGAGAAGGGAGGGGGGATGGAGGAGAGTTGGAGGGAGGTGAGGGCGAGGGGGCGGGGATGGGTGAGATAGGTTCGAAAGAAGGGGAACGGTAGGAATGGGGGTGAGTTTGGCGATGTGAGTGGCGCAGGAGGGGGTGAAGGAGGAGCCGGTGGTGAGGTGGGTTGATGGTTGGAGGAGAAGGGTCTGGGATAGGTGTGGAAGAAGCGACAGGAAGGGGAGTAGGGAGATGTAGGAGTGGGGTCGAAGGATCGTATGGGAGAGGAATGTGAGTGCATGGGGTTGGGGTTTGGGGAGAGAGAAAGGAGGGGGTGGGATGTGTACTGAAAAAAGGAAGTAAGGGAGGAGCATGAGTTGGGTGGTTGTTGGTACACATGTCCCCAGTTCTAGTCTAGTGAGCTTAAATGTAATAGACTTTCTTCTTGTAACACATATGTAGTGTTGAATCAATGTAATGAAAAACTCTTCAGTGAATGTTTGATTGATTGTTTAATGTCATATCTATTAATATTGTTTGTTGTTATACGCATATATGAACATGTTATATAGGTTTACAGTTGTTATACATAGTTCTGAATCCCTAAAGGTTCAAGAATGTGTTTAACTAAGGTTCCTGATTCAGTCGCACGACTGGACCATGCGAATGGGCCAATCGCACGACTGAACCAGGTGATTGAGTCAATCGCACGATTGAGTCATAAGACTGACTCGGTCATACGAATGAATCAGTCGTATGACTCAGTCGCATGACTGAGCCAGTCGCTTGGCTTAGTCGTACGAATGAAAACTGAAACCTATAAATACCACTCAATTCGTGGAAAAACGTAACACTTTGAGAATTATCAACCCTAGCAGTTTCTGTTCGTCCGGAGAGACCCTTCCAACTTCATAGAACGTTTCTGATCGATTCTAATCAATTCTTAACGTATTTTCATCGTTAGTTTTGATCGGGTTAACGTTCTCCCTGATTGGATCGCCAATCAAATAGGATTCCGCACTATTTGATCTGGTTTCACGTTTGAATCAGTTAGTACTCCATCGTACACGGTCCTAACAAGTGGTATCAGAGCTTTGGCTCTTGATTCTTCATGGATTCAATCGTTTTTGTGAAAAGTCAACATTTTTAAGCGAAAAGATCCGTTCTTTCTGCTCAAAATCAAGTTTTTACGTATGCATGTTCTGGAAATTGAGTCTTTTTCGAGTTGCAGCCGTCTAGGGTGTAAAAGATTGCGTTTTTAGGTCAAAGTGTGTGAAAAAGTTCGATTTCAGCAGTCTCAGTCGCACGATTAACTCAATCGCATGACTGAACTCCATTCGCTAGTCCAATCGTACGACTGAATTCAATCGCTCGTTAAATCGCATGATTGACTCAGTCGGTCTTTCCATTCGCACAACAGCCCTAATCGCCTGCCCAGTCGTACGACTAAGCTCAATCGCACGATTGTGTTTCAGTCGTCCCCAGTCATTCACCCCAGTCGTATCAACAATTTGTTTGCCAAGTCTAATTCTAATTCATCATGGACTCAGAGAACTTTGCATTCTCAGCAGGAAAAGACTCAAGGATCCAGAACCTACTGCTACTGGAAAATGAGATAGGAAACCATAATAAGCCCTAAGCTGTTATCTATTGATGAGTTTCCTCAATGGAAGCAAAGGTTTGAGATTCATCTCAATGGAGTGGACACTAACCTCTGGAATGCTATTGAGACTGGTTACAATATGCTAGTTGGAGCTGATGGTATACCCCTAACGTTGAGTGGATTGACTGATGCACAAAAGATTGCTTACAATGCAGAAAAGAAAGCCTATGCTATGTTAACACAGTCTATTCCTAAAGAAATCTTTCATCAGTATTTTAAGCACAAGCAAAGTAAAAAGTTCTAGAGGCTCTTGAAAAAAGGTATGAAGGGAGCACAACTCTTAAGTCCTTAAAGGCCAAAGCATTAAAAAAAGAGTTTGATAATTTTTCTGCCATCGGGAATGAGAGTTTGGATGACATCATTGGCCGCTTCTATCATCTGATGAGTGAGCTTCACACTCATGGTGTTCAAACGTCTAAGGAAGAAAAAGTGTCAAGTTTGGCTGACGGGCTTCTAGAGAAGTGGGATTCATTTATTTCCACCCTAAGATACAACTCAGTACTTGAGACCTTGGATATAAATGATTTCATCCTGAAACTGAGAGAAGAAGAAGTGAGACACAAGTACAAGGCAAAGAAGGGTTCATATGCTTAGGATCCGACTCTTTACAATGTGACTCCTACTCCAACTACAAAATCTTCAAGTGCTCCTCTACAGACAGCATTTGTTTCTAATTCATCTGCAACTAGTCAAAGCTCATCGTCGGGTGGTGAGTCAACTGTCTCATCAGGGGTTCAACACAGTGTTACTGAAACTCAATCGACAAAGTTAGCGACAGAAAACTTGGGAAAAGTGAATGTGGAAGTGGCTAAGGAACACATGGATTTACTGGCTGCTGTTGTTCATTCCTATGATGGCTTGGTAGCAGGAAAGATAAGAAACTGCCACTTGGCTGATGAAGACTATGAGCAGGTGGATGAGAATGAGTTGGATAGAATGGATATAATATGGGCTCTCGCTAGTGCTGTACGACGAGCTAAGAAGTTTGTGAAGAAGACTGGTAAGAATCTGGTGGCTACCAAAGATACTACTTTTGGCTTCGACAAGTCTAAAGTCACCTGTTTCAATTGTGGTGAAAAAGGACACTTCAAGTGGGAATGTGTCAAACCAAAGAAGACTGGCAATGGAAACCTGTTCTCGTCCTTCACCAAACAGGACAAAGAGAAAAAGCCAGCTTCAACAAGCAGTGATTCAAAACCAATGGTGGCTCAAGGTGATGAAGGACAGGACTAGTCCTTCCAATTCTTATCTGATGGTGAAGCCAACATTGCATCTGTTGAAGATCTGAATGAAGACTCAACGAGTGAGGGGGAGAACTCAACTGAACCTGACACTGCTGATTTGGATGAAGACATAGCTGCTATTGATCAACTTGTTGAAAATGAACTGAATGTTGAATCTGAAGCAAAATCTGAACCTCAAAATGCTTTCATGGCTGGAACGTCTACATCTGCATAGGTAGAATCCAAGGATGATTTGTTTATTAAACATGCTTGTGTTGAATGTGATAAATTTAGGGAAAGCATTGATCTGAAATTTGCTAGGTTATTAGATCACAATGATAACTTAGTAAATGACTTAAAATTCTGTACAGAGGCAAATAGAGTTTTAAAGCAAAATGAAAGTAGCTATAAAGAAAAGATTGATACATTAAAGAAACAGTTAAAAGAAACTGAGGTTGTTGTGTTTAACCAAGAAAATGATATAAAGTTCTATTTAAAGACAATTGAAGAAACTAAAAAGGACAGAGCAGTTTTGCAAGTTGAAAACGAGTCTTTGAAACAAAAACTCCACAATTTAGCTAGTTCTTCACATATTTTGAAAAACTTGGTTAAGGAACGCAACAACGGGGAAGGTTTGGGATACAAAGTTGTGCCTCCACCACATGAGATCCTTTTAAACACCAAACAACATCCAATTAATAATAATCCAAAAAAGGATCATGTGGTGACAACTCCACTGGTCAGCGATCCGGACACAGCAATTAAATCTGCTCCTCCGGCTACTAATCAGAAAGCATCAACATCAGGCACAACTGGTAAAACTATAACTGAAAACAGGGTGGAAGAGAATGTTCAAGCATCTCTTGGGTTGGGTTCAAAATCTGCTACAACACAACCTAAGATTTCCAAGACCACCCAAACTAAATTGGTTAAGCAAGACAACTACCATCTTTTAAGACAAAACACACATAATGTTAAACAAGTAAAATTTGTCAAGGAAGGTGAAAATCATAGAAGTAAGACAAATAAAGAAGTGTCTGAAGTTTACTCACCGCCCCACAAGAGATCTCCTAGTCCTGTTGAAAGGAGGTCATGCTATACTTGTGGACAACGCAGTCACATCTCTTTAAATTGTCCACGCTATCAGACACCCAAAATTAAAATTGAACTAGACAATGAAGTAAAACAAGTTTCAAAACAAAGATCTAAGACTCCCATTAGATCAAAAACACCTATTCGGTCTAAAACACCTTCTAGGTCGTTTACATCTCCTCCACGCCAAAGACAACACAGACAAGTCACTGGCAAGTCTGTGATGCCTGAGGTAAAACCTGTTTTTGAAACGAAACCAAAGGTTCAAACTGTGAATCAGTCATCAGTTTACCACAAACAATCCTTTCATAGGGATGGTTTGTGGAAAGTCAAAACAACTAATGTGTCTGATAGCAAGGATAAGTTGAAAGTTGAGGTACCACCCACTAATAAAGGACAGTGGGTCGAGTTCATGATGTGTGATGCCTCAGGGAAACCCAAGCCATTCAAGGCTTGGGTCCCCCTCCTTAACTAATAATTTTCTATTATGTGCAGGTTGTCCGCTATAGTGCTTCTACCAATACATGGATAGTAGATAGCAGAGCTTCCAGGCACATGACGGGAAATCAGTCCCTCCTTTATAATGTCAAACAAATTAAAGGGGGACACGTTTCTTTTGCTGGAAATAAAGGAGGATACATTACTGCTCAGGGAGAAATAGGTAATGTAAAGGTAAGGTTCGATAAAGTTAACTTTGTTCAGCAATTAGAAAACAATCTTCTTTCAGTGTCTCAGATATGTGACAAGGGCTTCAAAGTTATGTTTGATAATCGAAAATGTTACATTCTGAAGAAAGAGATGGAAATTTCAGAGGAGCAGGTATTAATGTCAGCATCTGGATATAATGACTTGTATATTCTAGATATGTCTAATGCTTCTACTAGTGCTTCTACTGTTCAATGTTTCTTGTCTAAAGCTACAGAGAAGGACTCCATCTCATGGCACAGTAGAATGGGACACATTAATCACAGGAAGATGAATCATTTGATTCATAACAACTTAGTTGATGGAGTTCCTGTAAAGAACTTCAAACTTCTTGATTTTTGTGTCTCATGCAAGAAGGGAAAGCACACCAGGAAATCTCACAAGACTAAGCAAGTCAACTCTATTGAGATGCCCCTGGATCTACTGCACATGGATCTATTCGGTCCAGTCAGCACAAAGAGTATCGCCGAGACTGGTACTGCTTTGTAGTCACTGATGACTACTCACGATTCTCCTGGGTGATGTTTCTGAAAGCAAAGTCGGACACCTTTGAGTCATTAAAAGTGCTGGTTACTACACTAGAGTCGCTCTACAAGCTGAAGGTTAGGAAAATTCGCTCAGACAATGGAACAGAGTTTAAGAATCAGTGGATGGATGCTTTCTGCAAAGAAAAGAGAATTGTTCATCAATTCAACTCTGCATACACACCACAGATGAATGGAGTTGCTGAGAGAAAGAATAGGAGCTTGATCGAGACCGCCAGGACTATGTTGGCATATTCAAAGCTGCCAGTGCAGTTCTGGAACGAAGCTGTTGCCAACGCATGCGACACACTAATCGTGTGTCAGTACTGAAGAGGCATGGAAAGACTTGCTATGAGTTGCTACAGAAGCGTAAACCTAACCTGGAGTATCTGGAACCATTCGGTGCTCCTTGTACGCTTCTGAAGAAAACTCAAGAGGGCAATTTCAATGAAAAGGCAGATCAGGGGATCTTTCTAGGATACAGCATACCAGACAAACGAGTTTACAACAACTCTACGGGTCAGGTAGAAGTATGGTGCAATGTTGACGTTTAACGATTCACCATCCCCCTTGCTGGAAAAGGTCCATCGTCATTCTTTGACTACGATGGCTTTTACAAATCATTCAATCTTCCTCAGATAGATTCAGATGAAGATATTGCTACTCAGATGATGCAAGATGTTCTAAACACACCGAATCTGGATACTAGCAATACAACATGTGACAGTCGTCACTTTCAGGTCCGTTAATTAACTTAAAAGTTCGTTAACTCTTCCTGTGCATTTATTAATTTGCGTAATTTATTCGTCTTTCGAATCGAATCTTTTCGTATACCGTTTCTTGTTCACCCTAATATTAATAATAACCTAAATTGTCAAATCTGTTATAATAAAAGAATAACTTGGTATGACACGTGTCATCACCACAATTCTCCTCACCAAAATTTTCCCGCCTCTCTCTCCTATTAAATAATTACCTTAATTACTAATAATATTATTTAATATTTTTTTGATTAAAATATTGTTTTTATATATTAAGAAAAATATTTTGAAATAAATGAAATTTTATAAGTAATATTTTTTTCTAAAATATCAAACTTTGTTAAAAATATGATATATTATAAAACTACTATTTTTAAAAAGTAAATTATTTAAAAACCAAAAGTAGTTTAATTTAAGAGTTATGATAATAAAATATTTTAAAAAATGATATTTTTATACGATTTGTTTACGAACAAAATATTATTTTAAAAAAAATTAAAAACAAAGTTATAAAATGTTGATATCACTGTTTTATTACTTATAATACTTACTTATACGTAATTTCAGTCATATCATATTTTAAAATATCATTTTATTTTCCATAAGTTTTATTATATTAATATTTTATTTATTCAACCCGTGTAATACACGGATTTTCTAAAACTAGTATTATATAAACAATAATTAATAAAGTTTATTTACTAATTAGTGTAACTAATACCATTATTATTATTATTATTATTATTATTATTATTATTATTATTATTATTATTATTATATTATTATATTATGTGTGTGTGATTGCCCATATGTATATATATGTTAATTATGTCTTCTGCGCTGAACTAATTGTATCTATATTTGTATATATATGATTGTATATATGCGTAAGTATGTATGAGCAGTGTGTATATATATGATTGTATATGCGGGTGTGTGTATATGCATATATTGTGTATATATGCGGCAGTGTGTATATATGCAGCAGTGTGTATATATAGTGTTTGTGTATGCGTATGTGCTGCGTGTGTATGTATGTGGCTGTGCGTGTATATATATATGTTGTATGTGTACGTATATAGTGTATGTTTGCATTGGGCGCATTTGGAAGGGACACAGCAGCCAAAGGCTGCTGTGTATATATACATATTATATGTGATCCGAGTGTATGCAGCCATGTATATATATATGTAAATGTGTGTGTGAGTGTGTAAGTTTTGTATGAGTGCAATGTGCGCGCCCGAAGGGAACGTATAGCAGCCTTATGTACGTATTTCGTTGTATGTATGAATCTATGATGTGTATGTGCCGTTATATATATAAGGATATGAGTATGTATCCTGCTGCGTATATATGTATGTATCGCTTGTAGGTGTGAACGCTACTAGTATGTATATTGATGTGTTTGCATATATTTGTGTGTGTGCTCAAGTGTGTGTATGCACATTAAATTGTGTGATGTGCATGTGTTATGTGAGTGTCGTGTTGTTTATAATCTACTTTTAAGTACTTGGTGTAATTATATGCCTACTGCATTATGTAAGGGACAATCTTGATGCTAGATGTTTATGAGTTTAAGTGTATGACTGATTATTTGATCATGCTTATAGTAAACTTGCATTTGAAAGTGCATTTATGTTTGGAATTATGTGGTTCATATAATTTTTATTATATACTAAATTTGATTTATTTTTCTTTTCTTTTTAATTCCTCTCTCATTATTAATATATGTTGTTTGTCGGGTTGTACAAATTATACAATATAAACATAATTATCATATCATAAAATGTGTATGACATGCGTAAATAGTAATTTAAGTTACATACATGTATCAGGTGGACAATAGTGAGTGAGTTGGGTTAATTATATACACAAAATTTATACACATTTCTATTATTAAACGGGTAATTAGAGTATACCTATATTTTGTGTGCGTGTCACGCGTCTAACCCGAACCGACCAACCGCACACGTCTAATCTAGTTGAACACTTTTAAAGATTTAGTTGCAATTATTATAGGTGCTTGATCGTTCGTTGTTCACATTCTTTGGAGTGTTTGTCTATTTATTTCATCACACTCGAGGTGAGTTTCGCGGCCCCGTTCTATTACAACTATTTATAAACATCAAGGGGGAAAAGTATGCTCAACCCTTTTTCATGTTGTGAACTTATTCAATCTTTGGGACTGTTGTGTTTACTGTTTTGTAAGTATCTATCTAGTACATGCATGAGTTGTCTTTGTGGTTCTATATTCACAACTATTTAACTCCGGTGTTGGAGCCGACGGACAGATGTTGATAGTACTATTGGGCTGACACCCCCACCCTTGTTTGTTAGTATACTAGTTGGGACTGACAGTGGCCAGGAACGGGCCCGAGGGTGAATATGTTCTGACAAATTCTTTGTGTACGTCATAGGTTTAGTTGTGATGCTCATGCGATATTACTTGCTTATAACTGTATACAATCATGTCCTACCAAACTTTTACACAGCATCAAGTTTTTGTTTACTATTTAAACCTGCGAACTCACCAACAATATATTGACCTTTTGATCATATCTTTTCAGGTAACAATTAATGAGGATTGCTAGGGATGCTGCCTTAACGATGACCTTAGGCTTACATCATTTAAACTTTGGATGTCTTCGACAATTGCATTTGACAAATACTTGTTATACGCATTTTGATTACTTGCTCCCGGTTTGTGGGACTTATACTTATTTTGGTTTGTAAGACTATGCTAGTCGTGGAACTGACTAACCACGACACAAGTCACCATTGTGTCGGGTGACGTCATGACATGTGGATCTTTGCATTTATTTTGTCTCTATAAACTAACCAGGTGTTATGACGATCTCGTCCGTTACATCCTCGTGTTTCCGCTACAAGCGGGGGTGTGACACAACACCTGCGAGTGGATCATCGGGATCTTCACCAACTGATCAGGTCGAGAGTGATGACTCATCAGATGATGAGGAAGCAGCTGAGACAGGCCTTGCACCAAACGTTGATCAAGTAGGAAGCTCATCAGCTGCTGAACATGTATCTGGAAATTCGGATACTGAACCTCCAGTCACAAATCTAGATACTGAAGTTGTCGTCCCTACGACACCTGTGACTAGGATCAGTACAAATCATCCGCCGGAAGCTATCATTGGAGATCTACACTCCGGCGTGCAGACGAGAAATCAGTTGTATTCTGCTGATTACGCTGCAATTATGGAAAAGGGCTACATGAATGATGGGGCTTTCAGATGCTTTGTCTCTTAAGTCGAACCCAAACACGTAAGCGATGCCCTGAAGGATGAGTCCTGGGTCAACACTATGCAAGAGGAGCTACTACAGTTCAAGAAGCTTGGAGTGTGGGCACTCGTTGACCGGCCCAAAGGCGTAAAGGTGATTGGCACCAAATGGATGCTACGCTGCAAGAAGGATGACCAAGGTGTTGTTATCAGAAACAAGGCATGGTTGGTTGTTCAAGGCTTCAGACAAGTCGAGAGAGATGACTATAATGAAGTCTTTTCACCAGTAGCTAGAATGGAAGCTATCCGCATCTTTCTAGCCTACGCCTCTTACATGAAGATCAAAGTCTATAAATTAGATGTAAAGAATGCATTCTTACACGGGGAAATCCGTGAAGAGGTCTATGTCAGTCAACCCAAGGGATTCGAAGATCCTTATCATCGGGACAGAGTCTACAAGTTAGACAAGGCTCTGTATGGGCTACATCAGGCTCCTCGAGCCTGGTATGAAAAGCTCTCCACTCACCTGCTGAAAACGGGTTTCGCAGGGGTGTGATTGACTGCACACTGTTTATCAAAGAAAGAGACGGTGATTTACTAATGGTGTAAATTTATATGGATGACATAATCTTCGGTTCACGAAACAAAGATCTATGTAAAGAATTTGAATCTGTCATGAAGGCAGAATTTGAAATGAGCGCCATGGGAGAAATGAAGTTTTTCCTGGGATTACAGGTGGATCAGACACCTACCGGTATTTTTCTGCATCAGACTAAGTATGTCGGAGACATTCTTAGTCGCTTTAATATGGAAAATGTCACTGCTGCCGGTACCCCACTCGCTACAAATCATGATGTGGCTTCTGATGAGAATGGGGATTTGGTGGATGCCACTATGTATCGTGGGATGATCGGATCTCTTATGTATATCACTCCCTCCCGTCCAGATATCATGTACGCCACATGTTTATGCTCCAGATATCAAGCAAAACCAAAAGTAAATCATCTGATCGGGGTGAAAAGAATCTTCCGTTATCTGAAGGGTACCCCAACACTGGGGTTGTGGTATCCTCATGACGATGACTTTGAGCTCACAGCATATAGTGACTCAGACTATGGTGGCAGCAAAATGAACATCAAGTCTACATCAGCAGGGTGTCAGTTTTTTGGAAGGCGTTTAGTCACGTGGCAATGCAAGAAGCAGACCTCGGTTGCCTTATCAACCTGTGAAGCTGAATACGTTGCTGCTGCAAGCTGCTGCTCTCAGATTATCTGGATCCAACAGCAAATGCGAGACTACGGTTTGCAATTCTCGAACACCCCTATCTGTGTTGATAACTCTGCTGCTATAGTTGTCACTAAAAATCCGGTACAACACCCTAAAACTAAACACATCGGCATAAAGTATCACTTCATACGCGACTGCTATGAAAAACAATTAATCGATGTGGTAAAGATAAACACGGATTTTCAACGCGCTGACCTCTACACTAAACCGTTTGATAAACCCAGATTTTTCTACCTGTTAGAGGTCAACGGTGTGAAAAAGAAAAGTGACATTATCTCTGATGACACAGATGCATAGTCCGACACTAGTTCTGTCTTTCTTTTATTTTTTATTTTAATTTCCTTGTCTTATAAAAATCCAAAAACACAAAAAGATTTTCTGTTTTAGCATTTTAGGGGGAGATTAGGTTACTTTCAGTATTTAGTTACTCAAAAAAAAGGGTGAAAGGGCAGATAAGCTAAAAAGCAAAAACAACAAAGATAAGACTGTGATTCTACACAAATGGAAAGTGATAGTACACAGGCGTCTAGCTACTTGGAACACCAAAAAGATTTTACATTTTTTAGAATTTTAGTTTCATTAAATCACAGAAAATTGTTAGTCAGAGGATTCTAAGTCTAACAAGATTGGGAAAATGATAGTACGCTTGTGTGTTACTGTAATTACACGGAGAAAATTGATCTAGGGAGGTGCTAGTTCGCTATACGATGTGTTGGTAGATTCAACACAATAGACGAGTAGACGTCATTGGTGAACTCAATCTAACAAGATTGGGAAAAGATTTTTTGCTTGTATCATATCAAGCATGATTCCTAGTTAGAACTTAGAAGTCTCAGATGAATGAAAAACTGTGATATGTAAATATGTTAGTTTCCTTTTCGATAAATATAAAAGGTTCCAAGTAATTGAGTTTATGCCTGTCTGATTCCAAATGAATCTGCCTTGAAAATGTTGTTAATGCTAATAGGCTTATCTACCCAACCCTAACAAAATCACAAAAACATTTTTGTTTTGTTATTTAGTTTAGTATTTTATTTTATTTGTTAAGTGTGTCAGTGTCGGACTGTGCTATGCTGCTCATTGCAGAAAATGTCACAAAATGAACTTAATGTTTAATCTATAATAAATTCTTTCTGAAAAGATAAAAGGATCATTTCTGAGATGATCAGGTGGATAAATGGATCACATCTGAGGTGATCAGGTGGATAAATTGATCATGTCTGAGATGATCAGGTGGATAAATGGATCATGTCTGAGATGATCAGGTGGATAAATGGATCACGTCTGAGGTAATCAACAGATTTTATTCTAAAAGTGATCATGTCTGATATGATCAACTGCTCATAATGTTTATCTATTGTTAAACCGAACTAAGGGTCGTAAGGGTAAAATGGTCAATATGTCACAAGTATGGCCCATTCGCACGACTGAACCATAAGTATGGACCAGTCGTACGATTGGAGCATACGAAGGAGTAAAATTGTACGATTGGACCATGCGATTAAGTCCAATCGCACGATTGGAGGTGACCGACTGTGTCAGACGTCTGAATGAACCTCAATCGTAAGATTGGAGGTAAGCGATTGGGTGAATCGTACGACTAAATCTCAGTCGCACGAATCACTCATGCGACTAGGCTCAGTCGCACGACTCACTCGTACGATACGTCAAATACAAGGTGAATCGGCCATCAGTCGCTCCATTCACCCAAATCGCCTCTCACTCGTACGATACGTCAAATCTCTGCCAAATTTTCAAATATTCCTATTTACCTGATATTACTGCTTTCTAACGTTGGATATCGGTTATACAGGTAATAATCAAGGTGCATCATCATTTAAACCGGGGATAAACATCAAGAATTACTCACAGTTTGACCTAACAGTAACCGAGACTTAAACGGACCAATAAACCATCTAAACTGAACTTTAAGATCAAATTAATGGTAAAAGATGCTAAGTCGGCCTACTCTAGTGTAATGAGCCTAATTTCAACGTTTAACATCAAGTAATGCTCAAACCATGATTTTGAATGGACACATAGTCAAATGAGTGACTGGACACCAGGATGAACTCCAATCGCATGACTGAGTGGACGATTGAGCCAATCGGCTGAACGACCGATATGAATGAGGTCAGTCGGTCGAATGAACCAATTGTATGACCCAGTCGCACGATTGAACTCAGTCGCATGATTCAATCACCCGAATGAGTTCAATCGCATGAAAGGTCAACCGACTGAACTCAGTCTCATGGCTCAATCGCATGATTGACTAGACTGAGTTCTACCAGGTTAACTAGAGCTGATTTGTGTTGTATGGAATCTAATGTCTATATGTATTGTGTTACAGATTGATGGCTGACAGGTGGACCATCAACCCTAAGCACAACATATGTGCACACTTAGACGCTACGACTCGGAATGGTGCCGAGTTTACAGGGGTCATTGCTTTTCTCCAGCGCTTCAGGATCTACAGGGCGATTTCCACACCATGCACTCCCTACAGGTCTATTCAGCAGACCTTCTGGGAGGGTGCATCGGTTGACCGCTCACGGGAGCCCTACTGCATCAGAAGTTCCATCTTTGGTATCGATATAGAGATTACTGCTGAAGACATCAGACGAGTACTTGGTTTGGGTGATGATGCAGACCACCCCACCAGACTTCACCCACTGACAGTTAGAGGGTGCTTCTTGAGGATGAAGTACGCTGGGGATATCAACGTAGGTGTACTGTGACAACCCGAAATTTTTTTTTTTTTTTTTTGTGAATTAATATAAATTTTATATGAATTTACAATTTATTTTATATTTTTATTATTATTTAGTAATAATAAAAGTAATGACAATGATAATAATAATAATATTATCATTAAAACTAATAATGTTAATAATGAAAATAATAATAATAATGAAAATATTATTATTTACAAAATTAATTTAATTGATTAAATAAGTCCAGGGACTGATTTTGTAATTCTTAAAACCTATTTTAAAAACTTTACATATGAAATAATAAACATTCTAAAGTACAGGGGGTTATTCTGTAAATTTGTTTTAAAAACCCAACCCGCCGGCCCGTCCCCTTCGATTTTCCGGCCGCTCTCCGGCGGCTCTCCGGCAGCCTCAAAAGCCAAGTTTATCGCGATGTTAATGAAAACCAACTATCCCGACATCTTCTAGAGGATGAACCGAACTCGGGGACCATTTCAATTTGAAAATAAGAGGCGGTTAGGTGTGTTTCCCACTTCGACCGAAAGTTCGGCCGACCCACTTATCAAAAACGCACCATCGGTTTATTTTAATCAAATTAATGGAACAGGAATGGCTATATAAGCATTCCTAAACTAATGAAACATTCACACATCTCTTAAGCACTGGAAAACGAATCAATTCGATCCTCCATTGCCGCGGACCTGCATTTAGTCGAACGCCCTCTGTAAAGCTTCGAAACAGGTAAAAGAACACACCATTTTACTCGTTTTTACAAGGGGAACAATAACCCCATGAAATCAGACGCAATCAAAATCGGTTTGGGGATCAATTGGGTTCGGATCGAACCTGGGGTTCTTGGTGAATTGGAATTACTGGGGTTTAAGTTAAAAGAATTAAAAGAGGAGTTTAACCGCGGCTTAGAGCCTTGGTTTACTGGTTTGTGTGTTGTGCTTGAGAACCGGAGGTCAGGGGTTCGAACCCTGCCCCCAACACATTTTTTTTAAAGCCTTTTTAAGTCTTTTAAAAATGCAGAAAAATTACCAAAAATTATAGAAATAATTTTTAAGAACTTCTTTTATTTTAAATACCTTTAAATGATTTTCTGTAATTTATTTATTTAAAAACACCTTAAAATAAATTTATAAAATAATATTTAAAAATATTATAAATAACTATTTTATAAAATAGACTTTAAATGATGATTTAAAGTATTAATCTATTGATTGGACACCATATTAATTTTTAATTATGGATAAATTATAATAATTGTGGGAATTTATTTCTTTAAATTCCTTATTTAATTATTTATTTATATACTTATTACAAATGTTATAAATGGTTACTTTTATAAAAATGGATTTTAAATGATGATTTAAATCATCAAGTTATTAATAAGAATTATATTATTTTAATTATGAATTTATTATGATAAATGAAGGAATTATATTTAATAAATTTCATAAATTATTTACAAATACAAATATTATCATTATAATTATGATCACGCCATTGTTATTATTAATATCAATATTGGTAATATTATTAAGACATGGTGTTGTTTGTATACCAAATCGTGTACGTCAAACCGAACCGACCCGAATCCGACCAAATATATTTATTCGCGTTGAACATGTTTTAAAAACTTAATTACAATTAATAATAGGTGTAGATCGTGTTTGATCGTGCATTGCCTTATTCTTTGAAGTTCTTGTTCATTTCATTACAACAAATCAAGGTGAGTTCAAGCCCCACTGTTTTACTAAATCTTTTTTGGGTGAGTTCAAGCCCCACTATTTTACCAAATCTCTTTTGGGTAAGTTCAATTTATTAAAACTCTTTTGGGGGAGATAGCATACTGGTAATGTTACAAACGTTTTCATTATATATTTAAGATGTGTATGATATTAAAGATAGTGCTGTTGATCATTATAAAAGTCCTCACACTTTCGAATTGTTAATATTGGATAGCGGGGAAAGTTGGGTAGTACTACTGGGAGTGACGACCCCACCTGTATGACTCGAGGTCAGTCGGGTGCAATTTGTCCTATGAACATTAGTCACGATCTGACATCGTGGCTGGAGGCAAACATAACACAGTCAGCTTCAATGTCGAAATCACTATTTAATATCGTTTGGGAATGGGCTAGCTAGCCATTACAATGCACATGCTTAAATATACGCTATTGTTAAACTGTGACGTTTAACTGTGAACTCTTGAACTGATCAACCGTTGGGTTGATACACGCTATTGTTAAACTGGGATGTTTAACTGCAAACTCTTAAACTGATCAACCGTTGGGTTGATATACGCTATTGTTAAACTGTGACGTTTAACTGAACTGATCAACCGTTGGGTTGATACACGCTATTGTTAAACTGGGATGTTTAACTGCAAACTCTTAAACTGATCAACCGTTGGGTTGATACACGCTATTGTTGAACTGGGATGTTTAAACGCAAACTCTTGAACTTACCAACCATTGGGTTGAAATACACTTTTGTTAAACTGTTATGTTTAAACGCAAACTCTTGAACTCACCAACCATGTGTTGACTTTAGTATGCTATTCTCAGGTCACTAAATCTGGAACTGCTGTTAGGAGCACTACACGGGTCAAGCATGCATCCTAACGCTTAAACAATGATATATATATATATTTTGGGTTTGTTTATTTTGTTAAACGCTTCTGCATGTATTATAAAGTTTGAACTTTGGTTTGTTATGTTAAACGTTGCATATAGAGTCGTTCCAAGTAACTAATGACTGTGATCCTGGTTTGTTCACACCCCTCCGTGATAGATTCCAGACCCGGAATTTGAGGGTGTGACAGATTGGTATCAGAGCCATTGGTTATAGAGAACTAGGTTGCATACACACTAGACTATAACCGCACACAGTTAGTTAGTTACTTGTTCCTAGTCTTCCTAAACTTAACTTATCATCGTAGGTTCAAATCCTTAGACTTTATGTCTAACCTATGAAAATCTTATCGAGGTTTTGAATTCCATAAACCAAATGAACTTGTGTGACACATAGACACCTGTATTCTGGATTTCCTGGCAAAAGGCCCTCGGGCTAAGGCTAGCATATCGCATATATCTCATTGCGAGACCTGGTATGCTTACCTGGGGATTTCTGGGATGAGTGATAAACTATGGTCAATACACAGGTCTCTAAGGCAAACGGGTCAAATTACCTTGGCGTGTCAATGATTCCCAAACTTTACTGATCTTTTCGTATACCTTGATTGATCGACCCCGATACAATACATACATATTTGGTACTTCAACCATTGATGACCACTATACTTGACAAGATATGTTAACCTGTTAGGAGGAACCGGGGTGATCATGCAAAGCAAGTTACCATTACGGGTGCACACGTAATTGTAACTTGTCGTGCATGCTAAGTCCGGTGAATCTGGTCGGGTGGTAACATTGTAGTCAGTATAAGTCATCATTCCTACACCTTGAGCAAGAAAGTCTCGGTCTTCATAGAACATAGCTACTGATGTGGAAACTATCTATCAGTTCTACTTGTAGGAATGCTCACCTTACCTTGAATTTGGACGAAATTTAAACCATGACATTTGTGTTAATCCCGCGGATTCGAACTGATTCTCTAGCTTGTCTGTTTCTTTAAATCCTTGAATTTCTCTTCCTTTTCATTTCAAGACAAAAGGTCTATTTTCATACGACTGATAGCTTTTGATATTTGGTAATTTAAAGAATGTCTGGAAGAGAACGTGGACGTAGGGAGAAATAACAATCATGAGTATTACAAGTTTCTATTCTATACCCTAGAGTGCTAGGATCATAATTCTAGTAAGACCTTGTTAAGGGTAATAAAACATTACTGACACTTGCTTTTACTTAAGTCCTGTCCTACTTAGAGCTTTCATGGTACTTCCAATCATTTTAAGAGACATTCCTCCACTTAGTATTTCGGTAACTAAGGAACTGGTTGAATATTTAGAATGGAAGTGGACTACAGGAAATATAGAAGAGTGATGAAACTCATATTCTTTGGGATGATGCTAAGGAAAATTAGGATGTCGTGTAACCGGTTAAAGCACATTCTTAGTATACCGGTGATGCTTATATATAGGGTTAGTGAGGTAAGTTCAAAGCCTTGGTGATTGGGTGCTATTACTTAAGGAATGAAATGTAAAAGTTAGAATTGTAATTCTAAAATCATGCAATGGTAGGTTAGGTTGTGCTTTTTATACTGACAAACTCCATAAATTGACAAAGCTGATGTCATACCTTATGACATTAGACCAAATAGAGTTAAGGACACTGAGAAAAAAAAATCTAGTGAGTAGTAGAAAGAAGTTGGAGGGTCAAACAAGCAATCTAGCGGTAAGGTAGACAAGAATGCCAATGTTGTGAACCTAGCTATGTTGGTTAATATGATTAAGCTAACGTGTGTTAAACGGGGACATTAAGAAGGTTGGAGTTCCGACCATTACTATAAGTGTGCCCTAGGTCGATTAGGACCCCAGGACAAGTTAGAAACAATCAGAATTAGGAAATGGCTATAGCTAGAAAGTAAGAACAGTTAAATTATGGAAATAAAGGTCATATAAGTCAAAGTAATACATCACGCGGTCATACATTTACGACTGAAGCAAGCCACATTTGACAAGACTAAGTGTTGTTACATGTATGTACCTTATCATCAATAGCTACGCATCTATTTGATACCAGGGTTGATAATAGCTTTGATTCTTCTAGAATTATTCTTTAACTTAGCATTAACCCTAGTTGCTTAGAAATCATTTTACTTAGTAGAAATAACCAATGGTAAAAATTAGTACAAGAAGGTCATGTCTTTGACATAGACTTAGTACTGTAGGAATTGGTTATCGAAGCATGAAATCAAGATAGTCCACCAGGAGAAGGTGGTTCAACCTATCAAACCAAAGCATGATCCCTGAACCTGAAAGGAGACCCAATCGTTTTAGGTTGATTTTTATTCTAAGCTTGGAGCACTTAACTTCGTAAATTGATTTATCCCCATTTGATCTAGCTATATGGAATCATTTATTCCTTATCTATCGACTTTCATTTTGAGTTAGCATCAAAACGTGATTGTGCGATGGTAGCCTTCCTAAACACTCTCTCTGCTGAAGATATTGTCAACTTATGTTCATGACTTTCTAGTCATACAAATATTCTCAGCTGTGCTTATGGAAACGTACTTAAATATTGCTACCTTGCAAAGCATGTTTCCTATTGTTCAAATCACTTCTTGAATCGCTTTTGAATCCTTAAGCTTGAAAATAATTAAATTTCTATTTGAACAACAAGACTTTAAAAGAGAAGTTCTGGAGAGAGTGACCAGTAAAGAGAGAAATTACTTTTGAGACTGAGTTATTTAGAGCCAAAACATTCTTAATATATGTTGAACCCGTGTTCAGCAAAAATGGGGAGGAAGTTGGTGTTAATTACATGGGCATGGAAATCACTGATCAGGAGAAAAAGAGAGAAAAGATGGCAAAACTAAGAGAAGAAATAGCTGTACAGAAGGCCAGGGAGACATAACTTAATAAAACTGCTCATGTTACAAAGGTAACGATGAGAGCAAAACAAATGCTAGCAACCATGTCACACGAGATGAGATCTCCATTATCAAGGGTCGATAGCATAGTAGAAATTCTATCAACAACAAAACTTGATAAAAATCAGAAACAACTTTTGAGTGTCATGTTGTCTTCTGATGATCTAGTCCTTCAACTTATTAGTGACATCCTCGACTTTTCCTAAGTCGAGTCAGGAGTTCTGAGGTTGGAGGCCACAAAATTTAGGCCAAGAAGAGGTGATGTCCCAGTGGAAGTTAATGGTGATGTTTTACGGATTAGACAAATTCTCACCCACTTGATCAGCAATGCTATCGAGTTTAACCACCAAGGAAAGGTTCAGAGTAATCTTTATGTAAAAGCAAACCCATTATCTCACAACGTCGAGAAATTAACCTGCATCCGTTTCAAATATTCGTACACCGTGGTATGACGTTAAAACAATCAATCGTTATTCTGAATGGTTGATTCATTTTCTGTTTTAATAATATTCTTAACCATTTTCGTGAACTCATTCCAAGATCTTCGCATAGTTTATTATTTCTTTAGACCGATGGTTGGTCAAAGGAGAAATACATATTCACAAGATATGCGTTAAGATCGTTTCATATGGTGACGTTTGGGATTCTTAAATTCCGACGGATAACCTTTCTTATCATTGTTGGTCTTATCCTAATTTCTAGACATCACCTTACCACGAAATTATATTCTGGAAATTATGGATCGAGAAGCTAAACAACTAAAACCTAGCAAGATTCTGATTATCAGAGTTCGGTGGAACTCCCGACGTGGTCCTGAGTTCACTTGGGAACGAGAAGACGAAATGATGCGCAGGTATCCTAACCTGTTCAAGGATGTTGCTCGTACGTCTTAATTTTCGGGACGAAACTTCCTCTAACAGGGGGATGATGTGACAACCCGAAATTTTTTTTTTTTTTTTTTGTGAATTAATATAAATTTTATATGAATTTACAATTTATTTTTATATTTTTATTATTATTTAGTAATAATAAAAGTAATGACAATGATAATAATAATAATAATATTATCATTAAAACTAATAATGTTAATAACGAAAATAATAATAATAATGAAAATATTATTATTTACAAAATTAATTTAATTGATTAAATAAGTCCAGGGACTGATTTTGTAATTCTTAAAACCTATTTTAAAAACTTTACATATGAAATAATAAACATTCTAAAGTACAGGGGGTTATTCTGTAAATTTGTTTTAAAAACCCAACCCGCCGGCCCGTCCCCTTTGATTTTCCGGCCGCTCTCCGGCGGCTCTCCGGCAGCCTCAAAAGCCAAGTTTATCGCGATGTTAATGAAAACCAACTATCCCGACATCTTCTAGAGGATGAACCGAACTCGGGGACCATTTCAATTTGAAAATAAGAGGCGGTTAGGTGTGTTTCCCACTTCGACCGAAAGTTCGGCCGACCCACTTATCAAAAACGCACCATCGGTTTATTTTAATCAAATTAATGGAACAGGAATGGCTATATAAGCATTCCTAAACTAATGAAACATTCACACATCTCTTAAACACTGGAAAACGAATCAATTCGATCCTCCATTGCCGCGGACCTGCATTTAGTCGAACGCCCTCTGTAAAGCTTCGAAACAGGTAAAAGAACACACCATTTTACTCGTTTTTACAAGGGAAACAATAACCCCATGAAATCAGACGCAATCAAAATCGGTTTGGGGATCAATTGGGTTCGGATCGAACCTGGGGTTCTTGGTGAATTGGAATTACTGGGGTTTAAGTTAAAAGAATTAAAAGAGGAGTTTAACCGCGGCTTAGAGCCTTGGTTTACTGGTTTGTGTGTTGTGCTTGAGAACCGGAGGTCAGGGGTTCGAACCCTGCCCCCAACACATTTTTTTTAAAGCCTTTTTAAGTCTTTTAAAAATGCAGAAAAATTACCAAAAATTATAGAAATAATTTTTAAGAACTTCTTTTATTTTAAATACCTTTAAATGATTTTCTATAATTTATTTATTTAAAAACACCTTAAAATAAATTTATAAATAATATTTAAAAATATTATAAATAACCATTTTTATAAAATAGACTTTAAATGATGATTTAAAGTATTAATCTATTGATTGGACACCATATTAATTTTTAATTATGGATAAATTATAATAATTGTGGGAATTTATTTCTTTAAATTCCTTATTTAATTATTTATTTATATACTTATTACAAATGTTATAAATGGTTACTTTTATAAAAATGGATTTTAAATGATGATTTAAATCATCAAGTTATTAATAAGAATTATATTATTTTAATTATGAATTTATTATGATAAATGAAGGAATTATATTTAATAAATTTCATAAATTATTTACAAATACAAATATTATCATTATAATTATGATCACGCCATTGTTATTATTAATATCAATATTGGTAATATTATTAAGACATGGTGTTGTTTGTATACCAAATCGTGTACGTCAAACCGAACCGACCCGAATCCGACCAAATATATTTATTCGCGTTGAACATGTTTTAAAAACTTAATTACAATTAATAATAGGTGTAGATCGTGTTTGATCGTGCATTGTCTTATTCTTTGAAGTTCTTGTTCATTTCATTACAACAAATCAAGGTGAGTTCAAGCCCCACTGTTTTACTAAATCTTTTTTGGGTGAGTTCAAGCCCCACTATTTTACCAAATCTCTTTTGGGTAAGTTCAATTTATTAAAACTCTTTTGGGGGAGATAGCATACTGGTAATGTTACAAACGTTTTCATTATATATTTAAGATGTGTATGATATTAAAGATAGTGCTGTTGATCATTATAAAAGTCCTCACACTTTCGAATTGTTAATATTGGATAGCGGGGAAAGTTGGGTAGTACTACTGGGAGTGACGACCCCACCTGTATGACTCGAGGTCAGTCGGGTGCAATTTGTCCTATGAACATTAGTCACGATCTGACATCGTGGCTGGAGGCAAACATAACACAGTCAGCTTCAATGTCGAAATCACTATTTAATATCGTTTGGGAATGGGCTAGCTAGCCATTACAATGCACATGCTTAAATATACGCTATTGTTAAACTGTGACGTTTAACTGTGAACTCTTGAACTGATCAACCGTTGGGTTGATACACGCTATTGTTAAACTGGGATGTTTAACTGCAAACTCTTAAACTGATCAACCGTTGGGTTGATATACGCTATTGTTAAACTGTGACGTTTAACTGAACTGATCAACCGTTGGGTTGATACACGCTATTGTTAAACTGGGATGTTTAACTGCAAACTCTTAAACTGATCAACCGTTGGGTTGATACACGCTATTGTTAAACTGGGATGTTTAAACGCAAACTCTTGAACTTACCAACCATTGGGTTGAAATACACTTTTGTTAAACTGTTATGTTTAAACGCAAACTCTTGAACTCACCAACCATGTGTTGACTTTTAGTATGCTATTCTCAGGTCACTAAATCTGGAACTGCTGTTAGGAGCACTACACGGGTCAAGCATGCATCCTAACGCTTAAACAATGATATATATATATTTTTTGGGTTTGTTTATTTTGTTAAACGCTTCCGCATGTATTATAAAGTTTGAACTTTGGTTTGTTATGTTAAACGTTGCATATAGAGTCGTTCCAAGTAACTAATGACTGTGATCCTGGTTTGTTCACACCCCTCCGTGATAGATTCCAGACCCGGAATTTGAGGGTGTAACATGTACTGAATAAGAGCCACCTGTGTCCCCAGTACAACTACTTAGCACATGTCATCCTCAAGTGCATAGCTTCGAGGAGGGGTGGGTTTGATGACCTATCAGACCAGATTCAAAATGCCTACGTGGCACTGGTTCTGAACCACCCCTTCAGCTTCTCGAACATGATATTCTCATACCTGATAGAGAATCTAGAGGCTAAGGGTAAAGAAGGATTCTGCATGTACCCTAGATTTCTCGAAATGATCTTTGATGAGAAGCTGCCAACACTGCCCAAGGAGAGCCATGACGCGATGCAGTTGGAAATCATGGATGATGCGACACTGGGTCGTATGAGAGTATATAGAGGAAAGCAGGTCAAACCCCCAGTGAAGAGACTGATCGGGCATTTGGCAAATGCTGAGTACGTGGCGCCTGGGAGGAGAAAGTGGCGCCACGAGGAGAGTGACTCAGATGTTGAGCAAATTGCTCTTCCATATGACGACTCCGATGATGATGGTGATACGGGCAGAGACTCAGGGCCTGCTACTTCACAGAGCCCCACTAGACAGTTCACTCATTCACCACCTACACACCCAGATGCCTTCACTGCCAGTTTTCACCAGGATTTCTGTCCCTCCAATGAGGAGGAAGAAAGTGATGAGGAGCCTCTGACGAGGACTGTGGGCAGCAAGGTGATTGCCACAGAGAGAGGCATGAGGGGGTAGGTGGACGCCCAGTGGAGTCCGGGGATGCTGCTGCTGAATCAGATCCCTCATATGCCCCGAACCCGCTCAGTAGCCAAGGGGGAGCCTCTGTATCTAGAGGAAAGAGGAAGAAGACTATGGCACACCCCTACGGCAAGAAGGGGAAAAGGTTGAGATTTACATTGACATCATCCACCAGCACAGCCACTACCTCAGCCACACCATCCACCACTACTACCACACCTGCTCCACCCCCAACTTCATCTATTCCACCACCAATATTTACCACCTCACACACCACTACCACACCTGCTCCACCCCCAACTTCATCTATTCCACCACCAATATTCACCACCGCCACAGCTACCACCACGAGCCACCGAGCCGGTCCATCCTCCTTCCCAACAGGTTCATCTCTCCCTCCTATTGGAGTGGGGGAACAGCTAGTAGCACTGAACAGAATGGTGTTGAAGCTGCTAGCTGCCGACGAGGAGAAGTCGGCTAGGCTTCATCAGCTTGAGGAGCAAAATGCTTCTCAAGCTCAGCTTATTGCTCAGCAAGCTGAGCAGATCTCCCAACTCCAGGAGCAAAACGTCCTGTCTACTCAGAAGATTAAGGAGTTAGAGTTTGCTAACAAGAAGATTCTGCTGAAGCTGAAGGGGTCACAAGCTGATCCTCTGAAGATACGGGAAGGATATGATGATGATGATGGAGATGATGAAGAGGATGATGAGAGTGATGAGGATGATGAGAGTGATGAGGATGATGACAATAGTGGTGATGATCAAGCAAAGAAGAGGTAAGATGATGATGATGATGATGATTTTGCTTCAAATGCTGCTGATCCTAGTCGGGAACAACATACAAAAAGAAGACAAGACCATGGATCTACAGCAGCTCCTCAATCATCACATACTACTGAAGCTCCCGAGCAGATCCAAGGCAAAAGTATAGATTAGATGTTTTATTTAACTCTTGTAATTGAATCATCTTTCGATGTATATGAAACTCATGTAAATATTTAATGATTCATGTTTATTTAACTTGATTTCATACTAATGATTGCTACTTTACATGTTGATATTAAACAGATTCGGGATTTTAGCAAAATGAGCATGATGTTGCTTCCCTCCAACAGATCAAGTCTCAACTCACAATGATTCTTGATATGCAGGGGATCGTCAGAAGGTCGGTGAGTTATACTCCTGAAGAAGGAGAAATAATTCACGACCTTACTGATGAGCAGCTTGCTGAAATTTTTCATCTAAATCCAGACGAAATTGTTAAGGATGCTCCAACCTTTGATGATGCTGATAATGAAGAGCTCAACAATGTTGAAGAAATAGAGATAGAAGACATCACAGATCAGCACTATCCAGAATACGCTGACCGAGAAGGCAACGTGTTTCCAGATCTGGTTAACACTCTCAGCAGTGATATTCTGGAGAAACTTAGTGAGAAGGAAAGGGGAGCTGAAGCATCATCTAGCCAAGCCCAAGCCTCGGACACGGATGTTGATATCAGAAAGGCTGAATGGGGGGCTTGCTTCGCTGAGGTCCGAGCCCAACGCGCTACGGCAACTCAGACTACCTACACCAAGCTATACAAAGTCAAGAAGAACATGAAGGTGTCAGGGAAGATCATTGCTTGGGCTCATTTTGATGACCTTGGCGTGTATGCGGTGAAAAGAGAGAGGGGAATCGAGTACTTCAGATTCCCTCATGATCTAAAGACTCTCCCCGGTTTTGAGCTCAACCAGCTGGCACGCCTGAAGTTGCTATACGCTGATCCGAAGAAAATGTCAGGCTGGTTTGAGGCTGCCCTGAAAAGGGAATACCGGACGAGATGGGTAAACTTCAGACCACAGCAGGCTACACGTTACATCCGAAGGTCTGAAGTAAGTCCCATCACCGGTCTACCAAAGATTGTCCTGAAGTGGCGCCCTCCACGCACGATGTCAAGAATTCCACTGAGGGAGATGCCATAGGACTTTACCCCGCACTTTAAGTGGTGGTATTATGACTGGCGCTCGGGAGAGGCCGTCATTGTTTTGGATAGGGAAGGATCTGTGGACACAATAAGGGTGTTCGATCCCATGTGGCTTATCAACTTGTCAGCCTCTGATGTTTATACGCTATACAAGTGGCCACTATTTTTTGACACACAGGATATAGTGCAAGCGCTACAGTTTCAGCATATCATACGTCTATGCTTCGCACTCAATATTCATGCCAGGGTTTCAACAGAAGAAAGAAAGAAAAGATTTGAAGAGTTCAAGAAGGAAGTCAAAGTGTAGATAGAACTAGGTCCAAGGGGAGTTTGTTGGTACACATGTCCCCAGTTCTAGTCTAGCGAGCTTAAATGTAATAGACTTTCTTCTTGTAACACATATGTAATGTTGAATCAATGTAATGAAAAACTCTTCAGTGAATGTTTGATTGATTGTTTAATGTCATATCTATTAATATTGTTTGTTGTTATACGCATATATGAACATGTTATATAGGTTTATAGTTGTTAGACATAGTACTGAATCCCTAAAGGTTCAAGAATGTGTTTAACTAAGGTTCCTGATTCAGTCGCACGACTGGACCATGCGAATGGGCCAATCGCACGACTGAACCAGGTGATTGAGTCAATCGTACGATTGAGTCATAAGACTGACTCAGTCGTACGAATGAATTAGTCGTATGACTCAGTCGCACGACTGAGCCAGTCGCTTGGCTCAGTCGTACGAATGAAAGCTGTAACCTATAAATACCACTTAATTCGTGGAAAAACGTAATACTTCGAGAATTATCAACCCTAGCAGTTCCTGTTCGTCCAGAGAGACCCTTCCAACTTCATAGAACGTTTCTGATCGATTCTAATCAATTCTTAATGTATTCTCATCATTAGTTTTGATCAGATTAACGTTCTCCCTGATTGGATCGCCAATCAAATAGGATTCCGCACTATTTGATCTGGTTTCACGTTTGAATCAGTTAGTACTCCGTCATACACGGTCCTAACAGTGGTGTTGAGTGAAACGAGAAGGTGGTATTGATAAATTCAACATGACTAGAGTGAAAAACCCGACGAAAGGTGAGGTCGTAGCATTTGTAAGCAGATTTGGATGGGGGGTAGTCAAGGAAAACGCATCGAGAAGAGTAGGGTTGTAGCTTGGAAGTGGTGTAGGGGCACAACCACGGGAAGCAGAGACATCCAAAGGGCTTGAGTTTGGAGTAAGAGGGTGACGTGCCATACAACCGGTGGTAAGGTGACTAATGATTGAGAAGAGGGGTAAGGAGACGGTTGATAAGAAAAATTGTGATTTGAAAGGCATGAGACCAAAACGATAGGGTAAGTTGGCAAAGTGGAGAAGTGAGAGGCCCGTTTCAAAGATGTGTCAGTGACAACACTCGGCTACCCTATTTTCTTCCAGGGTGTAGGGAGGGGCGGTAAAGTGTGAGACTCCTTGCGACTGAACGTAAGAGCAAAAGGCCAATGTATTCACCACCATTGTGTGAAAATAGTGAGATAATTGGCTTTCAAAAGAACTTTTCAGCTAATAGTTTAAATCGTGGAAAGATTATTTTAACATCCAATTTCCGTTTTAAGGGATTAAGCCATGAATATTTAGAGTTGTAATCAACAAACAACACGTAATAACTAAAATCATCAACAGAAGTTTGGACGAGTCCCCATACATCATAATAAAGTAATTCTAAAGGT
This sequence comes from Flaveria linearis, assembly GCA_024085815.1. Classification (NCBI taxonomy): domain Eukaryota; kingdom Viridiplantae; phylum Streptophyta; class Magnoliopsida; order Asterales; family Asteraceae; genus Flaveria; species Flaveria linearis. The sequence goes on from CM044009.1 coordinate 60,887,826, forward strand.
TGAGAAGCACTAAAACTATTTGTACCAAAAGGCAGCCTGTGGCTTTTATTTAAAGAGCAAGAATCACAATAAAAAGAAAATTTTGATGAAAGGGTAAAAGGAAGTCCAATAAGCTTGCATAAATACTTGAACACTCTTAAGGAAGGATGTCTAAAGGTTTGATGCCACGCTAAGGGAGAGGTGGTGGTTACGATATTCAGTTGAGGTGAAGAGCGGGAGGTAGCATAGTAAAGGTCATTGATGTTCACCTTGTGTATGAGTTGCTCCCCCGTACGATGATCCTTGACAAGAAAATTATGTGGAAAGAATTCCACGGAAACATGATTAGTACGACATAGCTTAGCAACATATATGAGAATACGTTGTAGTTGAGGTACAAGAAGAACATTGGTGAGGGGGAGTGAACGGGAAGTAGTGGAAAGAGTGTTGTTACCAGTGTGAGAGATGGAAAGGGTCTTACCATCACCGAGAACTATCTCATCAGGTCCGCCATAGTCGGAAAGAGTGTGGAATGATCCGTGATCAAAGGTGGCATGATGTGAAGCACCTGTGTCGAACATCTATTGCCGTTGTTGGTGGCGGGATGATGAGATGGCCATTATGAGCGAGGGGTTTTTGAAAGAACCGGGTTGTTGGGCGCGATTGTTATTGCTACGGGAATCTTGAGTTCCTTGAGTGAAGGAGCGAGATGGTTGCCGGTGTGTGTAGTTAACCGTAGCCAAAGAAGGAGTGGGACTAGTTTCTTTAAGGGTGCGTTCGAAGTCTATAAGTTTATCAAAGAGCCCGGGAAAGGATATGGGGTTCTCTGGAACCTTGAAAGCGGTTGTGATGGTGTTATAGTCATCGCTAAGTTGACTGAGAATGTGCACAATCAGATCTTTATCATCAACCGGACTATGGGTAAAGGCAAGTTCATCTGCAATGTTTTTCATGTCATGAAGGAATTAAGAGACGATGCAAGATCCTTTGGGATTTTTAGCAAGGAGAGACTTCAGGGAGATAATGCGAGATCTCGAAACATTGGCGTAGCAGCTGCCAAGAAGTGCACTAGGTTGAACAGTGTCGAAGCAACTGCCAAGAAGCGCACTGATGATGATCTGATCTTGGCGATACCAGGTAGTGAACTCAGGGTTGGGTTTGGTGCGATCACCTGCAAGGAATTGGGACGGTGGATTAACATCACCGGTGATGTATCTGTCAAGATCCAAACCAATAAGTGTGGAAAGGATTTGTTTTCGCCAGACAGCGAAGTTCGTAGAGGTGAGTTTTATCGGAAAGTGGGTGTTGGCCGTGAGTTGGATGACAGACTGGGCGGCCTTGGGCTCCATAATGGGAGCGGGGGGCGGTTATCAATGGTTACCAGTGGTATGGTGTCTGCCATGGTGGAGAGAAGGATGAAAGAAGTGGTGGGCAAGAAAAAGGAGGGTCACTCGATGGAGCCTGTTATGGCTCTGATACCATAACAAGGTGATGGTTAATGGTTATGAAGACTTATTTCCTTCTCATTCATTGAGGACTTTAAACACACAAGTAAAGGAGAAAGTATATGAGATACATCTGGAGTTGCTAACAACCTTGACTAGGTTGTTCCTACTTCTAGGGAATGTGATAAGATTGAATGAATACAAGTATAATTTTAAATATTAAACAATTAAATAGGTAGTCAATTCTTATCCTTAACAACATAAACATAAATCACAAAATAGTTAAGAATTAAACATAAAATAAGATAATGGATTAACAGTGAATAATAAGAAATTAATCGCAGTTAATATCAATTACGGATTATCAGACAGATTAAAAGAAAGCAATGGACAATCAAATAAATAAAAAGTTGAGATCATGAGAACTGAGAACTCAAAATGTTATACAAAGAGAGTAACAATAATATGTATGAAGCTTTAATTTTTGAAAAAACTCTAGTTTATTGTTGCTTGTATCTCTTAGATTATCCTTTAATCTCTCCTTTAATTGTTTAGTTGAGAACTACTATGGATGACCATGGGAAATGTAAGCTTATGGGGACAGACAAACATAAACTGCGAATAGTAAAATGATAAGTCTTAATTTCCTAAAAGAAAATTCGGTTGACTTTCTTATATGAAGGCTCAAGCAGCATCCGTGTTGCCCATAAACAAATAGAGCCGAACCTGTGTATGCATCTAAATGTTTTTTTTCCTGATATGTTATTCTCATTATTGTAACCATGTAATTTTTTAATATATTTTATGCACGTAACATAAATTATTATTTTTTTAAAACAAACATAATCTTAAATTAACTGTTTGAAACAATTTATTCATCACACGAAATAGCAAACTTTTTTCACGTGAATGTAAGATCTTACAACACACAAAACGCATGTAAGATATAATAGTTATTTTATTATAAGTTTCCTTTTAACTTTTAAGTATGAAAAAAATCACAATTATAACTAATCAAAGTTTTAATTCTTATTTTTACGTGTCTTCATTCTGGACCGATGAATATTATATTAAAAATTAAAACATTGGAAATACTGGTGGGCGTGACGAATGCTGACAGAAAAAACATTTTCTATTAAAAGAAATATACAAGATGCTGAAAATTTATGAGACCAACACCAAGTCAACAAGATCCATTTTCTCTTCATCAAAGCTTCTAATCATGTCTCCCTTCTGAACTGGTAATTAAGGTAATGTTCTTTACAACTGTTTTATGATTGATTTTGAGGTTAAATTAATTCGATTTTTAGAGTTTTATGGATCAGAATAGGGCTTTTAGGGTGTTCTTTAGAGCATAAAGATTCAATTTTTAATCTTTTTTTTTGGGGGTTTGTTATGTGTTTTGTGTTCTAAATTCTGGGGATTTCGGTTTGTGGATTGGTAGATCAAGATGTTGATTGATGGGTAGCAAAAGCTTCAAGATTGGTGGAAAAGCTAATACAAGTGCTGGTGACTCCATGCCTAGCTTTATCTCCAATTCAAAGTAATTTCTTATCTGTTTTGTTGTAATCTTTATAAAATTTGTCAAATTTGTGGTCTTTTTTGTTAATAGTCTCAAACCCAAATATTGGAATTTGAAAGTGAATAAAGGTTAAAAGTTTTGTAGTTTGATGGTTTATGTTTGAATCTTTATCCATCAGTTATAAAGTTAAAGCTTTTGTTACCTTTTAAAGCTTGTGGTTCAGTTGAGTTCTTGGATTGTATGAATTAGTGATTTGTATTAAGCTATTTATATCAAGCATTTGCTACCTTTTAAAGCATTTGTTACCTTTTGGATGTGAGTTTAAATTGAGTGATTGGGTCAAAATGATTATGCTTGTGATTTGTTAACCTTTTACAGTAGAATTATTGCATCCCAAGAAGCGTGTATGGGTGTGATTGAGATTGCTCATTGAAACAACCTAACCTTAGCAGATACATCTAATCAACTTATTGAAAACGAGTTGCTTTGAGCTAAGGGTAAACATGTAACTTGAATTCACAAAACAATAGTTGATATAAGCAGTTTCATAAAGCGCTCATCTACTTTTAGAAAACACAAGTTGTTGTAAGAAAACTGTCATTTGAGGTAAATGCAAAATTATATATCCTTCCTTGGCTCTAATAAACTGATTTTATGATTATATGGTTCTAATTACTTATTTCTAACTAGTGGTGCAGAGGGGAACACGGGTCAATCCTCCCGAGTTTCTAATTTTGAAGCCAATGAACAACCCGTTGGATTTCGTGGAGGAGGTATAGTAATACTAATACAGTTTCTAATCACCCACTTTGACCCGAACCCGGTAACCTAACCAACCCAATTTGGCGGTCGTCCACTTACCACGATTTTATTGTGTTTTTTTTCAGTGTACAACTCCACGTCTTTAAGCAATCTAACCATGCACCCTGATCTCCAATTTGGTACATATGAAAAGGTGATTTTGATGTGTAAATGTTTTGACCAAATGTTTATATTATCTATAATCTGGCTATTTGTAATGCTATAACTACTACTATTGTTATTATTATTATGACTTATACTAGCTGACAATTTTCATGATTTAGATGTTACAAGGACAAAATGTATCGCAACCGAATCAAGTTTCAAATTCTGATACTTCCACTGAGATATTATTATTATGACTTATACTAGCTGACAATTTTCATGATTTAGATGTTACAAGGACAAAATGTATCGCAACCGAATCAAGTTTCAAATTCTGATACTTCCACTGAGATGGACCCTGAAGACAAGATTCAAAGAGTATCCATACTACTTTGAAATCTTGAGTATTCGTTTTTGTTTGTGAGATATAGAACTGTTAGATGTTAATTTTGATTGTTTAAATGTTTTTTCATTATCCTGTTTGCAGTTTGATATTGATACATCCAATCCTTATATGGCTTCTGGTTCTAATGACAAAGAGAAAGATAAATTTCCTGAGCAAAAGGTAATTTAAATGTTAGTCACACAAACATGTTGTTCTTATTTGAGTTTTATAAACTTTTTTCCTAATTTGTTGTTCTAAAATGTTAGACATTAAGACGACTGGCTCAGAACCGTGAGGCGGCTAGAAAGAGTAGGTTGAGGAAAAAGGTAAGAGAATAAAACGGCGAGCAATTATTAATTGTGGTAATTTCCACCCAATAATGGGTTAACGGGTTGATTTAGGTTATACTTTTGTCTCTAACGCATGAAATGGGTAAATGTTAAAAACAACTAGCTCATATAGATACAGGTAGAAAGTCACCTAAAAGTGTTTACAAAATGCATAAAACCTCCTACATTATTTTTTTTCAAAAATAAAATTATAGTTTTCTTTTTCTTCTATCATATTTAACATATTTAGAACTCAGAAATTAAAAGAAGAGAAATGACTGTGGATCGTGCAACCCGACCCATTTTGACCCGTTATCCAACCCACTCTTGGTTCGAGTATTACTAAGAAGAAAAAGAATAAATTAAGTTGAACTTAATATTTTCATTTCCACTTTATTGTAGGCATATGTGCAACAATTGGAGAATAGTCGACTGAAGCTAGCTCAACTAGAGCAGGAGGTCCAGCGAGCTCGAAAGCAGGTGTGTGTGTTTGCGTGTGTGTCATTTAAGAGTTATCTTTCAAATTTTAATTTATTTTTATTTTTGCAGGGTGTTGTAATTTCAAACACGGGTGACCAGGCTCAACCAAGTACCGGGAATGGTATGTATAACTCTGCATACAGTGGTTATAATAATCTTTGATTTTTTGTTACTTTTATTCATTTTAATTTTACCAAATATGCTTTAGGTTTTCAGTATCTTACAAACATCGTGCTTTTCTTTACCTTTAATACCTTATAATGTCTCAAACGAGACAAAAAGCCATCTTTTAATGACTCAAATATACAAAAAAAAGGTACAATGGTCAATGGTTAAAATTGGACAAAGTCCTTCCTTTATTCACAAAAATGTCATTTTTGTGAATTTCATCTTTTAATTCTTAAACAAACCCGAATTTGTAGCGCTCAAACATATGATTATCTGAAAATATTACATTACCACTTTAAAGAGCAGATGCACCTCCAAACACTATCTTTTACAATACCTTCTATTATAGCTATTTGTGTGATTATTGTTGACCCGGTTAATTCCAGGCTCAATTGGGAAGTGTTACAGACGGCTTGGTGATCAAGCAAAGTGTTTTCTTAATTTTTGAATTCCTAGTATGTAGGATTAGAGTTTGGGTTTTACTTCCTTCTAAGTTATAGGTAGTACAAATATCCTTGTACTTTTTTAGTTTTGTCATTTGTGTGGTTCAAGTATTATTACTAAAAGGAAAGAAGGAATCATGATCTAGATTTGGATCACAAATAATCGAGTTCAAATTTACTGCTGTGAAGATCCAATTGAAACCTTCAATTAATCAATATCACATTATCACTTTCAATATGTATATTATATCTTTTTTTTTAATTGATTGGTGGGTACATGGTGTTCAATTGCTCAATTACAGGCTCACTGACGTTTGTAGCAGAATATTCACGATGGTTAGAAGAACAAAGCAAACATAGTAGTGATCTCAGGACAGCAGTTACTTCACATAAAAATGACAATGAACTTCGCTCTTTAGTAGAAAACGCCACTTCACATTTCAATGAGATTTTTAGACTAAAAAAAATTGCAGCAAAAGCTGATGTTTTCCATATTATTTATGGAATGTGGACATCACCTGCAGAACGGTGTTTTCTATGGATTGGTGGTTTTCGTTCATCTGAACTACTTAAGGTAAGTACTGTTACATAAAATGAAGCAATATTTAAACACTAACAAAGGTGTAGTGTATGTAAGAAAACAAAAAACATGCAAGTGACAATTTGCTTTTAAATGCTCATTGCATCTAAACCTCCAATGCTTAAACACAAGTCTGAGTTTAAGCAATGGAAATTAAGTTTTAGGGTTTAGGGTTTAGGGATTGATCAAAATTCCAGATAAAACCATGGACAAATTGCATGTCAGTCTCTGTACTTGTTAATACATGGGTGAAAGGTTGGCTAATGGGTACATCTGGGTTTGTGTCAAAACGGGTGATTTTTGTACGGGTCAAAATGGGTTGGGTTAGATTTGGCTGACCCATCAATACCTTTTGTCCATTCAAATTTTTATTTTTTTAAATATTGATGTATTGAATTTGATTGCAAGAAATATACTATCAAAAGAATGATATAAAGTTCTTCAAAATAAAACAATTTAGGACATTTTAAGCATTTGAAAACATGTCTCGATGCTTTTGACCTATTTGGCCATTTCATTTTTAACTTCTTTTTTTTTTCAAAAGAGAACATTTTACCCATTTGACCCATTATCAATAAAATACAACTCTAATTGATTCGTTTTCACATTAATTGGTTGAAATCAGCACCTTCAGTTTAGCTGTAGGGAATTAACTATATCTCAAGATAGAGAGGTTTATTTTTTTATTTATTTATATATATTTTTTTAATTTTGTTGTCCAGACTCCAGACATCAACACTTTTAAGCATGAACTTTTTACAATCTCCACACTTCTAATTGTAGACTCTTTTTGGATCTTTGTCTATTATTATTTCAACAAATTTATAAAAGCATGGACCTTTTGTATTACTTTTATGCACTTATGAGCATTGAACTATTTTTGTTTCTATTTATTAGGAGTATGTTAGTCATTTGTAATTTACCAAAGTATCATGCTGTAAGAATCATGGTATCTTAGATCTTAGGAGCTCTAGCATATGATTATAGGACTATTGTAACCACATATAATAGCATTGATCTACCTTTTGAGGTTTACTATTTTCTACACGGTTGTAAGTGTGAATTTTCTTTTATGGACTTGTGAGTGAGACGGCATCATTATTTTTTCCACTAAAACATGATTTTCAATTGGCAGATTCTTGTGAGTCAGTTGGAACCCTTAACTGAACAACAGTTAGCTAGCATTGATCATTTACAACAAACATCATTGCAAGCAGAAGAAGCGTTATCACAAGGTATGGATGCATTGCAGCAATCTCTGGCAGAAACATTAGCCAAAGACGCACCCATGGTCCCACCTGGCGCATCCGGTATGGCTAACTACATGGGTCAAATGGCCATGGCTATGGGCAAGTTGGGCACTCTTGAAAATTTTCTACGCCAGGTTAATTCTCTTTTAACTATTTTAGTTATTGAGGCAATTTCATATATATTTTCTTCAAAATTTCTTAGTATCATATTTATCCTTTCAAAGCACTCAAAAAATCATATTTACCCTTTTCATAGTAAATGAAATAAAAGCAACTGGTTATAACTTTATAAGAGTTTGTTTTACTGAATAAACGAAAAGAACATTATACAACGAGATGGTTCATTATTTTCTTGTTTGTTTATTCACGGAATCAAATTGTTGTAAGTAACCTATTTTATTTTATTTACCATGAAGGGTTAACTATTTGGCACATATGAAATCAATCCTTGATTGGTAGTTACTTCGTAGATTCTTTAATTACCAACTAACTAATTTAATTATGTAACAAATTTAAAAAGGATTTGGGCTTTCAAGTTTATGAAGGTCAGTTAAGGGTGTTGATATGTGCATCTGGAAATAACTAGAATCAAATAATCAGTTGTAATAGACTCTTGTAGAAAACAGTATTTAGATACGTTTATGTTGTTTGAAGTTGTAATAAGATAATTGGAGGCTTTAGTTTGTGGCAAATTCTGATTCTTTAAGAAATTAACACATAAAAGACCAAAAACGACATTGTTCTGACCTGAAAAAAAAGGTTTTTATTTTATCGAAGCATCTTAGTTTCGTATTCACTGCTTGAACAAACTGGCTTGAGTTTTGCTCTACAAATTACTATACTTTATCCTTCTTATGGATATATTTAGACATTTCTTAAGTCATTCTTTTTGTGTTAGACTGTTTATACTGTTCATCACAGAATTAAATGTAGTCTTGAAAGTTTTACGATAATATTGACCTTGAGGTCAAAATTTATTGTTGACTTCAAAAGTCAACACATGCCTCGCTATCCTTCTGAAACACATATTATAGCATAAAGATCAATCCAAACTTTACATATGCAACTCGACCATTTATTTTTGAATGCGACGTCGATTTGGCTTGTGATTTATCTTGAAATGGGTCAAATAAAAAAGATTGAGCTACAAAAGAAATGGGTCAAACAGGTTGAAAGTCATCTAGAGTCTATTTAAACACACATAACCTACTACATTGTTTATAATCTTTTTAGGGATAATGTATAAGCATTCAACTCTTTTCATTAAGCCAATCCAGATATTAAACCAGTTTATAGCCCACCCAAGTATGTCTTTGGTTTCATTTATGTCAGTTCTAGCTAAAAGTATGTTGAATGACAACATGCCCTTAACTTTTAGGAAAAGACAACAATTGTGTTTTCAAAAATATAAATGGCCCTTTCCATGTGATTTTTTTTTTGGCATAGTTGGTATAAAGAAACCAGTTTCTAACTTTCTATATATTTGAGGTGTTCCTTGCCCAACTCACATCTAATTTTACTCTTCTTGCATATCCCAGGCTGATAACTTGAGGGAAAAAACATTACAGCAAATGCACACAATACTCACGACCCGACAATCAGCACGGGCCCTTCTTGCAATTAATGACTATTTTTCTCGGCTTCGAGCCCTAAGTACTCTTTGGCTTGCTCGCCCGCAAGAGTAATACACTGCCTTTCAGCAGAGGTAATTTGTCTGCACGTAACAAGAATGTAATTTTATGTACAGTAGTTTTGTAAGCAGTGTGGCTGTTTAAAATAGGTGACAACAGTAATCTCATTTAGTATTTAACAGGAGTAGCAAGAAAATAAAGTGGATTGTATTTGATGTTAATCTCATTTTAGACCGAGTTTTCAGAGATATATCAGTTGGTGGCTTGTTGATTGTATGAAAACAAAAATGCCTTGCTTATGTTTTGAATGTTCTGCTACATGTGAAATATTATATTTCCTATGTTTTATTTGAGTTTTCTTTTTTTTTTTTACAAAAAATTAAAAGAATAACATGGGGTCATCATATATTCATTTTTTTTCACCAAGGTTATTTATGTGTAGAAATTCTCCACTTTGGTATATATCAATTTAAATCCATTTGCAGCAATTTGACTAAAAATATATAATGACAAAAGTGTGCTTGAACGTTTAAAATGATGATAGTATTAATGTAAAATATAGTGCTTTATCTTATGGTATAATTTGGTACATTTGAAAACCCATCAAAATCAGGTCAACGCCAGCTTAACTCTGTCTAATAATAATAAATGTTTATTTATTATTCTGACTCGTTTGATTTTCTGAGACCTTGACCAATAACGTGAACCCCCGTTGTCAATTAATCGGTTGAGACAAAAGATTAATAATAATAATAATAATAATAATAATAATAATAATAATAATAAATATAATAATAATTACAATTAAATAATAATAATAAAATCTTGGTGAGGATTGCCTTGTCTTGCATGCAAGACAACTCACCCACACTCTATGTATATATAAACTACATACACACACTAAACACATAGACCCACACACACAACCCTTTCACCTCCCCTCTCCTCTCTCTCATCGGTCACCACCGCCACCATACCCCCCCCCCACCGAAACCACCACACCACCGCCACCCTACCGCCGGAACCGCCACCCACCGCCGGAACCACCACCATCACCATTCATCACCATCTCCACCCCGTCACCCCCATCCACCGAGATCATCACCACCGTTCGACACCACCACCGCAACCACCATCTACCACCGCAATCACCATCCGCCACCTTCATCATCAACCACCATCATCAACCCGTCACCCCACCACCTTCGGTCACCGAACCCCCCCCCCCCCCGGCCACCGAGAGCACCACCACTCCCCACCTTTGAAATCACACCACCACCTTAAGAGACCTTCATTTTCGTTCTTGGAGTCAAAACAAGAGGTTTGAGGTATAACTATTTGGATTAATTTGTGTATATATGTTCTTGCATGATTAATCAAGATGGAAATCTTGATGATTTGATTCACCCACTTAGATGTTTTTGGAAAAGTTGGCATGATAATGAAAAAGGATTTTGATTTGGATTATAAATCTGAAAATTTGATGTTATTTTAGTTATTAGATGATAAATCCTATTATTGTATGATGTTGGGTTATGAGAATGTAGTAGGATGAATGGATGGTTATATATATATATAGATATATATATATATGTTGGGTTATGAGAATGTAGTAGGATGAATGGATGGTTATATATATATATATATATATATATATATATATATATATATATATATATATATATATATATATATATATATATATATATATATATATATATATATATATATATATATATATATATATATATATATATATATATATATATATATATATATATATATATATATAAAAAAAAATATATATATATATATGCATGTATGTATGTATGTATGTATGTATATATATATATATATGCATGCATGTATGTATATATATGTGTATATATATATATATATATGCATGC
>CM044009.1:60903850-60944353 GCA_024085815.1 Flaveria linearis
AAATAGAACTTGATGCTCTAATGGTCTCTACATACATTATATTTATTGGAAAAAAATGTATAAATGACAACATACATATGCAATATTGTTTATGGCAAATAAATAAATAAAAATAAACATTAGATGTATACAGCTTTAACCTATATTTTTTTTATAGGAGGTTGTTTATCATGGCTTGAATGAAAGACCTTAGTTAAAAAGTAGTTCCTTACAATTTGTTTTAAGGGTCATTCTCTTGGTTTTGTAAAGTAAAACCCCATCAAATAATCAAAATTGAAGAATTTTTATTTGTGGTCAAGCATGTTCTTTTTTTTTTAAATTCGGTATAAGCACAACTAGATATGTATGAATCTACATCTACATCACATCTACATACTCTAATAAAAAGTTAATTAAGAAGAAGGTATGACAACATTATATACATCCTTATTAAAATTTTTCCTGCTTCTCTTTCGTATTAATTAATTATATTAATTACTAATAATTTTATTTAACTCTTTTATAGATTAAAAATAGATTTTTAGTAAATCAAGAAAAATAGCTTTTATTTATTAATGTTATTTGTAAAGAAACAAATTCTTATAAAATAAGAAATTTTTCTAAAGCATAAAATTTAAAAATAATAATAAATAGTTTAAAGTTGGTTTTTAAAAAGTAATTTTTTATAAACCAAAGATAATTAAAAATTGAAAATTATAAGGAAAGGTTTAAAAATGATATTTTTAATCTAATTTTCATATTTGTACGACCAACGCCCACAAGAAATCAAGTGGGGTAATGTAATACGTTGACGAACGTTTTCACATTGAATCTATAATCAATCTTCTTCGGTCTTGATACTTGATAACAACACCAATCGGTTATTCGATCCTCAAAGTTTCTTCTTCTTCTTCTTCTTATACCTTCTCCCTTTTAGGGATACAGGAGACAGAAGAAGATTCTTTGTTTGTTTTTGTTTTTGTTTTTGTTTTTCAACACCAATTCTCTCTTCTTACACATGATTTGACGTCAGATTCAATTCAATTCCATTTATTCATTCATACGATGGAGCCTTCTTCCATGCCGGTGGATCCTTTTTTGGTTGAAGCTCTTCAGAACCCTCGTCATCGTCTCACCAGTTACTTCCTTTTCATATATAAATTTTAGTTTAAATTACGTTTTCTAGATACTGATTTATGCATCTATTGGTTTATTATGCTGTCAATCTTGATTCTTTTAGCTGTTTGATGACTAGGGTTAGCAGAGTTATTGTTTCATAAGCTTAGATCTGGTGTGTTTGAGGGCTTGATGTTATGGATGGTTTCACCAATTGCTATTGTTAAACAAGTGGCATACCCCTCAATAATCTGTGTTTTTAAATCTATAATTACCTAAATCTAGACATTGAACAAATATAGTTGGTGCTTTTAAACCAAAATTGAACTCAACATTACCTAGGAAGTTGTTTCAACCACCAATAATGTGGTGTCTGGAATTGGGATTGCTTGTTAAAGCTGCTTATTTGCTTATTGTTTTTGGAATAAGCAACTTTAATTTTCTTATTCGATGCAGCTTATTTCACCTACGTATGGTTAGATAAGCAGTTTAGGACATTCTTAAAGCAGTTTGGATAAGTAGTTGTTGCTCTATGAGTAAAAATAATTTATGTTAGGAGTGAAATGCTATTTGCTTAAATGTTTTCATAATACTTATCTCACATTTTCTGAGTCTAAAGCTTCCTAACATTCATTTTTTTGTTTTTGTTTTTGTTTATTTTAGTTCTTCGAATGGAACTCGATATACAGAAATTCATCCAAGACTCTGAAAAACAACAATTTGAGTTCCAACATTTTCCAACATCTTATCTTCGGCTTGCTGCCCACCGTGTTGCACAACACTATGGTCTTCAAACCATGGTTCATGATAACTTTCCGGATGGTCAAGGGTCTCGGATTTTGGTCAAACGGTTAGCTGAAACTAAACAACCTGCAGTCTGCTTGTCAGATATACCAGCTAAATTCTCAGAAATTGATAAACAAGAGCATACCAAGATTGTGTTAAAACCTAGGCCAAAATTGTCATCTGATGGAACAAATGTGGGTATGAAATTGAATTCAATAAAGACAGTTGAAGAAAGAAAAGAAGATTATGATAGGGCTCGGGCCCGTATATTTAGTCTTCAATCAGAGGAGGCACCATTAAGGACTAACTCAGATGGAAAGAGTTTGTGCAATTTCAGCACTGATGAAAATGAAGGGCTTAAAAACTCAAGTGATGATGGAAATACTTCTCTTGTAGCAATTCTTAGGGACAGGGAGAAAGATTTAACTGATAAGGACTATGATCGGAGCTATAATAGGTATATTTTTTAAAATTAAAGTTGCGAACTGTTTTGATGTATTTAGCAGCGGTAAAAGGGTAGGTTTCTATGGTTCAAAACAGGTTCAAGTTGAAACATGCCAGGCATCTTTTCTTTTATGTATTCTAGAGGTGGCAAAATAGCAGGTTACCAATGATCAAAATGGGTTGGGTATAAATAGCCAATGCATTAAGTATGATATACTATTACAAGCATAATCCAAGTTTTTAGAAATAAAACAATTTAAGAGATTGTAATCATTTAAAGTACACTTTGTTCGGCTTCCAGCCTTTTTCAAAGCCAGTAGTTTGTTTGTTTGTTTTATTATTATTATTTTTTTTGTAAATAACCAATTAGGGTAACCTTAATTAACCCATTTTAAACCAAGTGAGTCTGAATTGGTATCTTTGATGTATTCAAAATTTTCAATGTGTTACTATATCTGAAGAAGTTTTTTAGGGAAATAATTACCTTTCTGAAGGATGGAAATAGGAATGACAAGTTGGTTGAGTTGGGTGATGAGTCAAAAATGGGTTTGCGTTGACCTGCCTACCCTTTTGTCATCTTGTTGACTCTTTGATGTATCAAATATGGTAATCGAAACTATGCCATTAGATACTAATGTAATTATTAGAATGGTTTTAGGAGCTTGTGAGCGGTGAATACGCTTTGGGTAACTTTTACTCATTCAGTCCATTTAATGGTGTTTCATTATTAGCCAAAGATTTTCGTCTAAACATTTTATCTGTGTAGACGAGACAGAATGGGTGGGTTGTCGGGGAGAAAATGAAATGTCTAACCATTAGTTTTTTGTATATGGGTTGAAACTGGCAAAGCTGAATAGAGTGTCAAAACATGTACTCCTTTTGTCCAAAATAAATGTCTCACCTTTCTATGTTAGTTTCGAAATAAGTGTTCATCTCCAAATTATTTTACAAGTTTCTCGTACTACTCTTTAATTTCTAAACGCACTACTTGCACATTTCTGAAACTATGTGCTTGTTATATGGCTAATTATGGCATGTATCTTATTTATAATGCATTAATTATGCTTTTTCTTCAACTGATATATTTCCTTGTGGACACTCATTTTGGGATGGAGGGAGTTATACTTTGTACGGTTAACAAGCATGAAACGCTTTCCTCCAAGTATGAATGGTTCATGTTGAATTTGATTACAGAAAGTTATTTTACAACATTAAGCAATTTAGTAGTTTGGATATGTTAGAAGTACGTTTTGGGTGATTTTTTAACCCCTATGACCGATTTTACCTGCTCTCTTGTTAGTTTAATTTGTTTTACTCATTTAGTAGGCTGTGTGCAATAGAATTACGCTTTGGATTTGACATGCTTTCATTCTAGCTATATTTACTTTCTAAAGATTTTTAATTATTCTACATGTTAAGGATTAAACATAACCTGAATTGAACCATCCACAATTAAACAGTTTTAAACTGGCACCTCTAATAAAATGCAGCCGAAACTGATATATTTTTAATGATATATTGAAATGTTTCCTCTAGATGGAAGAGTTCTAAGATTCTAATTTTTATATGATAACGATTAAATTAACAATGCAGGTACGCGAGGAACTTGCCTGTGAGTCAAGGGATTAACTTGTTGCCTTTGACTTTACCAAAATTCCAACCTCCACGTGTCCAATACGATCCTGTAATGCCACACCTGGGTCAACATCCAAGTGGCCAAAGGCAAACACCTGTTGGCTATAGGAGTCCGGGTATAAATCCATATCCTGTTGTTGGAATGAATCACATATCAAGAGATGCTGTTTATATGCAATGGCCGACTCATTCCATGATGTATTCACACACATACGATCAGTTTAGACATGCTGTTTTCCAGGTATGGTATTATTCATGACTTAAAGGGGGTGTTTGGATATGTGTTTTGGAAATGATTACTGTGATTTGAGGTCACTTTGGTTTTCTAATGTTTGTATACATAGATTCTTTTTTTGGGTTATCTGATAATAATAAGTTTTATACTAGCTGGAACAAAATTAACTTAATTAATTATAGACTAACATAAAGTTACTTGCCCCTCTAACAATATTAAGCACGTATTCTCTTTTTACTGCGGACTCATTCTTTCTTAAGGCTTTTCTTTTTTTTTGCTTATTTAATGTTATAACTTCAAGGGCAACCCGCATGAAATTTTGATGAACTTTACATCTAGGTGCAAATTAGAAACATGCTTGTACTTTATTACATATTTTGCAACAGTTACAATTGTTTATTAATTATATAACAAATGATTGGTTCAACAGATAGCATGCCATTTTATGTTGACTGATGTGGGCATCTTATTTGTCATTTTAGTGTATATTAGTGGGCTTACCCGCGCTACGCAGCGGGACTTTCTTATCGTTACTTACACTTAAAACCATTTGATTTTCACGTATAAGAGAGTGAAGGCAGATTGCAATGATCCTACGCATATGTTCGGTTTTAGACTACTACAACTTGGGCAAGTTTCTGGCTTAAAGCCTTAGACAACTAAATATCACCCCAAATTTAGTTTAGATCTGGAGTCAATAAGTCAAGATATCCATTAACAAAGGGCAATAGAACTCATATGGCAAGATCCAAATTTCCTTCTAAGTAAATAAAAACTTGCGTATGCATAAGACTATTAAAATGAGTCTTTAGATGTACTTACTCAAATAATTAAGTGATTAAAGCACAAAGGAGATGGTCAAGTGAATTTGCATATATATCAAGAACCTTGTTCTTGTTTCATCATTTGGGATTAATTGGGCAACCAACAACCTCTTAGAAATTTTTTTGTTAAACCTGCAAATCAAGATCATGCATATCAAAATATGAATATGATGCAAAAACAAGAAACTTTGAAACGGTTTAAAAGTTAAGACCAACAATAATTCAAAGAGAGGAAAAAGAAACCCCGATATATGATGCAGCAGCCTCAGAATGCTTCTCATTGGTCCTTGCGATAAATATATTCCGGAACACAGACCATCATTCCAAGAGAAATCCACCAGGGGCATCAATAGCTGTGAAATAAATTCGCAATAATATGATATATTTTACATTGCATGAATCATGTTTAAGAAAAGAAACCAATTTAGGTAGATCTATATTGGATGCCCGTATTTAGCAAAGAGAACGACATACCTACAGGATCAGTAGCAACTTTTCCTTCAGCCATGAAAGCTTTTGCATATGTGCGCATCTACCGTTTCAATAAATAATAATGGATGTAAACATCCAGCCTAACAATAATGAACATGATAGAAGCTAAATCAAAGTAAGAATTGCCATAGATAGACAATAACAGTATATTTCTATCATGTCCATAAACAAACAATATTCTTTTAAATCCAAGGGTAGTCTCTGCAACAGCCTACATCAGATTGATTACTAAAACAAATCAATACAAATATAAATATATATAGTTTCCAGCCAAATTCTGTAGAAAGGTACCTAAACCCATTATATAATGCAGCGGTACCTGATTCGTAGAAGAAACATGTGGCTTGTAGATGACTACTTCGCGATATCTCAGATTGTCTGCTATTATATACTGTTCTACAGGTTTCCCCCTTAAGATGATTTTGAAGTTTTTGAACTTTCTGAGGTACAACACAGAAGCATATGCCTAAAATGAAGCACTATATATCATGATAACATCAAAATATATTATCAAAGACGCCATATATAATGTTTAACAGTTTGAGATTAATATGATCACCCTTAATGAATGAAGAAGGTGGTAGGAAATGTGTGCTTGCGTACAGTCGCTCTCTTGCTCAATTTAGACAAACGAGCAGCTTCATCCCTTAATTTTATATCCTATATCAACAGGGGAAGAACATATTTAGTACTTGTATAATAATAATGTTATCACTAAAAAATGGTCACCCAAAACAGTCTTCAAAAGATAACCTCATCATCTTCATCGAAGTTCATTCATAAATGCCTTCATCATTCAACCATAAGTTAAATATGATTATCTTTGTCCCATGTGACCCAATATCTTCAAACTGACAAAAGTGTTATTAACAAAAAGTGATATACTAGAGGTTATCAAATAAATACAGTATACAACGCAAACAAACCTGTTGAATCAGGTAATCTTTTGAAGTAAACGGGGACCATTCAAGAATTTTCTTTAAGATAGTAGACCAATCCTCCTAAGTGCCATATAATATTGCTTCTGCCAATGCTTCGAGATATCAAAATAAATCTGCAATAAAGATCCTACATGACATAACAATAAAAAACATATATATTAATTTAAAACAATCATAAGTAGTTAGCATATCTACGATTGGAACAATAACATCATCTTGTCCAGTTCTATGTAGAAACGTATAAGATAAAAGACCAATGCTTTGGGTTGCTCGTCTACAATACAACGATATCAAATAACACTTTAAGGGCATAAACGCCAATTCCAACACTCAATTAAAGAATCAAACAACAATAAAACAGTACCCGTTTCGATATGCACGGCTGAAAACAATCACATCGGCTCCTAACCGCATAGTGCTTGTTTTGAACCCATTACCATCTGAAATAGATAATTGTTATTCAATGGTCATGATAGAAGAGCATTGAATTAAAATCCAAAAACTTGTATGCAGCAAACAAAAAGTGGAAGCTATTAACAAAAAGGAGTTACATTGCCGAATTGTGTTGTTTGTTGCCTTTGTTGAGTATCACAAGCTCATGCACTTCCGAATGCCATCTGGATCCATTCCCCCTCCATCATCTGTGACAGTATTTTAGGTTACTGAATTAACCTTTTGTAACATAATAACTACATTCTGGAAATAAGAAAACTGTGAACACATCAACAACGCATAAACAGCGCATAAACGCAAACAAAATCAACAACGCATAAACAACTAAATTCAATGAAAACGAATCACCAACACTCAAATCACAAACAAAAACACACGAAATCCCGTACTCTCTGCTACTAAAACAGTGAAATACATCCAAATTACGACACTTAACTTGCTGTTTCCAACTTAATGTTCTTCAAGGCTTCTTGAAATTCCGAAAACGCCAATTGAATGAGATGAAATGAGCGATCAATAGAGTGATTGCCCTACCCAGCATAAAGATAAAAGCTTATATCACAATTAGTAAACATCTTTCCACCAAACACAGTATAAAAAAAATGACAAAGCCATACGAATATGAAATAATGAAACCTAAGGAAACAAAATTAGATTCTTACTTGAGTTTCTGATGTGCGAATGCAGTGGCATCTAAGGGTTTTGTAAGTTTTGAACTCACCTCGACAGCTGTATATACATGTGGGGTAGGGATTGGAATCGGCCGGGTTTTTGAATTGGGTTGTTCAATCACCATTAAACTGCCATTTGAAGGCGGGCAAGCGGTCACCGGGAGGGACCGCCGGAATCAATGAGGGAAACGGTAGAAAGTGGGTTTCAAAAACCAAATAACTAATATACAGAGGAAATGAAACGGCTTTGAATCAAAGGGGCACGCGAACCTGGAAAGTAAAAGGTCAGGGGCTTTGAAGGGGGTGCGGAAAGGCCATGGAAACGGCTTGACAACGGACGTGGAGGGGAATGAACGGACCTCCGGCGGGGAGGCGGCCGACTACCGGAAACGGATTGGACGGGAAAGGCAAGAGGCGCGTCTTACCGATTTGGTGAATTTACCATCTTACCCATTCTTCATGTATTATATAGGTAGTATAGATGTATGTCATGTGACTACTGATTTGGCATTTATTAGTTCTTTTTAAATACAATAAAAGGTATATTGTCTCTAACTTGTAAATAACTTTCATTTTCACATGAGGATTTTTTGCATATGTAGCTTCATATGTTGTAGTGATGAGTGCTACATCATCAATATTCAAGTAAAATTAACTAAAATTAGGCTGGTTTGTTAAAATTGGTTGTAAATTCTAAGCTTGTTAAAGAAGTTAAAGTTCATTTAGTTTCTGGAGGTTTTTCTTATAAAAAAAATATGCCGACCAGTTAAGCTAAATATCTGATTATAACAACTTCAAACACAATCTTTTACAACCCGCATATATAATAATAATTTTAATTTTAGATATCATGTAATCACACTTCAAAATTCACATCCAAATACCTTAAATCTGTTTTTATTCTGTGATTATAATTTGGCTGGTTTGATTTTCAAATTGTTGGAACAGGCACCATTCTGTCAACAGCAGCCCTTGAGCTTTGATTACACACAAAACCGTTAGGCTCGGATTGGAGCTAAAAGATCGACGACATTGAATTGGAATTTCAATTTTGTTTTATACTAGGAAATTATCTTGTTACTTGTGTGTCAAAGACCTTTGTTTGATTTATCTTTTAATACCCTAGAACTACTACCTCATTCTATCATTCTTTCTACTTGGTTTATGCATATGGCTAGAGTTTTTGGAACTACAGTTTTGTTAATGTTTATGAAAGTGTTATTAAGCTGGACCGTAATGGTAAACAAAACTGGCCTTAAAATAAACATAAATATACAACATTAACGCGAATATGTAACGTTATCATGAGTTGGTTCTGTGGTTTCTAGGAGACGAAAAGTGAGATGATTATAAGCAATTCTAGTTTTAGGTTAAATTATTTAAATGGACTTTGTTAAACACTTTCACAATGCTTAGTTCAAAAACACTTGATCTTTACTTCTTTTCCCATTACATTGATGCGGTTTACTAGATTGATGCCACTTTTGCGACTTGTTATCATATCTCTGTAGGTATCGCAAGCATGTCATTGTGATTACGATACATTTGACATTTCTCATATTCATGTGACTGTTACGCATCTCAGAAAGTTTAAATGTAAAAACTACACCTGCTTATGTGACAGCTAGGTAGCATAATTTAATTTTAATACTCACATGACCATTGCCAAAGGTCTTAGACATGCATATTTATGAACTTTTGAGTTCGTAGAAAATAATCATTTTTTCTTAGATTGTTGCACCAACTCATTGTCACAATCTTTTCGTATGTCTTATATACCACTTGGCTTTTTTCTATTGGTTCGCTAGTTTTGGTTTTGTAAAACTTATTATCCAAATATTGCAAAAAAAATTTGTGATACAACAAAGTATAAAAAATTCTCATAGTAAATATTGTTATGCTTCCATGTTCACTAAAATGTAGTCTTTTAATGCTCAAATTATTAGAGTTACTTACACGATTGGTTCCTGTGATATATCTATATTGTAGTATTGGTCTCAATTTTTTTAGAAAATTACATCATTGGTCTCAACTGTTTATCAACTCGTAACACAATTAGTCACTGACACTAACTTCTGTTAAGTTTTTCAGTTAAGTAGAGTTGAAAAGACCAAAATACCTTGAATTAAAAAAACAAAATACTATAATAAATGTGGGACCCATTTTATAAATAATTAATTACATATACACACTAATATATATAATTTTAGTGTGGATATATATCAACCATCATCACTGTGTCTTACCACCACTGTCCGACCACCACCACTGGCACTGTGTGATCACCACCACCACCACAATCTGACCACCACCACAATCTGACCACCACCACCACCACAATGGGACCAACACCACCGTGCTGTAAAAACAAAGATGGCCACCCAAAATAGAAATCAGATTAAAGATGGCTTTTATGCAATTTGCCTTTTTTTATTAATGCAAAAGATTAGTTTTACATCATTAGCTCACCTCTTCACGTTCCATCTCCATGTAATGGAGAACTAGTGAGCTCTCAGTTGTGGTTATACAATTCTGCCAGCAATATATTTATATATTTCCAAACAATAAGGTGAGTAGCAGTTTTTATTACAGTTAGCATATAGTTTAGCCACCGAGAAACTACTATCAACTTCTGACGCCCTAGCTCCACCTTGTATGATTAATGATCCTATAAGAAAAATAAGTTGCAATATTGCATTCCATTTGATGTATCAAACTATAATTGTACGTAACATCTTGGCTACAAACCATCAAGGATTCACCACGCCTCACAGCCTAACAAAGTCCTTGTAAATTCACATCTAATTATACTAACTAACGGAAAAACTACATCCCATCTCCTTCAAGTTTAATGTCAAAATCACTTCTCCAGATACATAACTCACAGAAAAATTATTGCAAGTTAAACCAAACAGCAGAAGTAAACAATGGAGAATGTGGTTGCATTTCAGCATCATATCGGCAGAGGCAGCCATCGCCGATCTCCGGCTCCGACTGCGTGAGGAGGTTCAGCGGTAGACGGTGGTTGATGGATGGCTGGATGCGATCGTAGAAACGGCCATGTACCGAGAGCGGTATTATTCCCCGATCAGGGCTTTCTTTCAATATAGGATTTGAAAAACTCGAAATTCGATTCGATTCGATTCGAGCCGTAATCATCAAATTCAAATTGAATTGCAAATTTATGATTTTCCACTCGATTCCAAAATTCGAATTACAAATACACATATCCATTTATTTATTTTATTTATTTTGTATATTAATTTAGAAATTAAGAACTAAAAGTTTGAATATATAATCTAAAATGTTATTGATAACTTTTGATTTATTTTTAAACTTGTAGTATTTCGTATGTTACGCTTGTTTATATATTTTGACCACTTGAAATTGGATTTATCGAATGAATTTTGAAAATGATATTTGATTAAATATTTTTTTATTAGATACGAATCGAATAAATTCAAATTCGATTTGAATTCAAACTTTTTTTCGAATACGAATTAAATACAAATCATGTTTGAAAGTTTCGAATTCGATTCTATTCGAATTTGATTTATCTTTTTCGAATTCGAATTCAGTTTGAAAATTTTAAAATTTGACTTATTCGATTCGATTAACTCATATTCAACTTGATTCGATTCGATAAACACCCCTACCCATTACTAGAGTGTTCACACCCCTAGCTTTCCCGGCCCCATCCTCGTATTTTTTACACGTATTTTTTTATTTCTTTTTTAATTAAATAATATTTTTTACCATTATCTTTTTCTCTTTTCTTCACTCACAACCAATTTCAAAAATATTAAAAATTTATGAGTGTTGTAACGTGTTTTCCAAATATCCCGAAACACGATACAACCCTATAAATTTTCACTCTGCTTCACTCAAACCCACTCACAATAATTTCCGGTAATATAGAGCACACACTCACGTAAAAATAAGAAACCTACTATTAATGCTCTAAATGGCAATATCTATGAAGACAGGTTTTCAAGCTCAATTACAGGTTTTCAAGCATGAGGTACACCCTTTTGTTGCGTATGCCTTACATTTATGTATGAAGACACGTGTTCTTCCTCCAATACGTGTCTCTTGCTATTCCTTATGCACCATCACGATACAGAAAGGTACTAGACTAGTTTTTGAATAGCTTTCATAATACATTAGAATCTTGCATTATTACCTTGCGTGATTTTCAATTTAACCCTAGCTTGGGATTATTTTTAAATGGCCTAGAACTATTTTTTGAATGGCTTGCGAACTATGTTTCGAACCTTGCGTATATATTATTAGAACTTGTGTTATAAATGATCTAACTTGCATGATTTCATAAATTATTACGCAAGAGCTTTTGTCTGCCACTTTATAATCACTCTTGAGTACTGAAATTATCCTATCACCCTTGTTAGTAAAAAAAGATGGAATTATCACGCAACATATATCAAGCACTGCTATTTTTAAACAAACAACCCAGATTGCTTTTTACGCTTCGCACGTTTTAACACTTTGGATAATAACCGGCTCACACACACACACACACACACACACACACACACACACACACACACACACACATATATATATATATATATATATATATATATATATATATATATATATATATATATATATATATATATATATATATGATATGGTTCTAATAAAAAATTAAGTGGTCAAGATCATCTTGTATTTTTTTACCAAAAGGGTATTTTTGACCTTTTATAAGACCTACAAAAAATCAGATTTAAATCTGCCTTAATTTCTTTTTGTTTACCTCTTAGATTTTTATACCTTAATAACTTTTTAATATTAATTTGTCTTTTTAAAAAATTATGCCATTAAACTCGAAACAGTTTTCTCTTTAATACCCATATAGTCTTGCAAATTTTTTAATTTTTTTATGAAAAATATAATTACAGTGAATTACATTATAATGTAATTACTTATAGTACATCACATTGAAATACATGTATAAACAAAAATAGGTTCAAATGTCATTAGAACCATAACGAAACTACATCACTGTAACTAACATGTGTAACACCTAAAAACATTTTAAACTAAATGTTACGCTATTATAACAAAACTACAACACCGTAATACTAATGCTTTTTCAGTGTAAATCAATGTAAACGAATGTCTAAACATATGTAAACTAAGAACATATGCACTAACAAGACCTAAAACTATTGTAAACTAAAAGCATATGCATTAACACATAACAATCCAACAATTAAAATCGGATGTTGATTTATCAGAGTTATATGATGCAATATAATGCAATGCCTAATTACAATAACTTACATCATGTTTATTTGAGTACAAAATCCTAATACTTACAGTAAATTACATCATATTATAATTTCTTACGGTGAATTACATCGATAAAAATATATTTAAAAGTCAACACAAATGTAAAATCCTAATACTTACAGTAGATTACATCGTATTTATAAATATTTACAGTAAATTAAATAGAAGAAACATATATACAAACTAACAAAAATAAATTCTTTGAAACAAGATATATCACGTTTTAATAAATCACTTATACTAATTTAGCAACCAATTTACATTTATACAATATCTATTAGAGAAATATATAGTTACATACACTTATCAACAAAAAATTTATGGTTATACAATATTTATTTGAGAAAATATTGACAACTACATGAATTTAGCATCCAAAATAATAAATGTATGATCATGCATTTAACATCCAAAAATAATAAATGTATGATCAGAAACTACATGAATATTTGTTACAATTTCTTTCCAAAAAATAAAAAAAAAAACAACAGGTTTTAAAAAATATACAACTTCAGTTATAAACAAAAAAAGGGAAATACTTAACTTATTAATAAAATGCAATGTTATATCTCTACAAATTCATGTGCATCGATCATTTCCCTTTGACCGCCATGAAGTATGAACCATCCCACTATCACCGGGACCCAAGCCAAGGAGGGTTACGTTGGAAATAGTAGATCTAAAATCCGCTGGAGGGGGTGACGAGAACCACTAGATCGGCTTGCCTAACAGCTCATCTTCCTTGAATCGTGTCAATGGTAGATCTAAGTCCTGTACACCTCCTTGAACCTAACAGATCGTTCGTCTCCTTTACTGTTCCATGGATCTTTGATTTGATTATCTTGTACATGATACATTCCTGGTGTGATTCAGGTAAAGAACCAAAAAATGGTTAATGGAGGTCTAGAAGATTAAGGATGTGGGTTTCTTGAGTTCATTTGAAGATGTTTATCAACTTAGAAAAGAGAAAGAAATGAATATACATCTGACATGATTCAGGAAAAGTACAAATAATAAAATGACTATATTGCCCTTAATCTCATCGCCCTCCAAATGGAATCTAAAATAATTTATATTATGTCACACCCCCGCTTATAGCGGAAACACGAGGATGTAACGGACGGGATCGTCATAACACCTGGTTAGTTTACAGAGATATAATAAATGCAAAGATCCACGTGTCATGATGTCACCCGACACAATGGTGACTTGTGTCGTGATTAGTCAGTTCCACGACTAGCATAGTCTATCGATTTAACAAAACCAAATCCAACATGAAATCCAACAAACAAAAAGTTTAACATAGTATCATAAGCGAAATCAAATGATAGTCAAAACATTAGTGCATGTCTAAAGAAATCCTAAGGGTTTCTGCTATGGCATCGGGTCTAGCTATCCTCTTTAATTATTATCACCTGAAAAGATATGCTCAAAAGACAACACATGGTTGGTGAGTTCACAGGTTTAAACATAAATTGAAAACTTGTTGTTGTGCATGAGTCTATGGATCACAAGTGTATACAGTTTATCACAAGTAATATCACATGAACATCACAACTAAACCTATGACGAACCACACAGCAATTATCGGAACACATTCACCCAAGGGTCGATCCTAACCACAGACAGTCTCAACTAGTATACTAACATACATGGGTGGGGGTGTCAACCCAATAGTACTATCAATACCTGTCCATCGACTCCAACCCCGGAGTTAAATAGTTGTGATTAAAGAACCACACAGAAACTCATGCATAAGATATAGCTTGCAATCAGTAACACGTTAATCCAAAATAAATTGAGTTTACAGCTAGAAAGAGTGAGCATACTTTCCCCCCAAAGATTTATAAAATTTATAATGAAAATAGGGTCGTGAAACTCACCTTGAAATGATTAGAAAATAAGGCAAACAAAACGCTTCAAGAATTGCGAGCAACGAACGATCAAACATCTATAATAATTATATTTAAATCTTTAAACACGTTCGATGAGAAAAGGTACATTCGGTCGGTTTGGGTCGGTTCGGGTGCATCGCGCTACTCACTTGAAGATATATATATATATACTCCCATTTGTTTATTTAATAAATACGAATCATATATATATACATACATATCTATATATATATAATTAGTCCATATTCATTTGTTATTATTCACTTTATAGGCATATAATCCTTTGGTTACTATTATCACACGTCATTTACGATTTTACGTTTGATAGCACGATAACTATAATTATATTATCACTCACCCACATGTATATATCTACCTTGTTTATACGTCCTTATATTCTATAAATAAAGTAGTAGTATTATAATAATACTAATAACAATAATACTAATAATAATAATAATGATATTAGTAATAATAATAATAATAATAATGATAGCATTAGATATATATAATAACCCACACATTATTTGTGTGTTTAATTCTAAATGTCCACACTCACATGCCATACGTATACACACCACAAACATATCATATATATATGTATATACATACACATTATATATATAAACACACATACATTCTATATATACACACTATCACATATAATACATATATATATACATATATATATATGTATGTATATATATATAAATATAGATATGGATTCTACTAAAAAGACAAATTTGCTTAAAAAGTCTTGGAAGGATTGTTATAGTGACAAGTGAATTTATATATATATTAAATGAAAGGGTATATTTGTAATTAGTCTTTGTGTTTAAAAAGGAAGTTATATTCAGTTATATTTATAAACAAAATCATCGTCTGATAAATACTAAATACGCATAGTTGTCCACTTAATACGCACAGTTGTTCACTAAATACGCACAGTTGTCCACTAAATACGCGCAGTTGTCCACATACGCACACTTGTCCACTTAATACGCACAGTACGCACAGTTATAATACTAAATATGCATAGTTGTCATAAAAAACGCACAGTTATAATACTAAATACGCATAGTTCTCAACTAAATACGCACAGTTTGATCGCTAAATACTCAACATTGATATCCTCATAAAACACATGACTAGCTTAACACGCACGGTTCCTCTTGTGTTTAAAACGCAGAAACAAGTTAACGTTTCCCATTGATTTTGATCGTCCTATTTCTTCTCCAATATCCCCTGCAATCTTGGGTTGCAGTTATCAAAACCCTTAGTTGGTGCAGCGGTTAATTACTTTCTATATATTTTAATTAAATGACAGATTTGCCCCTCCAATTAAAAGAAACCTAAAATCTTTAGAACGCAATTAACAAAATTGCCACACATTAAATCTCATCCATTTATCAAACACATCCAATGGCTAGAAATGCTTCCTAGGCTTTTTATGCAACCAACCCTTTTTAGCATAACTCTCCCCTATATATATATATATATATATATATATATATATATATATATATCTATATAATATATATATATATATATATATATATATATATATATATATATATATATATATATATATATATATATATATATAGGGAATGTTCAAAGTGGTGCAACGGCGGTGGGTTCACGGCGAGGCACGGCAGGAGGGGTGGGGGTCGGTCGTAGGGTTACGGGGAAGGGGGGTCGACGGTTTGGGTTGTAGATATATAATTTTAATATTTACAATTTGAACCCTGAACTTTCAATTAATTATTCCCTCTAGTTTAGTTAAATTACAATTTAGACCCTGAACTTAATAATAATAATAATAATAATAATAATAATAATAATAATAATAATAATAATAATAATAATAATAATAACAACAATAACAATAATAATAACAATAATAATAACAATAATAATAACAATAATAATAATATTAATAATAATAATAATAATAATAATAATAATAATAATAATAATAATAATAATAATAATAATAATAATAATAATATTAGTAGTAATAATACTAATATTATTATTAATGTTAATACTAATAATGATAATAATAGCATAAATCATACTAGAATGTTTAATCTTGTTAATTATGATTTATGTAATATTTGTCTAATCATGTTATTATAATGTTAGGGTTGACACGTAAAGCAGGTACGACAAGTTTTGATTTGAAAACGAATTAATTACGCAGGATAATAAATGCACTAGGAGAGTTAACAAATTTTAAGTCAATTAACGAACCTGACAGTGACGGATGTCACAAAATCAAAGGCTATGGTTGAGTTAAAGGGTTCTCATAAATAGTAAGGGTTCACAATAGAACTTATTCATATATATACATACATATATATATACACATACATATATATATATACATACATATATATATATACATATGTATATATATATAGATATGTATGTATATATATGTACATATATATATACATACATATATATTATACATACATATACATATATATACATACATATATATATACATACATATACATATATATATACATACATATATATATATACATACATATACATATATACATACATATATATACATACATATACATATATACATACATTACATATATATATACATACATATACATATATATACATACATATATATATATACATACATACATATATATATATATATATACATACATACATATATATATATACATACATACATATATATATACATACATATATATATACATACATATACATATATATAACATACATATATATATATACATACATATATATACATACACATATATATATACATACATACATATACATATATATACATACATATATATATACATACATATATATATATACATATATATATACATACATATATACATATACATATACATATATATACACATATATATATACATATATATATACATGTATATATACATATATATATGTATATACATATATATCTATATACATATAAATAATGTATATATATAGTATATATCTATATACATATATCTATAATGTATATATATGTATATATATGTATATATATGTATATATATCTTTATATCTATATAGATATACGTATATATATATATATATATATATATATATATATATATATATATATATATATATATATATATATATGTATATATATATGTATATATATATGTATATATATATATATATATATATATATGATGTGGTTCAAATGAGAACTCTTAGTTTTTGTGAGAATCTTTTAACCCACTATCTACCATTGATCAAAATTTAAGTTGTCAAGATCTTTTCTTCTTTTTATATTCAATAAGAGCAAAATAGTCAATTAACCCACACCTATTACCCACTGTTTTTTTTCTTTTTATTTAAAACGTTTTCCCCTTGTTTTTAAAACTTTATCACTTTTTTATACATTGTTATTTTTTTATATAGATTGCACCATTAAATTCATTGTATTTTTCTCTTTAATTCCCATATAATCTTGCAAATTGTATTTTTTTTTACCTGAATTAGCGAAATTACACTGATGACCTAGACTAGACATGCACATCCGAACCGGGTTCAAAACCCGACCCGACGACCCGACCCGGAACCGAACCGGTTCGGACCCGGTATACCCCCAACCCGGTTCCAACCCGAAAAAACCCACCGGTTCGGAACCGGTTTTGAATTTTCTAGCCCAAACCGATTTGGACCCGGTTTTTACCCAACCCGGTTTCGAAACCGGTCCAAAAAAACCGGTTTGGAACCGGTTTTTGACCGTTTTTTTTTAACGTTATAAAACGGCTATATGGCCGTTGGGGGCTAGTTTTTGACCGTTTTTTCCACTTTTTTGGACCATTTTGCCCTTATATGATAGTATAAATAGGTAGCGGGTGTAATGGTTTAGTCACAACACTCAAAACTTCAAAAACGCTCAGAAACGTGCTTAAAACGCAAAAACGCTCCTCACTCTCAACTTTCTATTCTCTCAATCTCTTGAATTATGGCTTCTGAATCTTCCGTTCCAACCGGTGGATCCTCAAGTGTCGCTACCGTTGTTAGAATTCTTTCAACAACGCGAAACCAAGAGATTTGGTGTAATTTCGACTTATGCGAAATGTCGAATGGTCAACATAAAGCTCGATGCAAGGCTTGTGGTTCGTTTTTCAAGTCGGATTCAAACTCGACTTTGAGAATCATATGACCAAATGGTGCAAGTCTTTGAAAAGTACACCGAGTCAAGGGCAAACATCAATCGGAAACGATGGTGGTTTATGGAACTTCAACGTCGATATGGTTCGGGATAGAATGACAAAGTTTGTAATTCAAGAAGGATTACCGTTCGATCACTTCGACAACCCTCGGCTAACAAAATTGATTCAAGAAACTCTTCAACCACGCTGCACTCACGTAAGTCGCACCACTCTTAGACTTGATTGTTTAAATCTTTGGAAACAAGCAAAAAATGATTTAAAGGTTTTATTTGAAAATTTACAAACCGGTGTGAACTTAACTACCGACGTTTGGTCCGCCCCACACGGTTTACTGGAATCGTACCTTTGCGTCACCGCCCATTGGATATATCCAAGTTCGTGGCAAATGACGAAACGTACGATTGCGTTTGAATTATTTGGATATCCGCATACCGGTGATAATCTTTTTCAAATTTTAGACTACGTAATCAAAACGTATAAATTAGAAAACAAAATTTTTTCAATGTCATTTGATAACGCCTCAAACAACACATCCGCCGTTGAAAAATTAAAAATAAAATATAAACCGGTTTGTGATGGCGTATTTTTTCATTCAAGATGTGTTGCACATATTATTAATTTAGTTGTGCAAGATGGTCTTGGCGTTCTTGAAGTTGAAGATTTTAAAACGTCTTTCAAAAACATGTTACGTGACGTTTTTAAAACTAGTAGAAAAAGGTATGCTAATTATAGAAAAATGTGTCACGATACGAATTCCATTTGTTTAGGACCAAATTGGGATGTCCCGACTAGATGGAATTCTACTTGGAAAATGTTTAATAGTGCTTTGCGACAAAAAGAAACGCTTCATGTTTTCACGATAGTCTTGCGATGCGGGGTCAGGTTGTTTCGTTTCCGTTAGAGGGTTGGAATATATTCAAGAAATAACTCAATTTTTAGAGCTTTTTAAAAACGCAACTACAAAATTGTCGGGGGTTTATTATCCGACAAGTTGTCTAACATTTCATCAAATTATTTAATGACCCGTAAATTAAGTGAATATGAAGAAAGAAACGAAATGTTTTCAGCAATGGTTGCGCCGATGAAAGAAAAATTTAAAAATATTTCATTGAACTACCCCCGGTTTTACGTGTTCCGCCGCACTAGACCCGTGTTTAAATGTTTCGGGGGTAGAAACTTTAATAGATGAGATAACTTATGATTTAGAATTACATGATTTAGATCCATTTTTAATGTTAATACAAAACAAACATTTAATGAAATTTTTAAAAAATTGTTTAATGTTTATGTTGAAAAATATGGTGCAACATCAAACATCCACCGACCATCGAACGTGGAATCGAGTTCGTCGAGCTCAAGTAGAGACCCGATGATTAGTTTATATAATACTTTGAGAAATGAAAACAGTAAACGTCAGAGGGGTAACGCCCCAAGTAGCGAACTCGGGAGGTATATGGGAACCGATTTTTTAGCCACTATGTCTCCCAATGAATTCTTGAAATTTGATATTCTGACATGGTGGAAAGGAAAGGAATCACAATTTCCGGTCCTAGCCGCCATGACACGTGATTTACTAACCGTCCAAGCTTCTACGGTAGCTTCGGAGTCTGCATTTTCTGTTAGTGGCGGGGTTTTATCGATTAGAAGAACAAGGCTAACTCCAACATCGCTAGAGATGTGTATTTGTTTAAAAGACCACTTAGATGCGGCCGCCGAACGAAGACAACACATATCAAACCTTGAAGAAGAAACACCGATTGAAGAAGAAATACACGAACATGAGGTACAAACCGGACGATCCTCACCGCTATCCGACGAAGAACTCGCTTATGATTTGTCTCAAGGCATTGGCACACAAACCGACGAAGACGATTAAATTAGAAAAACTTGTATTCGTAATATGGATATTTTATTTTCTTTGGTTTAATTTTAATGTAATTTTTATTGTTTATTTTTCGTAATGAATTAATTGTTTACTTTTATGAATTAATGTAATTTTTATTGTTTTCTTTAGAAAAACTCGCTTATGATTTTTATTCGTATTAATTGTTTACTTATTAAAATGAAAATAAAACGCGTACAATCGTATTAATGGAAATCTTAAAAATAAAGTATATACTATTGTGTTTAATTAATCTACTCTAATATTTTTTAATTAATCAAAATTTGTAATTAATTTGTATATAATTTAAATAGTAGGTAAAAAAAAAAACGGGTTTTCCAAACCGGTTCTTAGACCCGACCCGGTTCGGTTCCAACCCGAACCGGTTCCAACCGGGTTGGGTTTGCCGGGCTTGAAAACCGGTTCCGACCCGAACGGGTTCTTGGCCAAAAACCGGGCACGATTTCGTTGACCGAACCCGAACCGGGTCCAACCCGAACCGGGTTCAAAAAAAAACCGGTTTGTGCACCTCTAACCTAGACTATTGTTACAACACTGTAAAGAAACTTTAATGTCCGATATTACACCACTATAACTAACAGTAACATCATATAATTTTGCACTACTGTACCAAACTTGTAAACCCGATATTAAACCACTCCAATTAATAATAACATCCACATTACAGTAAACTAACAACCAAATGACATTACAAATGTTATACTAATGTAATCTTCAGCAAATTTTTAACGAAACATCAACTTACACTGTTAAATACATAATATTACAACACTCCAACTAAAAATAGAACAATCATTACAACAACCAAACGATATTACATCAATGTAAATCAATATAAACTAATGTAAACCAATATGAACAAATGTAAACAATCTGTAAAACAAATATAAAACAAACTAATCGCCATTACACCCGATATTACACCATTCAAACTTATAGTAATACCATCATTACAACAACCTAACAACCAAATGACATTAAATCATGTAATTACGCCACTGCAACCAAATTTCAAAACTATAAAGAAATCAAATAAACAAAACTACACCATTGTAACAAATTAACATAATGTAAAACAATCTATAAAATAATGTAAACCAATCTGTAAACTATTATAATTACACCACTAATATTTTTTCAATGTAAACCATTGTAACTAAAGAAAAATAACATTTTCTCTTGTGTGCCTTCTACTAATGTGTAAATATGCTTAAAATCTTGAACGAGAGATTGAAAACTCATTTGGGTTTGTGTTTTGAGAGGGAGACTTACTTTTGATGGAAAACCCACTTCTAGGTTTCTTGTTTCCTTTATTTTTAACAAAAACCTTCTTCTTCTTTTGAGGGAAAAGCCACTTCTCGTTGATAACCAGATCTAGACCATAGTGTTAACCCATATCTGAACCCAGATCTAGACCATAGTGTGAACCCATATCTGAACCCCGATCTAAAAGGTGGTGTGGTGGCGGCAATAGTGCAAACCCATATCTTAACCCAGATCTGACCATATCTGAACCCAGATCTGAACCAAATCTGAACCTAGATCTGGACCCATATTTGAACCCATATCTTCGATGGAGAAAGGGTGGTGTTTGACCGGTGGTCGAAACGAAGAAGATGTTGTGGTGGTCGAGACGAAGAAGATGACGTAGTGGTCGAGACGAAGATGACGTGGTGGTCAAGACGAAGGAGATGATGTGGTTTAAAAGTATAAAAGTCGATTCAGGTCGATGGATGAGGGGATGTGGGTGGTGACAAAGATGATGGCAATGGCAATTGTGGCGAAAGTGTGATGGCAGCGGTAAAGTGGTAGTGGTGGTAGTGTGATGGTGTAGAGGGATTAGGTTATCAGTTGAGGTTCTTCTAAATAAGAAAGAAAAAAAAAATGACTTTTATATAGAATACATGAAGATTAGGTTTGACCTAAAAACAATGGTTTAAAAGACTCAGTTGTCCCTCATTTGATCTATGTCATCCATCTTAAAAAAGTAAAAAATCATCACAAAATCAATGGTCATAAAATGAGTTAAAGAGTTCTCACAAAAAATAAGGTTTCTCACATGAACCCATTCCTATATACATATATATACATATGTATATATACATATATATATATACATATATATACATATAGATATATATACATATACATATATAGACATATATACATATACATAACATATACATATATAGACATATATACATATACATATATAGACATATATACATATACATATATAGACATATATACAGGTATAGATACATGTAGATATATACAGGTATAGATACATGTATATATACAGGTATAGATACATGTAGATATACTGTATAGATACATGTAGATATACATGTATAGATACATGTAGATATACATGTATAGATACATGTAGATATACGTGTATAGATAGATGTAGATATACGTGTATAGATACATGTAGATAACATGTATAGATACATGTATAGATACATGTATCTATACATGTATAGATACATGTATCTATACATGTAATAGATACATGTATAGATACATGTATCTATACATGTATAGATACATGTATATATACATGTATCTATACATGTATATATACATGTATCTATACATGTATAGATACATGTATATATACATGTATAGATACATGTATCTATACATGTATAGATACATGTATATATACATGTATCTATACATGTATAGATACATGTATCTATACATGTATAGATACATGTATCTATACATGTATAGATACATGTATCTATACATGTATCTATACATGTATCTATACATGTATAGATACATGTATATATACAGTATCTATACATGTATATATACATGTATATATACATGTATATATACATGTATAGATATATGTATATATACATGTATCTATACATGTATAGATACATGTATATATACATGTATAGATACATGTATCTATACATGTATAGATATATACATGTATATACATGTATAGATACATATATACATGTATATATATAGATATATATAGATATATACATGTATATATATATAGATATATAAGATATACATGTATATATGTGTATACATATACATGTGTATATATATAGATATATAAGATATATACATGTATATATATAAGATATATACATGTATATATGTATACATATACATGTATATATATAGATATATAGATATATACATGTATATATATATGTATACATATACATGTATATATATGTATACATATACATGTATATATATATGTATACATATACATGTGTATATATATGTATACATATACATGTGTATATATATATGTATACATATACATGTATATATATATATGTGTATATATATATGTATACATATACATGTATATATATATGTATACATATACATGTATATATATATATGTATATATATGTATATATATATATGTATATATATGTGTGTGTATATATATATATGTATATATATATATATGTGTGTGTGTATATATATATATATTCATTTAACAAACATCAAGTTCATTTAGCATTATCAGACCAGATTGATCCATTAAAAGGAAAGAACTGTTTGAAAACAAAATATGATAGAAACATATATTGTAATAAATAAATAAAATTGTAAACGGTAATATTAAAATTAGAAAGTTAAATCATTATTTATTATCATAATTATCAGATTTGATAAACTTTTGGAAAGATGTCAACTAATTTATAAATGAAAATTCGATTTTAATAATCAAAACTATTGATTATTGGTCAATATTAATCTCAATTAACAGTGTGACCAGGATTAATCCAAATTTTTGATATTGTAACCAATAACAGTCTCAGTCTAACTGTTTGTTAACTTCATTGGTTTCTTATGACGTGGCACATGGTGTTGTTCGTGACATGTCATGTGACATGACGTATTACATAATTAAAATAAAATAGAAATATGTAAAGATCATGAAAAACTTCAGTAGATCAACCTCGTGAGAGAAACGCGGAATGAATTAATCATGGAACATAGAATGAACGAGAAGTAGAACGAGATCAAGTAAACATAAGCACAATGTAAGTAAAATCCAAGTTTATTGTTCTCTAATAACAACATATATAACGCGTAAGTAGTTATCAGCTACAGAAAATATAATCAAACAAGTTATCAGCTACAGAAAATATAATCAAACAAGTTCTTATCTTGTAAACAAGAACTCAAAGCTGGACAAAAGTAAGCGCTTGCTCTTCGCATAAACCTCGCAATATTTAGACACATTTCTACTACAACATATATAACTACTGATGTGATAACGTTCATATTACATCTTAAATAAAAAGAAATTTGGATCAATCATGGTCTGAAAACTATAGATTTGTAATCAATTATGATCTAAAGCGTCCAAGTTATGAGTAATGAAACTACATTATGTTTATCATCTCCTGAAACGATCCGTCAATATAACAGTTTTTAAGTTTATCAGAAACCAACAATTTACAACAAACCTGAACTGATCTCTACACGGCTAAACTAGATAATTATAAATAAAAAAGTACAGAATAAACATATAATTTACCGTGCAAGTTAGTTTTAATTTACCATTGCCAAATGCTGCTGCAGGCTCACTTCTTTTGGCAACTGTGAACATAATTTCATTAATCCTTCTTGTTATTAGTCCTGCTGCAGCTCATTATATCATCATTTGCCTTCATCATCATCCCTATAATCATCAATAATGCCCGGAGATTATCACATTTGATTATCTTAATTATTAAGGGTTCAGATAATCAGTTTGATAAATGTTTGGGATTGCATTTTAAACAACTTATATGCTTATTGCGTTCTTAAGAAGTAGATAACCAGATTTGAGTGTTTGGATAAAAAGAAGTGTTTATCTGCTTATTTAGGGTGAAATACGTTGTTCTCGATATAGTCTATTTCAATGGAAAATTACAAGTGTGCCCATGGTATGAAATACATTATTTACATCTGCTTAGTATGTGCTTTAAATAAGCAATCCCCAACCTGTGCCCATGGTATGAAATACATTATTTACATCTGCTTAGTATGTGCTTTAATAAGCAATCCCCAACCCAAACACCCCCTCATCTTTAAGCATGCACATCCAAACAGAAAATGAAGCAACTAGAACTTGATTTTTTTTCCAAATAAACCGAATGACACTCAAAATCACATGCTACTTAGCATAGTAATATCAGCATCATGTAAGTATGGTTTTGCAATTCTACCGAGGTCCCAAATTGAGTCAAAATCTTGAAGATTAATCTCAAATCCACAACTAAATAGATTAAAGAAAAGAACCATGATTATTATTGCTAATCTACCAACTTATTAGTTTTAATTCTACCAATTTCACAAACTGAATCAGAATCTTGAATGTTAATATCAAATCCATAACTAATATATGAAAGAACATAACCATTGACTATTATCACCAATCTACCAACTTATATTCGTAATTCTAACAATTCACAAACTGAATCAGAAATCCAGAATCTTTAAAATTAATCTCAAATTCATAACTAAATAGAACCGGACCATTGATTATTAATCTACCAACTTAGTAAAAACTAAATCAAATCTCGAAGGTTAATCCCAATCAACAACTAAATAGATTGAAGAACATAACCATTGATTATTATTGCTAATCTACCAACTTATGATTCTTCATCAAAACACAAACTGAATCAAAATCTTAAAAGCTAATCTCAAACCACAAACTAAAGAAACTAAAGCAAAATACAACGATCGAAAGCAATTACCCAAAATCAATCACCTCCGGTTGGAAACAAAGTCAGAACCTTTCTACCACTTGCATTCAAGATCATCCACATAAGATGATGCCACCGAATTATGCACTGGTGCCCCTACCCTATGAACCCCTTGCTGATTCTGTCTGTTCACAAATGAATGCTCAAATTGCCCGTTTCTCGGTGACCAAATTGCCCATACCGAGGCTGCAATTGAGCCATCTGTTGCTGCTGCTGCTGCTGCTGCACTACACCCACCGGAACATACGGCAGAAACTGATCGGAATTCGGCCGACCCTGGTGGAGACAATGCGCAGGCAACGGCGAACTCGCAAACAAACAATCAGTCGCCGGATCTCCGCGGACCCAGATGAAGAAAGACCTGCATACGCTTCAAATAAAGCCGATACTTCTGCAGATGGCTCGCGACGTTCTCACGGGTCAACCCATCACACTCATGAGCTGCATTATGGTCTTGGGCACTGCATTCTTGATCCCCAAGTGAGCCACTGCGTCAACGAATCGCTTGTGAAGTTGAGGGGTCCATACGAGCCGTGGGCGTTTGAGGGTTCGAGCTGGCTCATCGCCACCGGTGGTTGCACCCATTCATCAGGGGATTGGGTGTTGAAATCGGTGGTTCTTGACGGTGGTGGAGCGACGGTGGGTGGTGGTGGTTGGTGGGTGTTGGGATGTCGAAAGCGGTGGCGAGATGGGGGGTGATTAGGGTTTGAGATAAGGGTGTGAGGTCTTCGGGCAATGGGAGATCGTCTTCCCACTTTGGGAACCAATTGGAGTCGTCTTCTTTCATTGGTGCAAGTGATTGGTTGAATTGGGGGTCAAATGGAAGAGGGAATTGGGGGAATTTTCATGGGGTTGTTGCAGATGTGGATCAGAGACCACAATGAAGAAAGATTCGAGAGAGAAGATTGGGGATGATGATGATGATGATGATGATGATGATGATGATGATGAGTGTGAGTGTGGGTGTAGGTGTTCGAGGTGGATCTTGTAATTATATTTGTGAAGTTTTTCTGTGTTGAATCCCCTCTCTTTCTTTTCAAGAATTTTTTTTTAAACAAAATTTGTTTAACGATATACGATTAAGTTACAAACATTAAGTTAGTAATTATTTATTAATACAAATTTGAACCTTCAAACCTTTAAGAAAGAAAAAGCTTCATACATCTCTTTTGATCACTAGACTAGGGAGTTAATTGGCTTTTAAGACAATCTTATTACATGTGAACTTGAATTTTTAATGGGTCCTAATGGGGACACCGCTGAGTTTTTTTGGGTAGGCCGGACCAAAAGGTCACGGTTAGGGCTTGCGGTCATGGTTTGTTACCTAACCGTGACCGCAAGGGCTTGCGGTCACGGTTTTCTCTGTCTGTCTTCTGACACCTCGTGACAACAAAACGACAAATGGCCTGATAAAGTTGAAAACCGGTCACCAAACCGTCACGGTTTGGCCTAACCGTGACCTCTAGGGTACGAGGTTCAGTTTAAGGTACGAGGTAGACTGTGATTTTGACAAAAGGGCCAGGATTCGCGCTTCGAACCGTCACGTGGAGGCCAAACCGTGACCTCTTGTGCACCAGATTTTCATCATAAATACCTTTGAGCTTTCGTTCATCCAACGGGAACACTCGAGATTTTTTCATCATAAATACCTTTGAGCTTTCATTCATCCAACACTCGAGATTTTTTCAGCCTTCGTCATTCCAAAAACACGTTAATTCGAAAACAATGTCGGGTTCGGGAGATCATTATAAAAACCGAAGCTTCCAGATTTGAATGAGGTGCCACATATCGAAGATTCGAACCAGGTTGAACTAGTATATATTTTATTATAACTTATTATTTGAAATATTTAACCATTATCTTTTTTAGGAATATTACGTATACGGGAGTCACCCTCCGTGGGGGGAGGAGAAACCAACCCGTCGAACACATTTGCTCAAGAGGCGTACAACTCTTATTTGGACCGACAGGTTATGATGAAGGGTACAGATATCCCCCATGCAATTCTTACGGGCATGCCCGAACACGTACCACTCACAAACAGAGCTGGATTACGGACATCCCCCGTACCAGTCGGAACTAGAAATTACATATGTGTCGGATACTTTTAATGGGAATGACACAGATGAGAATGACGGTTCGGTTCACCTCAAAGAAAACCATGGGACAACCGCGGAGCATGATGGGGATGAGGATCGGATAAGAAAGCTACGGTTTCTTATAAAACCGATAAAGTACGAAGAGTTTTTATTCTTTTGTTTATTTTATTTTTTTATTTGTTTTATATATTGTTTTTTATGTCTAGCTTTATCA
Organism: Flaveria linearis; assembly: GCA_024085815.1. NCBI lineage: Eukaryota > Viridiplantae > Streptophyta > Magnoliopsida > Asterales > Asteraceae > Flaveria > Flaveria linearis. Next base: position 60,932,833 of record CM044009.1, read on the forward strand.
TTTTTTCAGTATTTTGATTCTCGTGAGGACTTGGAGAAGTGGGCTAAAATAAGAGGACGCGAGCATGGGTGCGTCATTGTGGTGTCGGTCATGAAAAAAGGATGTGGAACTATTATGCAATCGTAGTGGTGAACCTAAATTCATTGGCACAAGTAGACGTACTGGGAGCATAAAGAAGGGATGACCCTTTAAACTCGTAGGGAAGTACGTAGGAAAGAGTGGCAGTTGGATGTTAGAGGTGAGAAACGAGAAGCACAACCGTGATCCTATGTGTACAAGGAGGGCCACGCGCATCTTAGGAAGATGACCGCCGAAGAAATTGATCTTGTCGAGAAGTTACACAGGCAGCACGTGCGGCCACGACATATCCATTCAGCCGTAAGGGAGCACTTTCCCCACACCGTCTGTGTTGTTCAAGACATATACAATCTGACGTCGAAGTTTAGGGCTGAGGGAGAAAAGGCATGACACCAATGCAGGAACTTGAAAACCTGCTACAATCTAAAGAGTTCGTGTATGAACCACGAACGAATGCAACTACTAAGGCCGTGGAAAATGTTTTCTTTTGTCATTCTACTTCGTATAAATGTGGCGCGCATTCCTGCACGTGATGTTGATAGACACGACGTACAAGACCAACATGTACAACATTCCGTTTGTTCAGGTTATTGGCGTTACGTCGACGTCGAAGTCGTTTTGTATTGCGCATGCATTTATATCGAGGGAACGGCAGGACAACTTCACATGGGGTATTGGAGCGGATCAGAGATATGCTCAATGGTGTGTGGAGCCCCGCGTTATTGTCACAGACAGGGACCTGGCCCTGATGAGCGAATGCGACACCGTGTTCCCGAGTGCTACTAAAAAACCTATGCAGGTGGCACGTTAGGGAGAATATCAAAAAACGGTGGATATCCTTTAAAAACCGACATGTGGAAGGATTTTTCATACTGGTGGAAGACCTTGTGCTCGTCTCCCACAGAGGCATTGTACGATTACAATTGCAGGAAGATGGAAGAAAAGTTAAATGAAGATGGTAAACGTGGTAAGAATTTTATAGTTATTGTTACTCTAATAATATAATAATATAATAATAATAATAATAATAATAATAATAATAATATAATAATAATAATAACAAGAACAATAATAAAATAATAGTAATAATAGAAATAATAAACATAATAATATAGTAATAAAATAATAATAATAAATAATAGTAATAATAGAATAATAATAATAGAAATAATAATAATAATAATACTAATAATAAAATAATAATAATAAAATAATAATAATAATAATAATAATAATAATAATAATAATAATAGTATAATAGTAATAATATATAATAAATTAATAATACTAATAGTAATAATAATAATAATAATAGTAATAATAATAGTAATAGTAATAATAATACCAATAATAATAGTATACATAATAATAATAATAGTAATAGTAATAATAATACCAATAATAATAATAGTATACATAATAATAATAATAGTAATAGTAATAATAAAAATAATAATAATAGTAATAATAATAATAATAATAATAATATAATAATAATAATAGTAATAATAGAATATTAATAATAATACCAATAATATAATAATAATAATTAACCATCAACCATTAATTTTATAAACATTATAAATAATGATAATACGTATTATTTCGCAGAGATGGATGCCGACGATGCTTTTATCCCTGGGATTGATGACTGCCCGACGCTGCAGTTCGAGGAGGGGACTACACCGTACGAGCGGTTCAGGACCCTGAGAGGACGAGCGCCAGCAACAGGGACCGTCTTGTCAGATGAGTTCTTACAGCTCGTTAGAGAGCGCGATCGATTTTTTGAGATCATCGGCGAGGACCCCGTGGGAACAGCTGTTCAGGATGGGCGACCCTGCCATCGAGAGCTCACCGTGGAGTTCTACTGCACCTTCACATTCCGTCCCCGTGAGCAGGGACTTGTGGAGCTGGACGAGGACGACATAGCAGATGGTCGTGCTCCCGCGTAGGTTGCTTTCCGGTTGTTCGGGTCCCTCCCCGCATGTCACTTAGACGGTTCGCTGTCGTCAGCGGCCTCTATACGGAGTTGGAGGTCCGACAGCCGATGTACACCACTGCCTTGATCGTGGGGCTGACGACTCGATCAGGTCTGGTGGCCTGTGATCGGCGACGGACCATACGGTGGTGATACGAGGTCCTCTCATATACGAGACGTCTATATAGATACATTCACCGACTGATCACCACGTCCGTCGCTGGTCGTGGGGCGGGGAACCGAGAGGGTTAACGCCGCCGACCTTTTCTTTCTTCGTGTGTACTCACACACCGACATTGCCACCTCGCGCATGCCCTTGCGGATTATTTTGCTAGTTATTATCACAGGCAGTCGCGAGGGGCATTGTGGTCGGGAACATCGTTTCCCGATCGCTCGGGGCCTGGGGTACGTGCATGCCATGTCCCAGCTCCCGCTACCGATCCTCCGATTCATGTGCGCGTGGCGCCGGACCACCGCCACTGGGATGAGGATCGTTCGGAGGTTCCCGACGGCACATGGCACCTACTCGTAGATACCATGAGCTATGTGGCATGGGTGCTCGAGCCGTTGGTGGACCCACCCGAGTTAGCGGGGCTGAGGTCCAGTTCAGGCTGCCCACGAGCCGCTTAGTGGAGGGGAGGATCAGCCCATTCCTCTGCCGCACGACCAGGACCAGCCCTAGCATCCTCAGCGCGTGTACCATGCCTTGCGATTGCCTGCTCATGTTATTGATATGCTTCAGGACACGGGAGCCAGGTCGCGAGGCTGGAGGATATGAGCACGAGGCTGGAGGATATGATGGACTGGGTCATCCAGCACATGGTCGCGGACTATGCTGCCTCGGGTACGCCGTTGTTTTCACAGCCACCGAGGCGATTAGGCTATGACGGTGCTGGCCCTCTGGCGCGGGGGTCTGGTCAGGGCAGTGATCCAGAGATGACGGATTAGATAGGTTTTGTTTGTATTTTATTTCTTTTTATATGTAAAAACTCGTTGTATATATATGCAGTTTCAGTTATGATGGCTTGTATATTTGGTTGTGTTTCTTTGTTTGGTTTGTTTTATATGTAATGTTGATAATGTTAATTGTATATGTTTGATAACAACTAATTTTTACGATTAGGTTAACCATGTGATAAATAACACCAACTTGTTTATAAATAATTAAACACAAAATTACTTGTAATATGATAAATTAATAATAAACACAAAACACAAACTCGTATGTTACGATTAGGTTAACCGTGTGATAAAATAAAAATAAAAACAAACTAGTATGATTACTCAAATTTAGAAAATATATACAATATGTCAGTATAATGACAACTTTTTTTACAAACTCGTAAACAATTAAACACAAAACCGTCACATTAATAATAAATAAATACTTGTAATATGATAAATTATTAATGAACGCAAACACAAACTTGTGAGTTACGATTAGGTTAACGTATGATAAAATTAAAATAAAAACAAACTGTTATGATTAAAAAATATAGAAAATATATGCAATATGTCACGGTTTGGCCAAACCGTGACATATAGCCCCCAAACCCGAACTGCGCACAATCAATTCCCCATTAATTACATACCCAATTATTGGACAATAATTGCAACAGATTCCCAGATTAGTCTGGGCTCTAACTGTCACGGTTAGGCCTCACCGTGACAGTTTGTCTCACACCCGACTGAACGGTCACGAGGAGCCCTAACCGTGACCGTTTGAATCGGTTTCCCCTAAAAAAGAGCGTGTGTGCAGAATTTCCCTTCTTAATTGATAAGAAAAACAATACTATCTGTACTACATTTATTTATCTGTACTATTATAAATACATATTAAAGAGAAACAAACAAACAAACATATCCGGTATATCTCACTCAAAAGCAGGGTCTGGGAGAAAAATAGAGTACAAGTATTTTATGCAATATTTTCACTTTTTACCCTCATTTATTAAATTCTTCTAATTATTATATATTTTAATACATATTATTAATATATTATTTAATAATGTGATATTATTTAACTCACTTCGTCAATACATTATTAATACATTATTTAATATATTTTGACATTTAAATTTATAGTTACTAATCATATTTTTATAACTAAACTTTTTAAATTAAGTATTATTTTATTTAAATACTTATATTTATACTACTATATAATACATCTCTTTGAATATATATTTAATTTTACCAAACATACAAGTTTTGAAGCTACATATACAAAGGAGTGCAAGGAATTTAAGATGGGTAGAATAGGGAATTCATTAGATTTTAAGACACTTTAGGGGTAATATGATAATTTATCCATTAAATTTATATACCTTGATATTTTTACCATTGTCTCTTTTATGTATTTAATAAGAATTATTAATACATTATTTAATAATATTATATTATTTAATTCACTTTATTAAGTTTTATTTATTTATGATAATAATAAATCAACATTTAAATTATATTACTAATTATATATTTATAACTAAATAATATTTAAAGTAAGTATTATTTTATTTAAATATTTAAGTATATAACATATATATATATATATCTTTATATTTATAAAAACTATAATACTATATTTTTAGAATGATAATTTTACATATGTATTAAGACACCCACATGAAAAGTCAAGCTTAAATTTTAAAAAAATAACTATTTATTCTATTTATGCCCTTACAATAAAGTATAACATATGATGCTTATAATAAAATGCAAAAGCATACATACGTGGCCAAATCAAACCGTCATTCACTTTCAATGTCGTTCATTATCGCAATTGAGCACTAATCTTTTTTTTTCTATTTCCCTTGCATGTTGTTGACAGCTCAATAACAATCAAGATGGTATTTGTGATAACAATTTCTCTATAACTTTCTCCGTCTATGTAAATCACCACCGAAGGTGCATCTAACGATCATAAAGTCTAACTTACATTCATAAAAACGAAACCCTCCAAAATCTAGCTAATAAGTGATTTCTGACCACAAATATTATCCATGCTTTCACTAATCTTGTCGGGATAATATAGTTGTCTTAAAGAGTTTTGTAATATACATAATTGTTTTATTTCATTCAATTTTCATAATTATATTTTGATTTTTTTTTACGTCATACACACCGAGCCGATACACTGACTAAAATCGAACTCCCAAAAAAGTTACGCAACAGTCGTGCCGTCGCAACGCGTGAGCATTTCCACTATTAATACATAATACAAAAGAGTGAATTATTGTTTTCTTACGGTATTTTGGCCATCATGGTACGATGTGATATTTCAATGCTATATTACTTTATCAATGCTAGAAAGGTGTTTATATGATTATATATAACACAACACATAAAAAAACACACACACACCACACATATATATATATATTATATTGATAAAGTGTTTAAGCAATTAATTAATATAATATCATATAGATTCAAAGGTTTAATAGGTTTTATAAAGTAAATATGAATTATATGAAATAAAAATGATTATAATAATTATTTAATCAGGAAATTGATTGTCAACAAAATTTGATGGGTCCTAATGGGGACACCGCATGGATTTTTGGGGGTGGGCCGGTTCAAACGGTCACGGTTAGGTCTTGCGGTCAAATTTTGGCACCTAACCGTGACCGCATGGACTTGATGTCACGGTTTGTGGTGTTTGTCCCCGTGACAGCATGGTCTTGCTTTCACGGTTCGGGGTGGTAGTCCCCGTGACCTCCTGACAACAAAACGACAAAATGACAAAATGGGCTGTTAAAGTTGAAAAGTGGTCACCAAACCGTCACGTGGAGGCCCAAACCGTGACCTCTAGGGTACACGGTCTCAGTTTAAGGTACGACGTAAACGTGATTTTGACAAAGGCCGGGATTCCCGAACAAACCGTCACGTGGAGCCAAACCGTGACGGTTTGTGCCCCAGAATTCACCTTATATACATTTCACCTTCGAACAATCGGCATATCCATTTCCAAACTAAAAATTCACAATTTCATAATCCACACTCGAGATTTTTCAGCCTTCGTCATTCCAAAAACGCGTTAATTCGAAAACAATGTCGGTTCTGGAGATCATTATCAAAAGCCGAAGCTTCCAGATTTGAATGTCATGACCTCGGTGATTCTGCTCTTGGGCTCGCAATTCAAGCTTTTTCTTCTTGACTTACCCCGATATCGACGCTGGTAAACTCTCTAAACTCCGTGCGCACAATGTTAGTGGTGAAAAACTCGCTCGGGTTGCAGTTCGCCTCGGGCTTTACAAGTACATCCGTCACAACAAAGCTGATGTTCTTAGTGATAAGGTATTACATTATCAAGTCTACTGATATTCATGCCAATTATACATTCTGTGTTGCTATTAGATTTGGGTTTTTTTGGGTGTTGAGGAGTGCATACTATTTGAATTGAGTTTACTATTAGCCTATTAGGCGTACCGATTATACGTCATGCGTTGCTATTGAATTTGGGGGTGGTGTTTTGATTTTGTTAGGTTTGGGAGTTTCTTATTGCGGTTGAGGAAGAAGAGGGATAGTTGTGCACGGTGGAAGAAGGAAACCGACCCTGCATAACCAGTTTTCCAAAGAATCTGTGCTGCGTTTTGTCTCCACAAAGATTAAAGTCAACGCGTTCTGAATCAAGATTAAAGATAACAGATTACAAAACTAATTAAGCAGATTAGAAAAAAAAAGATGAACTGAATCACGCGTTTGTTAATGATTAAAACCATAAAATAGTTTGTTAATGATTTTAAAAGTATATAAACCTGAGGATAAATAGTGCACCACCATATGCAACAGCAACTTTCACACCAGTTTCATAGCAGAATTTTTTAGCTTCTTCAAATATCTAACGAAATAATACAGATCATAAGAACAATAGTTATATTATATATTCACGAAAAGATAGAAATGATGTGCATCTTATTTCTTCATTTGGCACAACATAGCATTGAAGATGATTACAACTACTAAACAACTACTAACACTATAAGACCAGGTCAAGTTGGTAAATTTTGAAGTAACTAGCTAAGGGGTAACAAACGATAGGCTTTTAGGCACAACATTGGGCAACTAAATGTCCAAACCCCCGCCCCTCTCGCAACCAAGCTCATATATATATTTATGAGGTCCAACCCCCCAAATCCACACACTCGCACACATCAAGACGAGGCTACCTAAATGCCCTTATTCTTTTCACATTCATATCCAACTAAAGTCTCGAATCGTATTCAAGCACAAGTTCTAATGCACCCCCACCTGTTGCCACTCTCATCAAAGATAAATATTATCCATTTATTAGTGTGGCTTCAACTCTCACCAAGAATAAGAATGCTTAAAGGTTGCCGATGCATCATTCGGAGTTATCCAAGTGTTCAAATTCTCACAATGTTTTGCTTGAAATTTTTTTTTTTTAAAAACTTCAAAATTCCCCTCATCCCCACACTGGGGATACATTGTCCCCAATGTTGGTTTTGAAAGGAACAAAATAAATAAAACAAAAGACTCAAAAAGTTGAAAATAATTTTTTGTTTTTATGATACTAACACCTCCTTAATTCAACCCCGACACATAAACATTAACATATCATAAGCTCCACCCTACCACCCAACCGAACTACTCAAAAGAAAACAAGAAACAAACTATACAAGAGAAGATGCAACCTGAATAGCTTGACTTATGGTGGCCTTGTGGATGTTTCAACTCTTGCCGGGAAACTTGACACACCTTCCCGCATCCCCACACTTGTGCAACAAGTGTGCTGCATCCAGTCTTCTTACCTTCACTATCCATCTCAGTTTGTTCAACCGTCTTCTCCACCTTCTTTTCTTCGCTCTTCTCTTTCTCTTTCTCTTCTTTTCTTTGGTTGCAAACTCTTTCACTTCCTTTAACATGTCAACAGCAAACATGCTTCCTTGATGGAAGGGTTAGTAACAATAGAAACATATTTAAGTTCAAAACCTTCTCACCAAACTTCATGTTCACCATTCCTAGCTCACAATCTAGGACTGCCTGTGCAGTAGCTAGAAACGGCCTACCCAAGATGACTGAATGTGGTGCATTCTCAATAGAAGAAGTGTAATCTAGTACCAGAAAATCCACTGGTAGTAGCAATCTCTCACCTTTACAATGACATTTATTAGCATACCCTGGGCCTAATGGGTGTTTGGTTAGCCAACATTATTAGGGTATCAACATATTTCAATGGACCAAAATCAAATTTGTCATATAAATGCCGGGAGGATGCTAACACATGCTCCTAGATCTAAAAGTGCTCGGTCAATTTAAGGTCTCCTATATGAATTGAATCAATGGCACCCTGGATCTGGAGTTTTAAGGGTAATTTATCTAACAAAGGAACACTTACCTGAGATGTGAATTCCAAAGCATTAATGTGTGTTGGACCAAAAGACCAATGAGCCAAGATCAGGAAACCTCTAAGTCCCACATGCCACTGCAACAACTGCTGAAGACTCCCATCATTACAGTGTTCTCTTGCTTGAATGTCAGACTCGAGAACATCTGATGACTTCCATCAGCTATTGTGTTCTCCTGCTGAATGTCAGACTCAAGAGTATCTGAAGACTCTCATCAGCTATTGTGTTCTCTTGCTTAATGTCAGACTCGAGAGCATCTTAGCCCCAGCCTCAGCTGTTATGACAAAGTCTGAAGAACAAAGATTGAAGATCAAAGAACTGAAGAACAACAGCTAAGACTCCCAAAGTACTGAAGACCAAGTACTGAAGTCTGAAGTACTGATCATTCAAGTACTGAAGACTTCAAGTACTGAAGACCAAGTACTGAAGTATCAAAAGCCGAAGAACTAAAGAACTGAAGATCTTCTTCCGAAGCACAAAGTCTAAAGACAAAGTCTGAGACAACAACTGATGATATCTACTGAAGTCATCAGTTGTTACATCTTCCGAAGCTGTTCTATCTTCCGAAGCCAAGTCTGAAGAAAAAGACTGAGGACAACAACTGATGATATCTACTGAAGTCATCAGTTGTTACATCTTTCGAAGTTACATCTTCCGAAGTTGTTACATCTTCCGAAGCCAAGTCTGAAGACCAAGTACTGAAGACTCAGAGTTTGTCACAACAACTGAAGAAGTCTTCTTCAGTGTTGTGGTGGTTTTTCTTTTTCAGTAGTTTTATTTGGTTTCAGTAGTTGTACAACAACTGAAGAGCATGTTTTTCAGTGTTATAGTATCAGTAGTTTACTTTTGTCATGACTTAGGAACTTTTGTAAGAAGATGTCAGTTGTTGACATCTTCAGTAGTTTTATGTTTTGTCAGTTGTAATTTGAATATTCAGTGATGTCAGAAAAAGGACATCAACCCATCCTTTTGCCGCCTATAAAAGGATGGGTAACCATACTGTATTAATGGCGGAAACGTGCGACCAATAGAATTTATTGTTTCACAGAACTCTTCTCTCTCTATGTTTATGCTTTTAATGAAATATCTTTTATGTTCTTGCTTTAATTGCTAATTAATGTGCTAAATCCGCTGCAAACATAATCTAATTGATCAACCGAGAGGCTGAGATCCTGTCAAATGGTATCAGAGCAGGATAATCATTGATCGATTTCACTATTGATCATTTGAAACTGCTCTTTGATCTCTCAGTTTGATCGAATTAGCAATTTGCACGAATTAGCCATAGAGAGTGAGTTTTCTGCTGTTTCCGGCCAAAATCTTGAGGTCTTTTGGTGGTTTTGAGTTCGTTGTCGTGTTTTAACCTTGTTTTTGACCAAAACCTGAGATGACAACACCAACCAATGATCCTCATAATACTGGTTCCGCAACCAAGCCTCCGATGCTGGTTAGGAACGAGTATAACATATGGCAAAGACGTATGCTACACCACCACTTGGCTGTCAACAGTGCTGGTTGTTGGAAGTCAGTGGTGCATGGGCCCTACAACCTATGGTGAGCGTCCCTGAATCTAATGAACAGGTTGCGAAGAAACCTGAACATATTCGACGAAGATCTAAAGCTGTTCGAAATTGATGCTAGAGCCCATGGAATTTTAGCCATGGCCATTCCAAACGAGATATATTCAGGGCTCTTGCATCATGAGTCTGCTCATGACCTATGGTTGCTCTAAAGGAACAATTTGGAGGAACTGATTCGGTCTTAGCAACAATAGGGAAATCCTCGCCCAACAATATGAGACATTCTCATATAGAAAGGGTGACACTCTGACCCAGCAATATGAGCGGTTCTCTTGTTTGATCTCTGAGCTAAAGATGGTCAAACAAGAGTACTCCAAAATCCAGATGAACAACAGGTTCCTCAGGTCATTGCCTGAGAGGTGGGACACATATACCATTGTCCTACGCTCCAGTGCTGATCTGGAAACTCTATCTCTCACACAACTTCATGGGAAGTTGCTCACTTTTGAGAGAGAGATAGAGCAAAAGAGGAAGCTGTCCTCTTCTGGCAAGCTTGCGGATGACTTTGTCCAAGGTAATGCTGCCTTGATAAGTCATGAGTCAGAATATGCTTCATCAGAAAGTTCTATGATGGGCATATTGATTTCTCTACCAACTCAGAACAAGCTTTTGTTGGTGTTATAGTTCAGGAGGTGGTGGTGACAATTTGTGTTTCTGATGGAGGATTTGAAGGGCATTCCAGATGATGATCTGGAAGAGATGGATATTTGAACCAAATGGCAATGATAAATATCCGCTCTCAGAAGTTCTACAAAAGAACTGGTAGGAAATTCCCAGGACTCTCTGGCAAAACCAAAGTTGGTTTTGACAAGCACAAGTTGAGGTGTCACAAGTGCCAAAGGCTTGGACACTTTGCAAGAGAGTGTAGATCATCTGGATCTAACTCATCTGCACCCTTGTGGACTTTTCCCAGCAATAGCTCACAGCACAAAGGCAACCTTCCTACAGTTTACCCATCCTTCTCAGGCACAGGCACCACCTGCTTATTTTGTGCCACAGGGTCATAGCCTTATCCTTACCCCTGTTACTACATGCCTCAGCCTGTTCAAACTCAAGCACCCCGGCTCAACCACCTCATGCTCTTCCAGAGCCTCACTCTTCCCAATCTCATCACCACACAAACCTCAACAACAAAGCTTTTCACCCCAACTGCTGTTGACTGGGTAGTTCCTACTAGAGAGCTATCGGTCAGAACCACTACTCCAAGGTGCTGGTCACATGGTGGTGATCAACCTTTTGGAAATCTTGCTCTGATGGCCCTTGATTCTGCTGAAGGGTCATCATCCAATGCATCATCTCAGGTATCCACTGAGGTAAAAGCCAAGCTTTGTTCAGAGTCATGCATAGCAGCATTTGCTTCTATTAGAGAAGCAAATGTAGCTTTATAGATAAAAATCTTGAGCTGAGCCCCTATTTCCAAAAGAAAAGCTGATTTTGAGGTTGTTTCTAAAAGATAAAAATGATGAGATTTACAAGCTTAATGCCAAATCAAGATGCTAAAGCTAGGGAAGATG
>CM044009.1:60944453-61125789 GCA_024085815.1 Flaveria linearis
TTTCTTCATATTGATGAAGTATTGACAATTCAGAAGCCAATTTCATGTCTACTCCCCCTAATTTGTGATTAAAGAATTTATCATAAATTTTAAGAATAGTAAAAGTTATAAGACTGAATTGACAGAAATACATAAGTCAGTGTTCAGTATATATAACACACATATGATGGGATCATACTATGAGACTAAACTTCTTTCCTTATGAATTTATTGCAGAACCATTATCTGATATAGCATCTGATTACAATATATAGATCCCTTAAATTCATACAAGAGATTATATCAACTAGCATGCTAGTTATCATGTTGTAAAGTTGATTGAGATGAACTGTTATGATCTCTATTTTTATTCACATACAGTTGTCCTTCCTATGTGAAACAATCATCTTCCTGTCACACTTATGAACTATGTACTTTAAGTTATAAGTTCTATCTTGAGATATGGAAGTATCTCATTAATGCATTGTTGAAAAGGCTCCATAGAATTATACAGTTAATCACATTGGATTCTTTTGAGAGCTTACTATGATCATCATCAGGTCACCAGGTCTTTACTTACGTAAAACAGAGGTGCCTTGAACCCAGGTCCTTTGTTTACACAAAACAGAGGATATGATGATTATATTGTTTTTCATCATTTTGTTACTAATGTATCTCATGATGATCTTACACCCAGTCTTTGTTCACACAAAACAGAGGGAGTAAGATTTGCAAAAGATAGATATTATAAAGTGTCATACATAGTGTGCTCAGTTTAATGATTTGCTCACAGCAGAACATGATTCACTTTATGTTTCCTCAAAGAGAAGGTTCCACAAACAGTTACCTGTCATTTAAGTTTGGCATGCACTAAGTGTAGTTTCCACTCAAGATGAACCTACTCACATATCAAGATGGTTGTGATCAGATTTAAATTAGATAAAAATAAAGAAAGAAAGTAAAGACATAGTGTACTATCATTTCCCATACATGTGATATGCTAAAACACAAGAACATTAAATGCATTTAGTGCACATTCAGTCATATGTGGCGCTTTGTTTAGAAAAATTAATCCATGTTAATCATTCCTAAAGACTCAATTAGAAAGTTAAATCTAACAGAATCAAAGGCTTTAGTGAATAAATCAGCAAGCTAATTTGTGGTATCCACTTTGACTACTTGATTAAACCCTTTTCTGAGCAATCTCTCAGAAAATGGTATCTGATTTCAATATGTTTTGTTTTACTATGTTAAACTGGATTAGCAGTAATGAACATAGCAGCAGAATTGTCAATATGAATTGGAGTATAAAGAAAGTTGTAACCATAATCAAGTAATTGATTTTGTAACCAAAGTACTTGTGAGCAGCCACTAAAGCAGCTATATACTCAGCCTCAGCTGTGGATACAGAAACATTGTTTTGCTTCTTGCACTGCCAAGAAACTAGTCTTGGTCGTAAATTGACATCCACCAGTTGTGTTTTCTGTTTTGTTACATCCTCCAAAGTCACTATCTGAATATGAAAAGGCTGAACTCCATCTTTTGGATACCACAGACCTAGAGCTGGCTTTCCTTTCAATATTTGAAATTCTTTTCACAGCATTCAGATGGGACTCCTTTGGATCAGATTGATACTTGGCACAGACACAATAGCAAACATTATGTCAGGTCTACTTGCTGTTAAGTATGAGTGAGCCATCAGATCTGTATAATCTTTGATCAACAGCTTTCCCGGTAGGATCAGGCACAATCTTGTCTATTGTTGTGCTGTGTTTTGCATGAAGATGTATCAGCAAGCTTATACTTCTTCAAAATTTGAATGTATTTTTCTTGATTTATGAAATGCCATCTGATTTCTGTGAACTTGCAATCCAGAAAGAAAGTCAATTCTCCCATTGAGCTTATTTGAAACTCAGATTTCATTAACTGTTCAAAGCTTTCACATAAATTCTTGTTGGTAGAACCAAATATGATGTCATCAACATATATTTGAACCACCAAAAGATCTTGATGTTCTTGTTTGAGAAAGAGTGTTTGATCAATTGTCCCTCTTTTTGTATCCATGTCTCAGCAGGAAAGATGATAATGTTTCATACCACTTCTTTGTTGCTTGATGAAGTCCTACAAAGCTTTATCAGCTTGTATACCCTAAGGATATTGTGGATCTTCAAAACCAGGAGGCTGAGAGACATAAACCTCTTCATCAATCTTCCCATACAACAATGAACACTTGACATCCACTGTATAGGTGAACTTCTTGTAGAAGCATATGCTAGGAATACTCTAATGGCTTCTATTCTTGCAACAGTGCAAGACTTCATCATAGTCTATGCCTTCTTCTTGAGTGTAGCCTTGAGCAATCAATCTTGCTTTGTTCCTAATAATGATACGTCTATCATCCAGTTTGTCTTGAACAACCCCTAGTCCTAATTGGATATTGGCCTTCGGTAGATCAACTAGATTCCAGACCTTCTGCTTTCTGAACTATTGAAGTTCTTCCTGCATAGCTTCAATCCAGCTATTATCTTTAAGTGCAGCTGTAATGTTTGGAGGAACGTTTGTGAAAGAAAACAAGTGAACAAACAGATGTTTTTTGTTCCACTTTGACTTCTAGTTGTTCTTTTTGAAAGTTTCTCCAATAATGTTGTTAACAGAATGAGACTTTTGAATCTTGATAATGGAGTTGGATCAACTGGAATAGATGATTCCAGATTTGTCATATTCATTGATGTAGATTGATCCAATCCAGGTAGTGAATTCATAAAGTATCAAACTGTTGTTGATCCATCATTGGTTCATCAGCATCTGCATTTCTACTTCAGTAGGTGGTGTATCTGCTTCATTCCTACCTGCATCCGCAGAAACATCTACGGATGGATCTTGAGTTGTCATCTGTTCAGAATGATCTTCTTCTATGGGTGCAACCTATTTTGTTGACCATTTGAGAATGTGTATCTCTAGATGAGTCATTTTGCACTTTTCGCAAGAAGTATTTTCTACATCTCCGGAGAAAGCATGATCTACAGGAACATTCTGCTGTACAGTTTTCTGGTGGTTGACTTATGACAGTTGTTTGATTTGGTCTTAGGGGATCAGCTGATAATGATACTTCATACATTAGATTTGGAGGAATAAATAGGTAACATGTATAGCTGAGCCTGCATTCATCAAATACCCAGTGTTAAATGATTCAGTTAAGCATCTATATCAAACAACCATGATGACCTTTTACTGATGTAGTAAATAGACTCATCAAATGAAACATTTGGGTTTCTTCCACAATATTATGTTGTGGAATGTATATCCTATATGATTTTGAAGTTGAAGAATATCCAATAAAGAAACCATCATAGGCTTTTCAGAAATTTTCCCACTTGTTCCTTTGTGTTTAACAAGATACATGACATCCAAAGCTTTAAGGTATCCTATGAAAGGTTTTCTTTGAATAAAGCTCATAGTGTCTTATTATTTTCGTTTTCTTTTATAAAGCTCATAAGGTGTCTTATTATGTTCTTTAACAATTAATGTTCTTTTTTCAACATTGCATGCTGTATTCACAGCTTCTGTCCAGAAGGTAATCGACAACTGAGATCAGCAAGCATTGTTCTAGCTGCTTCAATAATAGTTTTGTTTCTTCTTTCAGCAACTCCATTCTGCTGAGGAGTTCTTGGAGCACTAAATTGTCTAGCAATGCCTTTAGACCTCAAAAGGAATCCAGATCAACATTAACAATTCAGTTCCATTGTCACTCCTAAATATTTAACTTTTAATCAAGTTGATTCTCATCTTGATGACAAAGTCCATTACTGTTTCAGATGTTTCACTCTTTTGTTTTAAGAAAAAGACCCAAGTGAATCTGGTGAAATCATCTACTATCACCAAACATATTGACTCTTTCCAATGCTCATGACATTGGTTGGTCCAAATAGGTCCATATGAAGCAGTTTGAGTGTGTAGTATTGGTATTGATTAGTTTGGATTTATGAGACACTCTATGTTGTTTTCCCTTATAACATGAAGAGCAATTATTAGCACAGTAAAACTCTTTCTTTGGTAGACCAATGACTAGGTCATTTTCACCAATTTATTCATATTCTTCATGTTGTAATGAACAAGCCTTCTATGCCATAATTGTGATGCATCTTTTGAGAGTTTGGACAATAGGCATGTTTCATGACTTCTGAAGTTGTGGTGTTCATATCCAAAACATATGTGTTTCCTTTTCTTGGTGCTTTAAGAAGGATCCAATCTTCTGGAATTGAAAGACCTGGCTTAAGAATGTACAATTAGTATCATCAAATAGTGTAGAATAATTTGATCATAAATTTTGAGATACACTCAACAAGTTATACTGTAGATTTTCACAGTAATTAACTTTATCAATGTAAGAACACCATTTGTTACTACTCCTTCACCAATAATTTTACCTCCCTTCTTATCTCCACAATGCTACATAAGAAGCATGTTTATGTTTAAAGTCATAGAGAATTGAATAGTTTCCTGTCATATGCCTGAACAACCACTGTCAACATACCACTTGTTGTTAGCTCTCCATAATTGTTCCTGCACATACAATGAAATCAATTAGAATTGACAACCCAAGCCTTAATTGTCTTGGGTTCCCAGCACTGTCTAAAATTTTGACTCCTTATGAATTAATCTTGAGGATTCAGCATTAATTTCAGATCTAATAGATTCATTTTGATTTGATGATTGTGAGGACGAATCTGTTGTAACAGATGCATAGCTTTTGATACTTCTATCTATGGTATTATCTTCCTTCACTTTATCCTTCTTTGTTGATTTTGGTTTGGAAGATGAACTTTGACTTTTTGAAAGTCTCATCATCTTTTGCCTTTGATTTGGATACATATGATCCCTTTGCAAAATTTTCAAAGAAAGAATCATCATTGTATGACTTCTTCTTTGAGAAATCCGCCTTTTGTGAGGTGTTTTTGATTGACTTGTTGTTTGCTCCACTGACTTACCCTCTTCAGGAGATTTGTCCTTACTTTGCTTTTGTCTTCTGAACTTTCTTCTTTTGCTTGGAGTCATCTTGGCTATCAGAAGATTGGGGTTCTGATTCAGTCAGATCAGCATGAGACTTCTTTGTGCTTTTGCTTTTGTTCTTTTTGTTAAAATAACATTCTGAGTAGAATGTTATTTTTGTTACAAATATCACAGAATTTGTTGAAGTAACAATCAGAAGTCATATGATTGTTCATATTGCATATCGAACAATAACTACTGAATAACAGTCAACTGCGTTGTGATTTGTCATCTCACACCATTTGCAATATTTTTCTTCAGATTCTGCTTCAGACTCTACTTTCTTTGCTTTCCTGTTTAGCTTAGGAGACTTTGTTTCCTCTTTTGATTTATTTTGTTTTGCTTTGATGCAGCATTAGTTGAATCTTCCTTGTTCTTTTGTTGATTGTTGATGCTTCAGATCCTTCTTTTGTTTACAATCTGTGTTTGTTACCTCTTCCGTAGATTTGGTTTTCTTCTTCCGTACATTTCTGCGGATTCAGCAGACTTTGCTTTCCGTAGATCTTCTGCTGAAGAATTTTTCTGTTTAGATGAAGCTGCTTCTTCTTACCTTTATCTGCTTTAGATAAAGTACTCCATTTGATCCACAGCTTCAACTTCTTTCTGAAGACTCAATTCTTGAAGTCTTCATTTAATCGGCAATCCTCTTACAAATTGTTTTGAACATATTATTTGCTTTGGAGGATAATTCAGCTTTGATTATCAAGAGCTTGGGGAAGACCAGATTTGATTTTACCATTGTTACCAACCATCAGATGTCAGCATCATGTTCCTCAGAATCATCCAGATCATCACAATTATCTAATCAAATTCTGAATCAGTTTGAGTTGAAGAGTTTGTTTCAGAAGATTCAGTTTCAACCATCTCAGCTTATTATTAATTTGATTGAGTCTATTTCAAACTTGGAGCTTGATACAAAATGATTTGACAAAGTGTTTGTCATTGTTTCAGGTAAAGATGTGTAGTTATCATTTATAGGTGGAGCAACAGCATTATAACCCAACCCATACCTGTTCTTTGATCAATATGAGAATTTAACAGTTTCTCATATTACAGAGATGATAATTGAAACTTATGAAGTTTCACTTCAGTTGATGCATGATCAGACATTGATTTTGTTAGGAAGTTGTTAGATGCTCAACTTGGGCTTGTAAACTGTAATTTTCAGAGACAAGTTTTTTTCTAAATCTTTCTGCAAAGAATTAATTTTGATTTGATAAACTTTATGTTCTTTAACATGAGATTCATTCAAAAACAAGGCTTCTTTAACTTGTCAGCCAATTGTTAGCATGAACTCTGTAACGCTCAACTTCTTCAACACATTCTGAAGAACATAATCTGTCTTTACCTCTTTTGCCATTTGAGGAACTGTTTTCCAAATTAGCCATTATGCTTGATTCTCTTCAATACTCCTGCTCATATATGCTCCAATCACAAGTTCCATCTTGGAGTATGATTAGACCAGTCTCCTTTGAATTGCTTAGACCAGCTAGCTCATTTGAAGCAGGTGGAGAGGTGTTGCTTAACTGAGATTGTCTCATCATGGGTCTTAGAGAATCTGATGTTGATAAGACCTCCCTTGATGTTGTCTTACCCAGGGTTTGTTTGTTGATTGCACTCCCTGGAGAATGTCCATAGAGATTGCATTTAAAGCATCTCACTTTAGATTATCAACTCCAATCTTAGAAGTTTTACTGGCTGCTACCAAGTTTTTGTTCTTCTAAGATATTGTTTGCTCTGTAGGCAATCATTGTCATCTGCCACTGAAGATCCATCTCTTCTACTACATCAGGATGTAATTCTTCCAGATCTTGTTGGCAGATGTTTGTTGAAGTTAGTGAGCTCCCCAGATAAGCTTGAAAACTAGAACTAAAAGCTGCAGAAGCCGCTTTTTGTTCTTCAGAATCCAATATCACAGTTATTGGTTCTGACTGATTGTTGAGAGGAGAGACCTTTACAGTTGCTGTTGTAGTAGCAGTTCTCCCCTTTCCTTTTGATTTTTACTCTGAGATGATTTCTTAGAGGGTTTTGAAGCATAGAAGCTTACTTCCTCCTCATCATCACTCACAGTACAAGAGTTATCACCTTCACTGATGAATGCACTTCCTGCATTGTTAGTTTCTTTGAAGTGATAAGGTGAGACATGAGATCTCACACTCTTGTTTCTTGTTTTCTCATCCATTTCAAGTGCTTCAACTTTTGCAACTAGTGTATCTAGACCAGTTGTCTTAAGATCTATGGTGTTCTTGAACATGGACACAGTCTGCTTCCAACTTTCAGGTAAAGTATGGAGCATCTTCTGTTTAGTTCCTCAGTAGTATACTTCAACTCCAAGATATTCATCTCAGTAACAAGTTGCATGAATCTATGGAGTGTTGAGGAATTGATTCACCCTCAATATGATGAAAGGTTTCATATTGTGATCTAAGGGTATCTTTCCTGATGCTTCTTATCTCATCATCCCTTCACAGAGAGTGTGGAAAATTTTCCACAAGGAGTTTGCTGTTTTGTAATTCTCATATCTGATCAAGATTTATTCAGGTAAAGTCATGCTAAGCAGACTGTACGCTTTGATATCGACTTTAACCTTCTTCACATCATCAGGTGAGAGATCTTTTGTGCTTATTGTTGATTTTGTCATTATAGTCCGGCCCAAGAGCAGGTGGAATATAAGGACCTTCTGTGATGGACTCCCACAAGTCAGAATCAGTGTAGTTCACATGATTCCTGAACTTGATTTTCCAACATTTGAAATCGGCTTGGTTTCCAACTTTGGAGGTTGGTAGGATCCACCAAAGAACTCATTTTGTTATAGTTGTTAGACTTTAACAAGTGTTTGTTATAGTGAAATGATCTGTCAATAACTCAGATCTGCTATTCAATAGATCTGAATAGAGATTTAAATTAATCAAGCAATAGCACAATGCTTGTGACTGAAATATCACATATTTAATGATAAAATGGAGCAAAAATTAAACAATTTCAATACTGATAGATCAATCGATCTAAATCATGAGCACTTGGCTCTGATACCACCTGTGAATCCTAGGATCGCAATTCAGGAATTATCAGTATTGAAATGTGGACGAATTAATGAGTGCGGAATATTCAGTAACCGTCGTTTAATTATAATTAATTGATAATTGTTGACTAACAATTAATTTTGCAAACACAACACAATATTAATGAACAGACAATTATGTTCCAAATGTATATCATTAATATTTGTATGATGATTACAAAGAATAAACAATGATATAAACAATGATAATGTTGCTGTTGTTGATTCTAAGGCGGCTAGGGTTGATGTGATGTGATGTGATGGCAGCCGTGTGTGTTAGTTTGATTGTTGCAGTGATGCTTGATTGAAAACGTTTGTTACGCGTTTCTTTGATTCAATCGAGTCAAGCGAGTCAAGCATATCAAGCCCCTTGATGTGAAACCTAGGATCCATATTTATAGGCACGCGTGTTTCTGTTAAGGAAACACCAGATCTCTTGAGAATCACACAGCTGTCAGATTGGACTAACAGCTGTCACTTTGACTGTTGACTTGTTGATTAATAACACTTGTATCAGAAAAATACAAGATTATAGCTCCGTGGAAACTTGGTCATCCGCAGATCTGTTCTTCCGCAGGTGTCTTGATCCTTTCGAAGCATAGCTTGTTTCTTCCGAAGTTAATGAATCTTCAGCAGCAATCTTGTATATCCGCAGCAGTTCACACTTGTATTCTTGACTGATGGATAGTTCATCCGTAGAAGATCTTCGGATGTAATGTTACACAGTAAGAAATATATCTACGGAATAACAAATTGTTCATCCGTAGATGTTTCTTACACTTAATCAATTTTCACGAAATGACTAAGTATGATATTTGATCGGCAATTAATCAAAATAACACGTACATATATGGGTTAGCATATACAATAAATGCATGCATAATTAATGATACTTACAATATTCATTACAAGAGTTGGTTGAAGAGCTAAGCCTATACAAATTGATCTAGACCTACAAGTCCTAGATCTAACATAAGTTATAATAAACATATATCTTCAACCTGGTTCGAATCTTTGATATGTGGCACCTCATTCAAATCTAGAAGCTTCGGCTTTTGATAATGATCTCCCGAACCCGACATTGTTTTGAATTAACGTGTTTTTGGAATGACGAAGACTGAAAAATCTCGAGTGTTGGATGAATGAAAGCTCGAAGATATTATGATGAAAATCTGGTGCACAAACCGTCACGGTTTGGCCAAACCGTGAC
This sequence comes from Flaveria linearis, assembly GCA_024085815.1. Lineage (NCBI taxonomy): Eukaryota > Viridiplantae > Streptophyta > Magnoliopsida > Asterales > Asteraceae > Flaveria > Flaveria linearis. Next base: position 60,953,753 of record CM044009.1, read on the forward strand.
GGTTCGGAGCACGAACCCGCCCTTCTGTCAACATCACAGTCTACCTCGTACCTTAAACTGAACATCGTATCCTAGAGGTCACGGTTAGGCCAAACCGTGACGGTTGGTGACCGGTTTTTAACTTTATCAGGCCATTTGTCGTTTTGTTGTCACGAGGTGTCGAAGAACGATACACAAACCGTGACCGCAAGCCCTTACGATCACGTTTAGATACCAAAACGTGACCTTTAACCCTAACCGTGACCTTTTGGTCCGGCTTACCCAAAAAATCCATTGGTGTCCGTGTTAGGAACTTCAGTTAAGGTCTATACGGTTATTTTAGTTTTAAAACCCGACACAAACTACATCCGAATATAGATTTCATACCCACCGCCATTGTGTCGCGTGATTTGAGACTTTTAGGGTTTTCGTTTTTGCATCGTATCTACCTAAGCCTTGTTCTGATTTCACTCCAGCGAACCCTGTTTCTCTCTGTAAAATCTGTGCACCATGACTGCTCAAACTCAAGAAGAACTCCTCGCAGCTCATCTTGAGCAACAGAAGATTGATGTAAGAACCCTATTTTTCACTCCCTTCCGATCAAATACTTCATCTTTCACTTCGGATCTGTTTGAGTGATTCAGTTTGTTAGTTTTATTGCTTCTGTTTTCAATTGATATCATTCGTGAATCAAGTTTGATAGACTGATTACCGCGTAATGTTTCGAATTTAGTTGCTTGAGTTGATCATGTGAAACTGTTGAGCAGAACTTGGCTAATTGGGTACCCTGTAATCTGATATATGCTATATATTGCTAAGAGAGGGTGCACATGTATTTTTTTATTTTTTTTTAATTTGTTTGGTGTTTGAAGTGTGTGTATGGAGGAGAAAGCATAGTTTTTGATTAGCGAGTCAAAATTAAAATTGGGTTTAGTAATGGTAAAGTTTTCATGATATGAAGTAATTCATGATCTTTTTATCAAAAGAATGATATTTGTTGCTTGTGTGTGTAACTTGTAATTGAGGCTTGTGGACAAAGTGATGGATTTGGTGTTTTTCTTGCTTTCGGTCTTTCTATCTAGTAAGCTAGGCAGGGTCGGCTTTATAGTGTAATTTGTGACGCATTGGGTTTGGGGCCTCAAAAATTTGGGGGCCTCATTTTATAAGAAAAAATTATATTGAGTTTTGGTATTATATGGACCAATGAAATTTTAAAGCGGGAATAACACTTGATAGTTAAGTCAAGATGGAAATTTTGATGATCGACTAGCCTTTTTTGCCTCTTTTTTAAAAGAATCAACTATCAATGACTAAAGGGTAGTATACGAAATTTTCTTTGATTTATTACTTTTGTTCAATGAATTTTGATTAGGTTGCTTATGTTTAGATTGCGTTTTTTAAAAAGGCCTTAATTTTTTTAGTTTGATTGGGGCCCATAAAACATTGAGCCGGCCCTGAAGCCAGGTATGCGATTCGTTCTTATTGGTCATGAATTCAGTATTTATATTCACTGGATTTGTTTAAAGTGTTTGAAAAATCTTGTTTCTGTGTTTTTCAATTTGGGTGTCTATGTAATTGTTTTGACGGAATTGTGTCGATCATTGTTTCAAGTAGTACAGTTATTCAATAAAAACGATGACCTGAAAGAGTTGGATATCTGAGTTTGAATCTTTAGGATCTAGTAAAGTGGTTTCTTAATAATTTTCTTATATCAAATTAGCGTTTCTCCACAGTTGGATATTTGTAGGCTAAATCATACAATTCAACTGCGAATCTTACCAGGGTTTAGTTCATAAAGCAAATGAGTAGCAAATTAAATTGGTGTTTGGGCTGCTTTTGCATGGCAAATTAAATTGACACCCAATATACTAAAAGTACTTTTAACTTGTTTCTGTTTGTGTGAATTTGTGCAGACTTTATCATTTGAAAACCTTCTGGTAACAAATTATTTATCTGATGCTTGAATGACACTTTTTGCAGCATGAGGAACCTGTTGTTGAAGATGATGATGACGAAGATGACGACGAGGAAGATGATGACAAGGATGAAGATGACGTGGAAGGTGGGAATGAATTTCAAGCTTTCAAGTGTTTGTAGTTGTGTAATTTGTTGCTTTGATCTCCACAATCTTCCTGTTTCATGCCATCGGTATTTACCAGTAGATTGATTTTGTTTATGTTTATCCCAAATAGGGAAAATAAACAAACAACAAACATACCCAGTGTATCCCGCTGAAGAGCAGGGTCTGGGAGGGGTATGTGGTGGCAAGTCTTTCCTCTATCCTGAGAGATAGAGAGACCGCTTCCGAAGAGACCCCCGACTCGTTAACAAAGGCAGTAACCATAACAATCATAATACATATCACATATTACATATCACATACAAATGACATATTACATATCATAAATATCACATATCACATATCACATATCACATATCACATATCACATATCACATATCACATATCACATATCACATATCACATATCACTATCACATATCACATATCACATATCACATATCACATATCACATATCACATATCAATATCACATATCACATATCACATATCACATATCACATATCACATATCACATATCACATATCACATATCACATATCACATATCACATATCACCATGGTTTTAAAAGCGTTCGAGGCGTACGCCTCGAGGCGCGCCTCGACGCGAAGCGGGATAAAAACGCATATGAGGCGGCGCCTCACATGTATCGAGATACGTACGCCTCATGTGGTGAGGCGGAACACAAGGCGGCCGAGGCGGTTCGAGATGCCGAGGCGTACGTTTTGAGCGGGAACCCCAAAATTAGAAAAATACAATTATAAAAACTACCCCACCGTAAAATACAATAAGCAGTAGTCAATCGCGAACCCTAATTAGAGCAGAGCAGAGCAGCAGCAGTCGGCGAACAGCAGCAGTCGGCGAACATCATCAATCGCGAACCCTAATTAGAGCAGAGCAGAGCAGCAGCAGTCGGCGAACAGCAGCAGTCGGCGAACATCATCAATCGCGATTCTTCAATCGCGAACAGCAGCATCAATCGTGAGCAGCATCATCAATCGCGAACCCTAACAGCAGCATCAATCGCGATTCTTCAGAGGTTCTTTTTTATAATCTGAATTTCGATATTGTTGATGTTTCATGTTTGTATGCTTTTTAGTCTTAGAATTAGTCTGATTTTGTATGCTATATTCTGATATGATTGATATCTCAATCCATTAGTCTGATATTGATATTGTTGATGTTTGTATGCTAATTTAGTCTTAGCATCAGTCTTAGAATTAGTATGCTATATACTAGAATTAGTGTGTAGATTGTGTATATTGGTTTAAGTGTACTGTACTCATGTTGAACTTTGTTTTTTTATGTACATAGTTTTTTTACGATGGCTAGTAAAGGTGCAAGGAAAGATCCGGCTTGGAAGTACGGGGAAGAAATTGAGGTACCTCCGCAAGGTAGCAAAAAGGGTTACAAGTATCTAAAGTGCAAATTTTGTAGTAAAGTTATCAGAGGAGGAGTGAAAAGAATGAAGGATCATCTTGCTGGCACACATAAAGATGTCATGCCTTGTGCCAATGTACCCCCTGAAGTACACGAGGAAATGAAGCAATATTGAAGCAGTTTCAAGATGCAAAGTTCGCTGCCCAACGGAACTTTGAAGAAATGTGGGAAGTGGGGCATATTATAGCAGTTCGGGAAGTGCTGATCCACGTGCTACCTCTAGGGGTGTTAGGGGGCCAATGGATCGGTTTGTGGGGGTGCGACAGATAGCGAAGAAGGATCACTCCCAACCGAAAAAATGACACCAGCGAGTGCAAAAGAGCATCGAAACAGAGTCTGTTTGGATATTGGAAGATTTTTTTTTGAGAATGGAATACCGTTTAACGTAGCAACTAGTCCATCATTTACTAGTATGCTACGTTCTGTTGGGAACTTCGGCCGAGGATTGAAGCCCCCTACCATGCATGAGTTAAGGACTTGGATCCTTAAGGAAGAAGTTAACACGACCACTACAATGGTGGAGGACATAAAAGCTACATGGAAGACCATCGGGGTTTCTTTGTTATCAGATGGTTGGTCAGACATGAGAAATAGAAGTTTGATTAATTTTTTGGTCAACAATCAATATGGTACTGTTTTTTGAGAACTGTTGATGCATCAGATTGTATAAAAATGCTGAAAAAATATTCGAGTTGCTTGATGAAGTTGTTGAAGAAATCGGTGAAGATATTGTAGTTCAAGTGGTGACCGACAATGCTAGTGCATACAAAGCTGCTGGAGCGTTGTTAAGGAGAAGAGAAAAGGCTTGTATTGGACCCCGTGTGCCGCTCATTGCATTGATTTGATGCTTGAAGATATCGGTAATTTGATGCAACATAAAAGAGCTTTGCTTAAAGCAAAAAAAGTAAGCAATTTTATCTATAACCATCAGTGGGTGTTGAGTTTAGCCCGAAAGATTTAAAGAAAGATCTTCTTCGACCAGCTGCCACAAGATTCGCCACAACATTTTGACGATACAAAGTATTTATGAATCGAAAGACGCTTTACAACAAATGTTTGTTTCAACCGAATGGGGGACATGTGCTTGGGCTAAGAAGCTGATGGAAAAGAGGTTAAAAAATAGTCATGGATGAGAGAAGTTTTTGGCCTAGTGTGGTTTATCCATTAAAACCACAATGCCACTTGTTGAAGTTTTGAGAATTGTTGATGGGGAGCATACACCAGCCATGGGATTTATTTATGGAGCGATGGATAGTTGTAAAGAAAAAATAGCAAAGAACTTGGATAACGATCTCTCTTCTTATAAAGAGATATGGGACATCATTGATAAAAGATGGGAGTTCCAAATGCATCGTGATTTACATGCGGCTGCCTACTACTTAAATCCACAATATCGATGGAGTCCCAATGTTTCTGAGCATCCGGAGATCAAGCGAGGATTATATGACGTTATGGATAAACTCTGTAAAGATCCTAGTATTTATATGAAGATCGAAGATCAACTAATTACGTATAAAGAAAAAAAGGGATTATTTGGATATAGAGGTTCTTTGGCGACATATCAGACACATCCACCGGGTAAATTATTGTTGATATTTTTTATTATAGTTTGTGTTTTATATAAATTAAATTATTCACTAATTTTGTATAAACATATATAGTTAAATGGTGGGCGAATATGGAGATGAGACTCCCGAACTCAAGGCTTTTGCAATAAAAGTTTTGGGTCTTACGTGTTCCGCTTCGGCTTGTGAACGTAATTGGAGTACTTTTAATCAAGTCCATACAAAGAGACGAAACCGATTGACAACCGAAAGAATGAACAACTTGGTCTACATTATGTACAATAAAAGTTGAGGCAGAAATTCTTGAAGAAGACTACTTTAAAAGAAGAAGATGATCCGTTGGTTGTTGAAGATGTGCTGTCTGATGATGAGTGGTTAGCTGACCCAATTGATACCGATGAAGAGGAAATTGGAGGTGGCGATGCAGGTGTGGACGGAGGTGGGAGAGCATTTGGGGAGGGAAGTAGCAATGCAGGTGGAAGTTCGTCATCTAGGAAAAGAAAAAGCGTTCAAATAGATTTGATTGACGAGGATGAGGATGATGATGGTGAAACGAATTGGGTAGAAGAAGATGGTTGTGAGGATAACGAGTTAGAAAGTGATGCCTTTTATGTTGTTTGAATTTGAGTTAGATTACAAACTTTTAATGTGTGCTTAATTTCCTCTCTATTTTATGTTTTAGACTTTGTGATACGTGTGTGTGATGACTTTTAAATTTGATGATGAATTTGCTTAAGAATATGCTTTGTTTGATGTTCTATTTTATTTTTATAACATATATAATTTTTCTATTTATTTATTATTCCGCCTCGGGTATACGCCTCGTTTCGCCTCGAGGCTTACGCCTCGTGAGGCGTAGACAAAACGCCTCGAGGCTCGTTTCCGTACTTTAAACCTTGCATATCACATATCACATATCACATATCATTCAACACATAGGTAAATATCACATGCAGAATTAGATAGAGCGCATATCATAAAAAGCGACATGTAACACCCAAAAAGGTTAGATGACGAAAAACTACACCTGACGCGGAGGGTCCCGCCACATGTAACCGTAACCCGTCCCACCCACCAATCCCACTAAAAGTCCTTACTTTTTATTCTACGCCTCCACTCACTCCTATCCTGGATCATGTGCTCAGAGAGGTGCAAGTCTATCATATCTCGCCTAATAATCTCATCCCAAGTCACCTAGGTCTACCTCTACTCCTCCTACCCTCTACGTTTATGTTCTCTACTACTCTAACAGGTGCTGCCATCGTTCTCCTCTTCACGTGCCCAAACCATCTTAGTCTTCCCTCTCGTATTTTCTCTGTGATACATGCCACCTCTAGCCTCTGTCGAAAGACGTCGTTTCTGATCCTATCCATCTTGTGTGTCCACACATCCACCTCAGCATTCGCATTTCTGCGACCTCTATTTGTCTCTCTTGCGATTTCTTTATAGCCCAACAGTCTGTGCCGTATAGCATAGCTGGTCGTACTGCCATTCTGTATAGTTTTCCCTTTAGTTTTGGTGGGAATCTTTTATCACACAGAATCCCTGATGCTGCTCTTCACTTGCACCATCCTGATTGCACACGGTGTACTACATCGCTGTGTATCTCTCCGTCCTCCTGTATATACGAGCCAAGGTATTTGAACCTAGACGTCTGGGGGACCGCCATGCCCTGTATACTTATTTGAGTGTCCTCTTCGGCCTCACCACTAAAGTTACAATGCATGTATTCTGTCTTAGAGCGACTTATCCTTAAGCCCCTGCGTTCTAGTGCTGCTCTCACTGTTCTAATCTCTCGTTAAGCACCGTCTTAGATTCTGATATTAAGACAATATCATCCGCAAACAGCATACACCATGGGGCTGGCTCTTGTATAGACTTGGTCATCTCGTCCAACAATACTGTGAAGAGGAATGGGCTCAATGCCGATCCTTGGTGGAGTCCCACTTCCACCGGGAAGAAGTCTGTGTCTCCGACAGGTGCTCGTACACACGTTTTTGCCCCGTCGTACATATCCTGTATTATTTTGATATACCTCTCTGGTATCCTTCTAAGTCGTAGACTTTCCCAGATTAGTTTCCGTGGCACACTGTCATAGGCTTTTTCTTGGTCAATGAATACCATATGTAGGTCTCTTTTCTTTTCTCTATATTTCTCCATATCCTCCTTATGACGTGTATAGCTTCTGTTGTAGAGCGTCCTGGCATAAATCCAAATTGGTTTACCGCTATCTGAGTTTCTCGTCGAATTCTCGTGTCGACAATTCTTTCCCATAGTTTCATCGTGTGACTCAATAGCTTTATTCCCCTGTAATTTGCGCAACATTGGACATCTCCTTTTTCTTATATATGGGGACTATGACACTGCTTCTTCACTGCTCTGGCATCTTTCCTGTCTTAAAGATAGTGTTGAATAAGTCCGTTAGCCATTGTAGGCCCTTATCTCCAAGGCACTTCCACACTTCAATGGAAATGTTGTCTGGCCCCACTGCCTTAGCCCTTCCCATTTCTTCAAAGCTCTCATAACTTCATCGACTGTGATGCTTCTACAATAACACTTGTTTTGTTGCGTCGTTTGAGTTGTTTCATCGATCTCTGTTTGTTGATTACGTTCGTTATGTTGAAGAGGTTATCAAAGTAAGTTTTCCATCTTCCCTTGATGTCTTTCTCCCTCACCAAGACCTTACCATCCGCGGCCTTTATAAACTTCACCATTCTCAAGTCCTGTGTTCTACGTTCCCTTGCCTTGGCAATCTTAAACATGTCATGTTCACCCTCTTTCGTCTCTAGTCGCGTATACATCCTCTCGTATGCTGTGTTCTTTGCCTCTGACACAGACTTTTTCGCCTCTCGTTTAGCCTCTTTGTATTTATCTTTTAGCTCAGCTCGTTCTTCCTCATTATCACAGCGTAAAAGCTCTTTAAAATTTTTGTTTAATTCTTATCTTCTCCTGTACATTTTCATTCCACCACCAGGATTCCTTATGACCGAGTGTCCTATTTGTTGTAGTCCCAAGTGTTTCCTTAGCTGCTTGAATGACTCTAGTTGCCATGGCCTCCCACTTTTGGTTGGCGTCTTCCTGTTGCCCACACAGGTTCATTGGTATGATTTTATCTCTAAAGATGGTAATCTTTTCGTCTTTGAGTTGTCCCCATCTGATTGTAGGTCTACTTCTCTTGGTTGGTTGGACAATTGCTCTCTTCATTCGTAGATCTGCAACCAACATGTGACGTTGAGTGAGTCCTGTCTGTCCGGTATTGTCTTGCAATCCCTCCACGAGCTTCGATCTTCTCTCCTCATCAACAAATAATCTATCTGTGTGTGTCTCCCGCCGCTGCTAAACGTGATTAGATGCGAGTCTCTTTTCTTGAAAAACTAATTTATGATGCTTAGTTCATGCGCTAATGCAAAGTCAAGAAGCTCCCTACCGACGTCATTCCTCAGCCCATACCCAAAACCTCCATGCACCAACGGGAAATGATCGCTGTCCTTACCTATATGCCCATTAAAATCTCCTCCTATGCATATTTTTTCTTGTCGCGGTATGTCTCCCATAACGTGGTCTAAAGTCTCCCAGAACTTCTTTCTTTCCGTTTCCCCTAATCCCACTTGTGGTGCATACGTACTAACTACAGCCACTACTTCGTCCCCTATTATATCCTTAACAACATAAGTCTATCGTCGTATCTTCTAACCTCCACTACATTATCCTGAAGTTCTTTGGAACTAGAAACCTACTTCGTTTTTTGTTCCATCTGACCCTGAGTACCATAGTTTATACCCATTACACTCCTTTGCCCTCCCACCCCGCCATCTAGTCTCCTGGAGGCACGCTATCTGAACCCTACGCCTCCTTAACACATCTACTAACTCTAATAACTTACCAGTAAGGGTTCCTACATTCCACGAACCAGTCGTAATCTATAATCTACTAACTCTATAATCCCAAATAGGGAAAAGAAACAGATAAAAAAGTCGCTCAAAGTATGTCTTAAACATACAAGTGTATGACCTCTCAACTCTTAACATAACTAACTTGTTATCGTAATTAATAATTTAGTAATCATCTTGAGCGCATTAATTTTATATAAACCGATAAAGGTTTATTGATCTGTGATTTGTGTGGAAGCAGGACATGGAGATGCAAGCGGGAGGTCTAAGCAAAGTAGAAGTGAAAAAAAGAGTCGAAAAGCTATGTTAAAGCTTGGAATGAAGCCTATCCCTGGTGTTAGCCGTGTTACCGTCAAAAAGAGCAAAATGTAAGGCTCTTTGTTCTCAGAAAACATGTTACTTATAGAGATAGCAAAACGGTGGGTCTGGTACTGGTACTCTAGGTCAAAATGGGCGGTCCTTTGTGCGGGTTCAAACAATTTAAGTTGAGTTCTATCGAAATTTTTTTCGTTAAAATTGTAAACGTAACCAACTTTTACTTTTTAAGCAACCCTGTGTCATGGTTATCTTTTTGCATAAATGGTAACAAACTTGAAATATGAATTCCTAACATGGTAAATTCATTCACTTGGTTGCATACGTTGGTAAAAAAGTAAAAATTGGTTTCATTTTTTAACTCATATTGCCTTGACCTTACGAATAAAATGATTAAGGAGGTTTCATGGTATAACAAGACTCCTTGAAGCATCTATCAATTTCTTTTAAGCTGACCTTTTGATTTATTTCTATGAATTGTAACCCGAACCAAACAATTTACAAGCAAAATGTGTCGAATCAGATTTGGGTCCACAGGGTAAATTTATTTGGGTTGGCCTGAAATATCTTTAGTCCAATATATATATTTTTTCATATTACCAAACTACGTCATATATGATTAAAAAACTTGTATTGTATCCGTAATAATCTACTCTTTTTAAAATTAAATGACATAGGAAGGTTTAATGAACTAAATTAGGTTTGAGACTAGGGCTGTACAAAAAGTTCGTGGCTCGAATTTCGCTCGAGAAAAGCTCGAAAAAAGCTCGGCTCGAAAAAAAGCCCGTATCTAAACGAGCCGGCTCGGCTCGGCTCGAATTCTAAACGAGCCGAACTCGAGCCAGGGTTAGCTCGGTTCGAGCTCGGCTCGTGGCTCGGTTCGTTGGCTCGGCTCGTGGCTCGGTGCCTATATATATTTATATAGTATAATAATAATGCTACTACTATTATTATGATTATTATTTTATATTAGGATTTGAAAAAGGTTGTCTTAAAAAAAAATGAACTCTTTATAAGTATTTTATTTAAAAATATATATAATTTGATAGTAAATTGTTTATATTCAAAATAATGATCTTTGTTCCCCTAAGTACGGAGTACCCAATAAAAGGTAAAAGCCCTAATATATATTTTTTTTGTGTTTTTTATATAAATTAATATGAAAAATAAAAAACAATTTTAAATCGAGCCGGCTCGAACGAGCCACGAGCTGGCTCGAGCTTTTCACGAGCCGAACTCGAGCCGGTGTTTTTGAGCTCGTAAAAATTTTCGAGCCGGCTCGGCTCGGCTCGATAAGCTTCGAGCTCGAGCTCGAACCCATCCTGGCTCGGCTCGGCTCGGCTCGTCTCGTTTACAGCCCTATTTGAGACAACTTGGGCCATTATCTTTTTTGCCATTTTCTAATATTACCACAGGCTAGAACTTAGAAATAAAAAGGGCGTACCTGGTGCTGCAAAGAGCTCCCGCGTTTTCGCAGGGTCCAGGGAGGGTCCGTCCCATTTAAGGGAAGATGTACGCGGTCTTTCCCCCACATTTTGTGAGGAGGCCGTTCCCACGGATCGAACCTGAGAACTTAGAAATAAAAACATAACCTAAATTGATCCCATTTATAAGTGAATGGGTTGAAAACCACCTCCTCTAGTTGTTACCTGATGATTTTTTGTTCACATATTAATAAATTTTTACACTCCTGCAGATTCTGTTTGTGATTTCAAAGCCAGATGTATTCAAAAGCCCTGCTTCAGATACTTATGTTATATTTGGTGAGGCCAAAATAGAAGATTTAAGCTCACAGTTACAAAGCCAGGCAGCAGAGCAGTTTAAAGCACCTAATCTTAGCAACATGGCAGCCGATCCTGAGCCCGCAGCCACGGGTCAGGATGATGAAGACGTTGATGAGACCGGGGTGGAGCCCAAGGACATTGAGTTGGTCATGACTCAAGCCAGCGTGTCCAGGGCAAACGCGGTCAAGGCTCTTAAGGCTGCTGATGGAGACATAGTATCGGCTATTATGGAACTTACAAACTAGGGATGAGATTATGATGATGTTTTTTTGTGTTGTGTATTGACATTGTTTACTTATGTTTGTTAACTTAATACGAGTATTATTTATCTTTGTTTTCAGGGTGCGTAAAAAGGTTCTCTCCATTATTATTTAGAGTATTTAAAAAAGTGAGAATTACATACTCTCTTCTAAACTTTAAAATTACATATTTCTCAAAACATAAGTTTTTAATACATAACTAGATTTAAATGCCGCGCGTTGCTGCGGCCGTGCAAGTTTGCGTTTTCTGCTACTAAACGGTTTTGAGAGTGTTGGAGGGCATACTACAGCAGATCAAAGTAAAAGCACCAACCAATATCAATTTTGATCAATCTATATAGCAGGAGGCAGAAACTACTGGTATGCAGAAATCTTACCACTAGAATTAACGTGAATAACTTCTTTGTAAAGACAGAAGAAAAGTCAGAATGCAATAAAGAAGATTTATGATCATAACATACCACCATCAGCACCATGAGGAGATCCAGTTGTTCCTCAACACTGCAAACATAGTAATTTAGTTGCTGAGGCGTTTTCTAAGCACAGCTTCGGCACGCTGCTCAAATTTTGGTAGGACCCAATCATGCTGGACTATGTGTAGACCATCTTTTTCTGCACCCAAACTATGCGGATTTAACGGAAAAAAGAAGATGAATATTCATTCATTCATGATGCAAAATGACAGATGACACCAAGGCGTCATCCTACAAAAAAGAGCTTTGTTGTTGAAGCATATTACATGTTTTAACTGAAAGACATGGATTTGACCAATAAGACGTCCCTTGATGAAGGAAAAAAAGGGAAATGTGAAGCAACCACGGAAACCTTAAAATTCACTACAGGGTACGTCGGTAAATAAAGTCTCTTTCGAAAAGAACAGGTGTGAGAGAACCCAGGATGTGCAATTTTGAATTGGGCATATGTTAGATTATTATCTCAAAACCAATTGCACCAAGAAGTATATAATGGGTTAGATGGATCCAAGTGGATCTCAAACTCTTAATCAACCCTGCTAGCCAAAGGTGAAATGCCTGGAAGGAAGAGAGGAGGAGTAGATCAATCTCATAAACAGTATTTTTGCTGGAAAAAAAAACTGATTAACAGTGTAAAACAGCATACCTGGGTATGATCATTGAAAGATTCTTCTTCATCATATCCATAGCCATGTTCGGATCAGAGAACATTTGTGTCTGTGGATTTTGAGCCTGGCCCTTGGAACATCAAGTAAACCATTTTCCTGTGAAGCAAAGAGGCAAAGAGCAATGTCATCTCACTATCATATGAAAGCACACCTAATATATATAAAATCTCTAATGAATCTAATTTAAAAGATAGATTTCAGGCATCTCATCAGAGAAACATCATTCAGATGTTCCTGCTAAGGTTGAAAAAAATTGACGCTCTACACGCAGCACACAAGACATATCAAAAATCAAAATCAAGCTCATATAAACCCAAACCAAGAAAACATTTCGATATTTGAAAAGGATTTGAAATAAGCTTCAGCGACCAATCCACCATGAAGGTCATACTTATAAGATAAATTTATCCAAGAGATCATGACAAATTCAGCAGCCTCATAGGCTAATTGCCTTGGTTCTAACTTTCACAAAAGGTTATTCCCCTAATTTTCAATTAGAATTGTATCATATGAGAAGCAAGAAACCTAAGCCATCCTTCCTCGACCCCTACGCTTTCTCAAACTCAACACCCTTATTTGAAGGTAAACTGAAATCTTCCATTTAAATTACATAACTTTTCTTCATCAGAAAAAAATACAGAGTGATCTTCTCAACAGATTTCTCTTTAGAAACATTAGTTGTCAGATTCAACTTTAAGAATCTTGATTCTTAAATCCCTCAATCCAACCAACAATTCAAATCAAAACACGATTGATACATCAAACCCAAAAGGCATACCTCATTCGTGTAATAACCTCCTTTAAAAAACTCATCCAATGCTCATCGGATCATCCGAAACCACCAAACACCACCACACGTCACCGCCACCGCCACCACCACAACCTCCACCTCTACCGTCGTCAGATCCCCAATAACCTGCTCAAGCCAGCGTGTCCAGGGCAAAGGCGGTCAAGGCTCTTAAGGCTGCTGATTGAGACATAGTATCGGCTATTATGGAACTTACAAACTAGGGTTGAGATTATGATGATGTTTTTTTGTGTTGTGTATTGACATTCTGTTTACTTATGTTTGTTAACTTAATACGAGTATTATTTATCTTTGTTTCCAGGGTGCGTAAAAAGGTTCTCTCCATTATTATTTAGAGTATTTAAAAAAAGTGAGAATTACATACTCTCTTCTAAACTTTAAAATTACATATTTCTCAAAACATAAGTTTTTAATACATAACTAGATTTAAATGCCGCGCGTTGCTGCGGCCGTGCAAGTTTGCGTTTTCTGCTACTAAACGGTTTTGAGAGTGCTGGAGGGCATACTACAGCAGATCAAAGTAAAAGCACCAACCAATATCAATTTTGATCAATCTATATAGCAGGAGGCAGAAACTACTGGTATGCAGAAATCTTACCACTAGAATTAACATGAATAACTTCTTTGTAAAGACAGAAGAAAAGTCAGAATGCAATAAGAGAAGATTTATGATCATAACATACCACCAGTCAGCACCATGAGGAGATCCAGTTGTTCATCAACACTGCAAACATAGTAATTTAGCTGCTGAGGCGTTTTCTAAGCACAACTTCGGCACGCTGCTCAAATTTTGGTAGGACCTAATCATGCTGGACTATGTGTAGACCATCTTTTTCTGCACCCAAACTCTGCAGATTTAACGGAAAAAAGAAGATGATATTCATTCATTCATGATGCAAAATGACAAGATGACACCAAGGCGTCATCCTACAAGAAAGAGCTTTGTTGTTGAAGCATATTACATGTTTTAACTGAAAGACATGGATTTGACCAATAAGACGTCCCTTGATGAAGGAAAAAAAGGGAAATGTGAAGCAACCACAGAAACCTTAAAATTCACTACAGGGTACGTCGGTAAATAAAGTCTTTTTGGAAAAGAACAGGTGTGAGAGAACCCAGGATGTGCAATTTTGAATTGGGCATATGTTAGATTATTATCTCAAAACCAATTGCACCAAGAAGTATATAATGGTTAGATGGATCCAAGTGGATCTCAAACTCTTAATCAACCTGCTACAAAGCCGGAAAAGAAGAAGTTAACCCATGCAAAGGTGAGAATCTGCCCAAGAAGGAAGAGAGGAGGAGTATGATCAGATCTCATAAACAGTATTTTTGCTGGAAAAAAAACTGATTAACAATGTAAAACAGCATACTTGGGGTATGATCATTGAAAGATTCTTCTTCATCATATCCATAGCCATGTTCGGATCAGAGAACATTTGTGCCTGTGGATTCTGAGCCTGGCCCTTGGGAACATGAAGTAAACCATTTTCCTGTGAAGCAAAGAGGCAAAGAGCAATGTCATCTCATTATCATATGAAAGCACACCTAATATATATAAAATCTCTAATGAATCTAATTTAAAAGATAGATTTCAGGCATCTCATCAGAGAAACATCATTCAGATGTTCTGCTAAGATTGAAAAAAATGACGCTCTACACGCAGCACACAAGACATATCAAAATCAAAATCAAGCTCATATAAACCCAAACCAAGAAAACATTTCGATATTTGAAAAGGATTTGAAATAAGCTTCAGCGACCAATCCACCATGAAGGTCATACTTATAAGATAAATTTATCTAAGAGAGCATGACAAATTCAGCAGCCTTATAGGCTAATTGCCTTGGTTCCAACTTTCACAAAGGTTATTCCCCTAATTTTCAATTAGAATTGTATCATATGAGAAGCAAGAAACCTAAGCCATCCTTCCTCGACCCTACGCTTTCTCAAACTCAACACCCTTATTTGAAGGTAAACTGAAATCTTCCATTTAAATTACATAACTTTTCTTCATCAGAAAAAAATACAGAGTGATCTTCTCAACAGATTTCTCTTTAGAAACATTAGCTGTGAAGATGGATAGGGATTAGGGTTTTAGTGGTGTGGAGGTCGGTGGCACTGTAGCCACCGACATAAGTCTTTAATAAGAATAATAATGTACAATACTTTTCAAGCATGATTTGGGAGAAATAGTAATTTTACAAGTATAGAAGCTATATATGTGCAGGACCGGTTAAGGGTGGTCAACAATCTTATAATAATAAGGGAAGAAGTGCAGATGCTTGATAGAGGCACGTGAAACTCAAGTAGTTGATCATATTTTGTCTATCAATTTACTTGTCTACTTGAGGTTGTTCAGTTGTCACAGCCTCTGTCTCAGGGTTTTCTTGAATTGGGGAGAGGTTAGGAGCATGCTTATAAAACCTTTTCTGTCTTCTTTCTTCTTTAATCTTGAGGAGCAACTCTGCATCCTCTGTCTTCTTCCTCTCATTTAACAGCTCTATGTCCTCCAGTTGATTAACATCTGTAAGGAAAGAGGATGAGTTCATCCACATTGTAGTTTCTGGTCCCCAAGTATTTTACTATGACTGCCCTCAACTCATCATCTTTAGTCTTTAGTCTAAGGGCAGCCCTGATAGTAGTTTTTATAAAACCTAGGGAACCTACTAAAACTCTCTCATCTTAACTTCTTCTTACCCTCTCTCCTCCTTAATCTTTTCAGGAGTCAGTTTCATTTTTCATTTGTCACTCGTAGGCCTTGGTGACTCAGTGTGAAGAGAACTTTGGTCTTCAATGCTTGATTCAGCAGTCAAGTTCTGATCAGAGAGAGGCTGTGAGACACCTTCACCAGCTGATGTCTCACTAAGGGTAATGAGTGCTAAAAAGGTTCCTGTCTCAAGGTTCATAGGTTCAACTACTGTGTCTTCAGTCAACGCTTCTCCTTCAAAACTAATCTTAGGGTCCAACTCAATATTCAGTTGACTAATAATCTTACCTGCTTTTAGCATCCTTTCTTGAATCCTATCTACTAACCTTGCAGCTTCCCTGTTTTAACTTGGGTTGACAAGTGGAAGGTCAATCAGATAGGTGCTCTTATAGAATCTCAGATTAGAGAAGTTGAAGATTTCC
Source organism: Flaveria linearis (assembly GCA_024085815.1). NCBI lineage: Eukaryota > Viridiplantae > Streptophyta > Magnoliopsida > Asterales > Asteraceae > Flaveria > Flaveria linearis. Next base: position 60,970,145 of record CM044009.1, read on the forward strand.
TGTTACCCCCTAAGATCGAATATTAACAGAGGTCTTGTATCAGTGTCATACTCCATCCCATAATTGGATTCTCAAAGTGATAGATAGGGTAGACATAACTCTAGGAATACCCTCCTCAAACAAACTCTGTATGAGTGAGTTCACATCAATGTGGACTTAAGTAGGTTACTGAGTATGGACAATTGCAAGTGAGGACGGTGAATCCTCAATGTCCATACTCTGTGAAGAACTTTCAGGTTCTGTGATTGTTTGGACTTTCTTTTCCTTTTTGGTAGCATCACCATCTTATATAGGTGACCTGGAGGTTAAGTCTATCACATTCACAAATTCTTGTGTTCCTGGTTGAGTCCTCCTTAAAGGTCACCCAACTAGCTTTTCCTTCAAATTAGAAATCTCAAGTTACTGATTATGAACCCTTCTTTATAATGTAGTCACTTAAGATTCCAATTAACTAACCTTGAGGACTAAATACGTGCATGTTTTGATCAGTTTGTGCACCTTTACTCTCATGTTTCTCTCATCTTCATTAGAAGAATCACTAGGGATGAGAGAATAGGATATAAGTCTTCCTGTAACACCCCAACCCGACAAGGCTGACGTGTCACTATCACGGTAATCAAAATCCAAACGCATTCCCATTATTAATAACGATTACAAGTTCAAATTCCAAAACCTAATAGAAGAGTCGATTACATCAATTTAAATAAATAAACATCAAGCTTCTTTATCCAGATTTCCACTCTTCACTCCCCTCCCGGATGACCCTTCATACCTGACGTGCATGAAAACAAAAGCACGCCTGAGCATAACGCTCAGTGAACGGAATAACAGATAACAAAAATAAACAGACATGATGATAATCAGAGAATATAACAGCAAACAATATATATCAGATTGAACATAACCCGAGCTAATAATCATATCATATGATAACTGAACAGAGGGAACACAGGTAGCTAGCCCGTGAACCAATGTGAAATGGAGTATGGGCAGACATACAAACCATTTACCAGAGTCCTAAATGGAGTGGTGTGTAACCATCCATCAGGAAATACAGGACTAACCTAGGATCGATCTATACGCCTCTGAGGAAATTAATAATATAACAAGACAGCCAATATAATTTCAGAGTCCTCTTTAGAGACGCCGTGATCTCAGCTCACCGCGACGGTTGGTGCCACGCTATTGATGCCGCAATAACGCGTCTTGGTCACCCCCAAGATAGGGAGTGCTCGGGTAACAAATTTCAAAAATATAAAGTAGTCTAGCTACTTATAACAGAATCAAAAGCAAACTAACTACGTATGACAGGAATTAAAACTAGAGATGAACGGGAATCAAATATGAGACAAACGGGAATCAAATATGAGACAAGAATCAGGAATCCGTACTATGAAGTAACGGAAACAAAAGTGAATACTATGATAACAAGGAAACAGAATCCGTACCTTAGCCCAAAGCAAAAACAAATAAGGTTGAGTTGTCCTTAAGTTGTACCGACACCTATGTTTTAACTTCATCATATCAGTTACTACACAATTTGGTTATATCGTTCGTTAATAACTTATGATTGACCCAAGGTTTTTTTTTTTTTGGTATACTTAATCATTATTTGTTTTATAATAAATAATAATTTTGACGAATAACGGTCTAGATCAGTGATTAACAATAACATTTGTCATTAGCCTATAATCACATCTCTACTTGGTCAATAATATACTAAATTAACTTAGCCACTAATGTGACGTTTCCATATATTAGTTAGTATTAATTAAATGGTAGAAAAGTAAGGTTTAGTTTGTCAAGCTCGTTGCTACAAGCATCCATTTTTATATTAGTTTATATATAATTGTGTGTGCCTTAACATCTAGAAGATAAGTTTTCTATTTCCTTTACTGCATGTGACTGCAGTATCCTTAACATCCTTGCTATTCTTGTGTGTATGCATATATATATATATATATATATATATATATATATATATATATATATATATATATATATATATATATTCTTCAAATTATAATATTCTTCAAATTGTAAGGTTCATGCTATCAGCATTCAGCCGTGGGGCAAATTTCAAAAATCATGAACAACACTTAGACATGTAAAGCTTATGCGGAACAAAATAAGACGGAGCAATGTTATTACCTGAAGTTGATTAACGAGACGGATCAGATTTGAAAACTTGATCTGCTTAATGGGTGGTCGGACTTAAACAAATCAAAAACGCAACGACCACAGTCCACGACGTGTGGCGGAGTCTGCAAAGGTTGCCCGGAACAAGTCAACGGTCACAACAATTGAAGATTTGAAGCGTATCCATAACCGAAACAAAAGGGTCTGGACCGTTACCTCAATGGCTAACAGAAAGTGGATCGGAGAGTGCAACGATGTAAATATTTAAGTGTTTCGGCGGTAGGTTCATCACTTGATCGCAACCCTCCAGCGATACGAGATATAAGGAAAAGAGAGTAGATTGACCCTTACCTCAAGTAGTAGAAAATAACCCGATTGAAAGCCGAGACGGTGATAGTATTGCACAACATGAGAAGACTTTGTGTGTCAAAATTAGGCCTACTCAAGAGTCTAGAATTGGATCGGATGCAACGCAAGTTTCCATGATGGAGCAGCGGTGGATTAGCAACAACAAGGGCTGTTTTGGTGGTGGTTTCCGGTAGACACAAGTCTTTCACGGTGGCTCGAACGTAAACGCAGAAGGTAGGAGGATCAAGAGCTGTGTGAGCAAAGGTTTCAATGAAGGAATTTGAAGGCTTTGAGTGGTATAAATTGGCTGATTCAAAAGGGATTCACATCCATTTTTTTCGTGAGTTAGTTGCAGAAGACATGGAAGCATGTTTTCTCTTTTTTAATTCAATTATTAAAGTTGCTAATTGCAGACAACATGGAAGCATGTTTCTTTCTTTTTTTCTTTTTTTATAGGATAATAGAATTCTACCCCCCTTAAAATAATTTCGTCCATGAAATTGTTAGGTACAGATTGGACGTTGATGACATAACCTATAGGGAGTGATAAAGAATCAACGAGTGAATGAGATAACTCATAATTATCCAATTGCTGAAACGGAATCGATTCGATAGACGAAATCGTATAAGAGATGACTAATGTGATGTTCAAGAAACAGATAACTGATAACTTCATAACTGATAGCAGAAACATATAAAAGATAATAACAAAGAGGTAAATAAATACGGATATTGAGAACGGATTTCATCTTCTATCTCCCACGTAGCTTCGCGTTCGGAATGGTTTTTCCATAATACCTTAACAAAAGGAATAGTTTTCTTACGCATGATTCGTTCTTGTCGGTCAAGTATGGCCTCGGGTTCCTCTTCGAACGATAAGTCTTCACGAATCAAATGAAGCGGATAATTTACAATGTGAAGAGGATGATAATTGTATCCCCTTAAAAGTGATACGTGGAAGACATTATGCACATGTGACAGTTGAGGTGGTAAAGCCAAGCGGATAATTTACAACGTGAAGAGGATGATAATTGTATCCCCTTAAAAGTGATACGTGGAAGACATTATGCACATGTGACAGTTGAGGTGGTAAAGCCAAACGATAAGAGACCTCACCAACTCTTTCTAGGATTTCAAATGGTCCGATAAACCGTGGACTAAGTTTCCCTTTAAGACTAAAACGTCGTACGCCTTTGCAAGGTGAAACCTTCAGGAATACTTTGTCACCGATCTTAAACTCCAAAGGTCGACGGTGTCGATCTGTATAACTTTTCTGTCTACTTTAGGCCTCTTTTAACTTTTCTCTAGCAATGGCAACTTTCTCATTGGTAATTTGTACTAACTCAGGTCCTTCAATAATCTTTTCACCGACCTCTTCCCAGCATATAGGCGCTCTACATTTACGACCGTATAACAACTTAAAGGGTGTCATATCAATGCTAGCTTGCCAACTATTATTGTAGGCAAACTCGACCAAACATAAATATTCATCCTAATTCCCAGTCCACTCTAGAGCACATGCTCGAAGCATGTCCTCGAGGGTCTGAATAGTACGTTCTGACTGACCGTCTGTCTGAGGGTGAAATGCCGTGCTAAACCTCAACTTAGTACCCCACGAGGCTTGTAAACCCTTCCAAAAACGAGACGTGAATCTCGGGTCTCGATCAGAAACAATAGAGACTGGAGTGCCATGAAGTCTGATAATCTCTCGCGTAAACACTTCAGACAGTTTGCTAACTGAGAATCCCTGCTGAATAGGTAGAAAATGAGCTGACTTTGACAATCTGTCTACCACAACCCATATCGCATCATTCTTCTTGAATGTTTTGGTAACCCGGTTACGAAATCCATGGAAATATCATCCCATTTCCATACTGGAATACGTAGTGGCTGAAGCAGTCCACTAGCTCTTTGATGCTCAATCTTAACTTGTTGACAAGTAAGACATCTACTAACAAATCTAGCCACGTCTTCTTTCATACCATTCCACCAGAAATTCTGACAAAGATCACGATACATCTTAGTAGATCCAGGATGAATTGAGAATGGAGAGCTATGTGCCTCAGCTAATAACGATTCTCGAAGAGAAGAATCATTAGGCACACATAAACGTTTACCACACCAGATTGCTCCATGCTCATCTACTCGAAATTCTGACTGTTTGCCAACATCCAAATTCTGTACAATTGCCCAAAGTTCACCATCCTCTTTCTGTGCATCCTTAATTCGAGATACTAGGTCTGGCTCAATCTGAAGTCTAGCGAGATATCCATCATTCTTACCAATATGTAGACCAATACCAAGTCTATCAAGATCAGTAATAATCTGAGGTTGCAACTGGAGCGAGGCTACCATCCCCAAACTCTTTCGGCTAAGAGCATCAGCTACCACATTCGCCTTTCCTGGATGATATTGAATGTTAGCGTCATAATCTTTCAACAGCTCTAACCATCTCCTTTGTCTCATGTTTAACTCCTTTTGAGTAAAGATATACTTCAAACTCTTATGGTCAGTAAAGATATCACAAGTCTCTCCATACAGATAGTGACGCCAGATCTTTAACGCGAAATGACAGCGGCAAGCTCAAGGTCATGCGTAGGATAATTAACCTCATAAGGTTTCAACTGTCGTGAAGCATAAGCAATGACCTTTCCATGTTGCATCAACACACATCCAAGCCCTTTCTTTGATGCATCACTGTAAATCTGGTATCCACCCGTACCCGATGGAAGTGTAAGAATCGGGGCAGACACCAATCTCTTCTTAAGCTCTTTGAAACTTTTCTCCCGCTCATCATTCCAAGAGTACTTAACCTCTTTCCTCAGAAGTTGCGTAAGGGGTAGAGCAATAACAGAGAACCCTTCGACAAATCTACGATAGTAACCAGCAAGACCAAGAAAAGTCCGAACTTCTGTGGCTGAAGTTGGTCTTGGCCATTTAGAGATTGCCTCTATCTTTGCTGGATCCACCATAATACCATCTGCAGAGACCACATGACCCAGAAAGGCTACTTGACTCAACCAGAATTCACACTTTGAAAACTTAGCATAAAGCTTCTTTTTACGCAAAGTTTCAAGCACGATACGAAGATGGTCTTCATGTTCCTCCTTACTCTTAGAATAGATAAGAATGTCATCTATAAAAACGATGACGAACTTATCCAGATAGTCACGGAAAACTCGGTTCATTAGGTCCATGAAAACAGCCGGGGCATTCGTTAACCCGAACGACATAACTAAGAATTCATAGTGGCCGTATCGCGTACGAAAAGCTGATTTCGGAACATCAGAATCTTTAATCTTTAACTGATGATACCCAGACCTCAAATCAATTTTAGAAAAACACTTCGCTCCCTGAAGTTGATCAAATAAGTCATCGATACGAGGTAGAGGGTAACGATTCCGAATGGTGATCTTATTTAATTCCCGGTAGTCAATGCAAAGCCTCATAGTTCCATCTTTCTTCTTTACAAATAGAACTGGTGCACCCAAGGTGAGACACTTGGTCTAATAAATCCAAGATCTAATAACTCCTGTAATTGCTCCTTCAGTTCCTTGAGTTCAAGTGGTGCCATACGGTATGGTGCCTTGGAAATCGGCTCAGCACCAGGAATAAGATCAATAGTAAATTCCACCTCGCGGTCTGGTGGAAGTCCAGGTAACTCCTTAGGAAACACATCGGGAAAATCACAAACAACCGGATAATCAGAAATACTAGGCTCTTCAGAAGATAAAATTTTAACTAAAGCAAGGAATCCTGCACCGCCGTGCAGTAGGGATTTACGAGCCTTAAGTGCTGAAATTATTTGAAGAGTTTTTCGAGGTTTAGTCCCCTGATAATGAGTTCAGGATGATGGGGATCTCCAAACAGAATGCGACGAGTCTGACACTCAATTGTAACATGATGCCGAGTTAACCAGTCCATTCCCAAGATGATATCAAAATCTTCCATTTGCATGGGCAACAGATCCGCTGTAAGAATGAGCGATTCAACCCAGATCGGACAATCCTCATACACATGAGAGATTGTAATAGAGTTTCCCATAGGAGTCATAATATTCAAAGTATTTTCTAATAATGTTGGGCTCATCGTTAGATGTTTAAGAAAAGATTGAGAAACTATGGAGTGTGTTGCTCCAGTATCAAATAAGACTTGAACTTCATGAGTTCCTAACATGAGAGTACCAGAAACAGTACCTAAAGAATTCATGTTATCATGATACACTTAGTATATAGATGACAAGCATAATTTGAATTGTAAGACTCCTAGATTATTCAGATACGACAGGTTCACATATGTGAGGAATATCAAGAGTCATACCTGGTGTGTTTGCTGCATCCTTTGCGTTCAAAGCAAACACTCGTCCTCCATCAGTAGGTTGTTTAGCATTATTTCCAGCCTTTCCTTTGTTATCAGGATATGGACAGTCTTTCAGTACATGGTCGGTCTTTCCACATCTGAAACAGGCTTCTGAAGCTCGACGACAAACACCAAAATGACGTTTCCCACATGTAATGCATACTGGGGCTTGCTCTTGACCTTAGTTTTGGCAGGTTTAGGATTCTGCTGTTTTTGTTTCCATTGATTACCTTGGCGGTTATTATTTTTGTTGAATTGGGCTTTCCGATCACCTGTATTGTGTTTCTCGTTTGAAGATTGCCCAGAAGGTACGGTATGGTTTCCTTCACAATTTCTCTTTCGACTCTCCTCAGCTTTAGCTAACCTCTTCTTGTTCTCCATGTCAAGTGTCTTCACAGCATCAACTACTTCGTTGATGTTGTTAAACTTCTGGGTCACTATCCATCTTCGAGTTCTTTCATGAACAGCCCATTTCAACTTTTCTTCTTGGACCTCTGGGCTACCTGCAGCTTCCCTAAGAAAACTAGCCAGCCTACAGAATCTTGCCATGAATTCTTGCCAAGGTTCACCATCTCGTTGCTCAATAGATGCATATTCCCGTGCATACTCACTTCGTTCCGCTTTAGAGAAATATTTTCTGAAGAATATAATGCGGAAGTCGGCCCAAGGAAGGGTAGCAGCATAACCCTCTCCACCATGTGCAAGTTTGACCCCTTCCCACCAAACTAGAGCATCCTCCAGTTTGTAAGAAGCCAACCTAGTTTTAAATACATCACCGACTCCTAGCACCCCGAAAATCTTTTCCACATGGGCCATCCAGTTCCGAGCATCCATCGGTGTAGCAGCATCACTAAAAGATCTTGGTCTTTGCTTCATAAAGCGCTCAAGCCAAACATGAATCTCAGCCACAGGTGGTGTTGCATTTCCACCGGAAGGTGGTCCCGTGTTGTTCCCGCCAGAAGGTGGCTCTGAGTTATTTCCACCGGGTGGAGGTCCTGTGTTGTTTCCACCAGGTGGTGGTCCATTGTTATTTCCCTCAGATGCTGATCCCATATTATTTCCACCCAAATTCGCCTGTTGTATCTGCTGGATGACTGTTTGAGCAGTCTGAGTCATCAGATTAGGGAGTATTCCAGAAATAGCAGCGTTTACGGCATTAGCAACGAGGGTTTCAAGAGGAGTATCAGATGAGGGGCCATTCGAGTTATTGCGGTTGTTCACACGTCTCTTAGGAGCCATCTGAAATGAAGATATACGTGTGAACACTGGAATTTAGATTGGAAAAAAAATTAGATCCTAACCCAACGTCTACCCATTACCTCACAAGTTTATTATTAATGTTTAAGTTTTCTACAGGAAAGAGCCTTGGCTTTGATACCACAACTGTAACACCCCAACCCGACAAGGCTGACGTGTCACTATCACGGTAATCAAAATCCAAACGCATTCCCATTATTAATAACGATTACAAGTTCAAATTCCAAAACCTAATAGAAGAGTCGATTACATCAATTTAAATAAATAAACATCAAGCTTCTTTATCCAGATTTCCACTCTTCACTCCCTCCCGGATGACCCTGCACACCTGACGTGCATGAAAACAAAAGCACGCCTGAGCATAACGCTCAGTGAATGGAATAACAAATAACAAAATAAACAGACATGATGATAATCAGAGAATATAACAACAAACAATATATATCAGATTGAACATAACCCGAGCTAATAATCATATCACATGATAACTGAACAGAGGGAACACAGGTAGCTAGCCCGTGAACCAATGTGAATGGTTTTTTTTTCTTTTGGTATACTTAATCATTATTTGTTTTATAATAAATAATAATTTTGACGAATAACGGTCTAGATCAGTGATTAACAATAACATTTGTCATTAGCCTATAATCACATCTCTACTTGGTCAATAATATACTAAATTAACTTAGCCACTAATGTGACGTTTCCATATATTAGTTAGTATTAATTAAATGGTAGAAAAGTAAGGTTTAGTTTGTCAAGCTCGTTGCTACAAGCATCCATTTTTATATTAGTTTATACATAATTGTGTGTGCATTAACATCTAGAAGATATGTTTTCTATTTCCTTTACTGCATGTGACTGCAGTATCCTTAACATCCTTGCTATTCTTGTGTGTATGCATATATATATATATATATATATATATATATATATATATATATATATATATATATTCTTCAAATTGTAATATATTCTTCAACTTGTAAGGTTCATGCTATCAGCATTCAGCCGTGGGGCAAATTTCAAAAATCATGAACAACACTTAGACATGTAAAGCTTATGCGGAACAAAATAAGAAGGAGCAATGTTATTACCTGAAGTTGAATAACAAGACGGATCAGATTTGAAAACTTGATCTGCTTAATGGGTGGTCGGACTTAAACAAATCAAAACATGCAATGACCATAGTCCACGACGTGTGGCGGAGTCTGCAAAGGTTGCCCGGAACAAGTCAACGGTCACAACAATTTGAAGATTTGAAGCGTATCCGTAACCGAAACAAAAGGGGTCTGGACCGTTACCTCAATGGCTAACAGAAAGTGGATCAGAGAGTGCAACGATGTAAATATTTAAGTGTTTCGGCGGTAGGTTCATCACTTGATCGCAACCCTCCAGCGATACGAGATATAAGGAAAAGAGAGTAGATTGACCCGTTACCTCAAGTACTAGAAAAGAACCCGATTGAAAGCCGAGACGGTGATAGTATTGCACAACGTGAGAAGACTTTGTGTGTCAAAATTAGGCCTACTCAAGAGTCTAGAATTGGATCGGATGCAACGCAAGTTTCCATGATGGAGCAGCGGTGGATTAGCAACAACAAGGGCTGTTTGGTGGTGGTTTCCGGTAGACACAAGTCTTTCGCGGTGGCTCGAACGTAAACGCAGAAGGTAGGAGGATCAAGAGCTATGTGAGCAAAGGTTTCAATGAAGGAATTTGAAGGCTTTGAGTGGTATAAATTGGCTGATTCAAAAGGGATTCACATCCCATTTTTTCGTGAGTTAGTTGCAGAAGACATGGAAGCATGTTTTCTCTTTTTTTTAATTCAATTATTGAAGTTGTTAATTGCAGACGACATGGAAGCATGTTTCCTTTCTTTTTTTCTTTTTTTTATAGGATATATTCTTCTTCTTCATCACCAACATGTTGTTCTTTGTCGATGGATTTCCCCTCCATACTGACAGCTTTAGTTGAAGTGTCAATAGGTTGGGTTGCCATGGTTGAGGTCTTAATGATGTTATCACTTGTTGAAGTGAGAGCCTCTTCCATATGAATCTCCTTAACAGGTTCAGGGAGATCACCTTAGTAGTAGGTGGATGATGTGGGCTAGATATGGGAGAGGCAGGAGTACTCATCTCTTCTTGAGTAGAGGTAGAGAAGAGAGACTCATGGTACTCACTGAATCCTATATCTTTATCATCATAGAATTCTATGTTATGAATGGATTGGTTTAGATCAAGAGGCTAGGGATTGTATCTATCCCTTAAAGGTTGTTCACTAAAATTTTAAGACTCTTGAATAAAGGCTTAAGGCTGTTGAGGTTGTGAGCTTATCAGTCTGAGCATGAGGAACCTCAACATTGATCATTGATGAGATGTGAGTGCTTTGCTACTCGAAAGAAGTGAGAACTACAATATCCACTTCCTCCTATATAGGTGGGGATATGGGGGCCTGCACAAGCTGAGTAGCTTGTGAAGGGTTCGTTTGGATTTTCTTTGATAGGTGATTGTTATTTGTGGCTGTGTGGGTTGTTATGAAGTAGAAGGTGTGGGTTCAACACTAGCTGGTGCTGCTAGGTTGGCACCTTGAGCAATAAGCTCTAACATTCTTTAGAGCAGTGCTGTTTCTACCCTGAAAAGCTCACATTATGCTTTCTCATTATCTTAAAGATGCCGGTCTTCATCTGTCTTAATTTTAAAATATTACCTGTTCTCCTCAACTACGAGTCCAGTTTACAGTTGAGAATGTGCTGGACATATATAGGGAACATATAATATTCTAAGGTGTAACACCCACCTCCCAGGGCTCACCGTGGGGAATGTTATGCATCGGATATACAGAACACATAGGAGTTTTAGGGTACATAGCGGAAGTCTAACTTTAATTATACATCAACGTGTACAATACATTTGTTATAATAGATAATACCATTACATCAGTTTAACTATACTAGAGATCCAAAACTTCAACAACATTCTAGAACTTTATTTTCTCATAAACTAGCTCGTAATCTTCAATCACTGCAATCATTTGGCACCTAGGATGTGTGTCCATAAAAATAGAAAACATTTGAGACTCAGCATAAAGCTTGTGAGTTCATAAACATGGCATTCTTCAAAATTCAAAACATGTTATTATTGACTATTGCATCAAGCAGATACAACCATGGCAAACAGATAGGAACAGAGTAAGCACAGTATAAATTCACATAACCAGGCTATGTATACAAACTCCACTGGCTAAAGCAGAATTATACAAGCAGCCCTCAAGCATCCTATCAAGCATTGCCACATATCACAGATGCTATTGATAGTCAATTCTTCAATTATTACCAGTTATCAGAACATCACATCCCGTTTTAGAAAACAGTTCAGAGGAACTCACCTCAATCAATCAAGTCAGTGATATCCTCTGCTCAGGTTCACTGCTATCAGCTATTATCCTAGAAGCAAAATAACATTACTTAAGCTATATTCTAGCTAGTAACAACTTTAGGGGTGATTCGTTATTTTTTCTATTTGTTTGTTTTATTTGGGCACTTTCTTTTATCCTATGCCAACCCTTTGGTACAACCCTTACTAGTTGGCATAACTCGGGCGTTTCCATCATACTCGAGCCAACCCTCGGGGTTACCCAATACCTTCCCTAATGATAACCTTAAAGTCTAATAATAATAAATATAACAACTACAATACTAAAAATAACAAACAATAATAATACTAACTATAACAATAAAAATAACAACTATAATAATAATAATAACTATAAAGATGATAATAATAATATTAATAATAACTATATTAATACTAATACCTACAATGATAATAATAATAATAATAACGACTATAATAATAATTAAACATAACCTTTAACAAGGGCGTACCTGAAAACTATCTACGGCAATTTGATGTAGAGTCTCCCCTACTCGTGCTCTTAGTCGTGCTCCTACTCGAGTACCAAAACGACTACTAGCAACACCCAACGGGGTATTGAGAACTCGGGATTCTCTTATATTAGAGCGTTCCTAAAGAAACTTATGTTCTAAATTAAACCTTAAGGTTCCTATTTATAGAAATAGTAAGCTGCTCAAATTTATATGAGCAGCGATGTGGGATGGAACTTTTACTTCTTCGATGTGGGATAGAATGAATTGCAGCAATTGTGAAATCTCAATTTGAATCATATATTATTATTTTATTATATATTATTATATTATTATAATTAATTCAGTTGCTTAACTTGTTTTTCTCTATAACTTTAATATATAGCGTATTACGAAATTTCAAATATGTCATTGTGACGAGCTTATTTTTCTCTACGAGTCACCTAAGTTTCGTAAAAACGGAGCAGGTTCGAATATAATATATTATTATTATATTCAAACGGTCTTTATAACATAAACAAACAAACAAACAAACAAACCAACAAACCCAGTATATCCCACTCAAGAGCAGGGTCTGGGGGGTAGGTAGTGGCAAGTCTTTCCTCTATCCAGATAGGTAGAGAGACCGCTTCCAAAGAGACCCTCGGCTCGATAACAAAAGCAATAAAGCTAGCAAATCAACATATAACCAAACATACGATATATGCTATATGATATATGATACCGCACCCATCATACAACAAACATTAAAATATCACCCAAAAAAATATAAAATGAACAAGCATGCATCAGGGAAGCAATAAGTTTTCCCTAAAAAGGTCAAAGTGTACTACATACACATCAGGCCCCGTAACAAGTAATCAAAGTCCCTTCCTAGCTACAGAAACCACTAAAAGTCCTTAATTTTAATTCTACGTCTCCACTCGCTCCTATCCTCGATCATGTGCTCAGAGAGGTGCAAGTGTACCATATCTCGCCTAATTATCTCTTCCCAAGTCAACCTAGGTCTTCCTCTACTCTTCCTACCCTCTATGACGATGTTCTCCACTGCTCTGACTGGTGCTGCCATTGGTCTCCTCTTGACATGTCCATACCACCTTAATCTTCCCTCTCGTATTTTATCTGCAATACAAGCCACTTCTAACTTCTGTCGAAACACTTCGTTTCTTATCCGATCCAGTCTTGTATGGCCACACATCCACCTTAGCATTCGCATTTCTGCAACTTAGATTTGTTTCTCGTGCGATTTCTTTATGGCCCAGCAGTCTGTTCCATATAGCATAGCTGGGCGTACCGCCATTCTGTATAGTTTTCCCTTAAGTTTTGCTGGAAACCTCTTATCACATAGGATCCCTGATGCTGCTCTCCACTTGCACCATCTTGCTTGGACACGGTGAGCTACATCGCTGTGTATCTCTCCGTCCTCCTGCAGGTACGAGCCCAGGTATTTGAACCTAGATGTCCGTAGGACCGGCATACCCTGGATACTGATTTGGGTGTCCTCTTCCTCGTTGCCACCAAAGTTACAATGCATGTATTCCATCTTAGAGCAACTTATCGTTAATCCTCTGCTCTCCAGCGCTGCTCTCCACTGCTCTAGCTTGTCGTTAAACATCATTTTAGATTCTGATATTAGGACAATATCATCCGCAAAGAGCATGCACCACGGGACTGACTATTGTATAGACTTAGTCATCTCATCCAACACTAGTGCGAAGAGAAATGGGCTCAATGCCAATCCTTGGTGGAGTCCCACTTCCACTAAGAATGAGTCTGTGTCTCCTACCGGTGCTCGCACACGCGTTTTTGCCCCGTCATACATATCCTTAATTAATTTGATATACCTCTCTGGTACCCCTCTAAGTCGTAGACTTTCCCAAATTAGTTGTCGCGGTACACTGTCATGGGCCTTTTCTAGGTCGATGAATACCATATGGAGGTCCCTTTCTTTTCTCTATATTTCTCCATTATCCGTCTTATGACGTGTATGGCTTCTGTCGTAGAGCGTCCTGGCACATATTCAAATTGGTTTATTGCTATCTGGGTTTCCTGTCTAATTCTCGTGTCAATAACTCTTTCCATAGTTTCATCGTGTGACTCAATAGCTTTATTCCCCTGTAGTTTTCGCAACCTTGGATATCTCCTTTTTTCTTATATATGGGGACTATGACACTAGTTCTCCACTGGTCTGGCATCTTCCCTGTCTTAAAGATAGTGTTGAATAGATCTGTTAGCCATTTGAGACCCTCATCACCCAGGCATTTCCATGCTTCAATCGGTATGTTGTCTGGCCCTACCGCTTTAGCCCTTCCCATTTTCTTCATAGCTCTTGTAACTTCGTCAACTGTGATGCTTCTACAATAGCGTTGGTTTTGTTGCATTGTCTGAGTTGTTCTATCTACCTCAGTTTGTTGATTTTGATTCCTATTGTTAAATAGGTTATCGAAGTAAGTTTTCCATCTCACCTTGATATCTTTCTCCTTCACCAAAACATTCCATCCGCAGCCTTTATGAACTTGACCATTCTCAGGTCCTGTCTTCTTCTTTTTCTTGCCTTGGCTATCTTAAACATGTCATGCTATCCTTCTTTCGTCTCTAATCGCTTATACATCATTTCATACGCCGTGTTCTTTGCCTCCGACACCGATTTTTTCGCTTGTCACTTAGCCTCCTTGTACTTTTGTTTTAGCTCTACGTGTTCTTCCTCATTGTTACAGCGTATGAGCTCTCTAAAACTTTGTTATTTGATACATATCTTCTCCTGTACATTTTCGTTCCACCACCATGATTCCTTATGACCAACTGTCCTTTTTGTTGTAACTCCAAGCGTTTCTTTAGCTGCTTGAATGAGCCTAGTTGCCATAACCTCCCACTTTTGGTTTGCATCTTCCTGTGGCCCAGTTTGGTACATTTGTATGACTTTATCTCTGAAAATGGTAATCTTTTCGTCTTTGAGCTGGCCCCATCTGATCTTGGGTGTAACTCTCTTGTTCCGTTGGGCAATTGGCCTCTTGACGCGTATATCCGCCACCAACATATGGTGTTGCATCACAACCGTCTCTCCCAGGATTGCTTTACAGTCTTTCCACGAGCTATGATATTCTCTCCTCATCAATAAATAGTCTATCTGCGTGTGTCTCCCGCCGCTGCTAAACGTGATTAGATGCGAGTCTCTTTTCTTAAAGAACAAATTTATGATGCCTAAGTCATGCGCTACTGCAAATTCAAGAAGCTCCCTACCGCCGTCATTCCTAAGACCATACCCGTAGCCTCCGTGCAACAGTTGGAAATGCTCATTATCCTTTCCGATATGTCCATTAAAATCTCCTCCTATGTATAACATTTCTTCTCTAGGTATGTCGCCCATAACGTGGTCTAAACTCTCCTAGAATGTTTTTCTTTCCGTTTCCCCTAGTCCAACATGTGGTGCATACGCACTAACTACCGTCACTACCTCATCTCCTATTACTATTCTTAACAACATAATTCTATCATTGTATCTTCTCACCTCCACTACATTATCTTGGAGTTCCTTAGCAACTAGAAAACCTACTCCGTTTTTAGCTCCATCAGACCCTGAATACCATAGTTTATAACTATTGCACTCTTTTGCTCTCCCACCTCGCCATCTAGTCTCCTGCAGGCATGCTATGTGGACCCTACGTTTCTTCAGTACATCAATTAACTCTAGTAACTTACTAGTTAGGGTTCCTACATTCCACGATGCCACTCCTAATCTACAAACCTTATTCCCTGTCTTGGCACCTCTCCTCACCGAACATGATCTCGGGGCAGCATATTGGCTCGTACTATCTATTATACTAGACAGAGTCTACTAAAACCACCAAACAATAAAAACACGGACAACACACTAGAAAGGAACCAAGCACAAGTAAAGCAAAATCAACAGGAACTGTCACACGTGGTCAACAATACGCTAGGGGCACACGCTAGGGGCACACGTAGTAATCAAGACCTTACAGTAAGCCAATGAAGCCAATCTGGAGAATAGATCTAAGGTTGATCAGACATGAAGACAACAAGCCACAAATGATCAACACACAAACTCAACCAATAATATACAACTTACTCAGCAATTAATAGCAAAACACTAACAATTATACAACTAATCAGCAAGATATAACAACTAATCAATTATGCACAAACCACAGAACTAAACGGTCAGCAGAGAAATAGACAAGAATTATATCAGATTCAAGATGGAGGAATCTAATTAAAGAACGTTAAAAGAACAAGTAAGAAGACACAAGATGGAGGGATCTCACCAAATGTGTGCAAGAGCCCCGGCAGGCGGTGGGGGGCGGTCCGGCAGGGTGATGGCGGTATGTGGTCCGGCAGTGGTAGTCCGGCCAAAGGGGTGCTCCAGCAGGTATGGGGGAGCGAGATGGAGGTCCGGTAGGTATGGGTGAGGGTTTGTTCCGGGTGAGGGTTTGTGGTTTGGGTATGGGGGTATGAGGGTTTATAGGTATGGGGTTTGTTGCGGGAGTGTGGTTTGGGTGGTGGTCGCGGTGGAAGGTGGTGGTCCGGCAAAGGTCGCGGTGGAAGGTGGTGGTCCGGTGAAGGTGAAGGTCCGGTGAAGGTCGGGTGTGGTTGCGGGAGTGTGTGTTTGGGTGGTGGTCGCGGTAGAAGGTGGTCCGGTGAAGGTTTGGGTGTGGGTTTGTGGTTTGGGTGAGGGTTGTGGTGGTGCTCCGGGGTTTGTAGGTGACCAGAGATGTAAGGGTGAGGTGGAGCGGGTGCTCACCATTGGTGGTCACCGGAGTTGTAAGTTACCGTTGGCGGTGGTGGCGGTGGTACTAAGGTAGTACCGTTGGAGGTGGTGGCGGTGGTACTAAGGTAGTACCGTTGGAGGTGGTGGCAGTGAGCACCGTAGAGAGAGAGAGCGTACAGTAGAGAGATGTACAGTAGAGAGAGAAAAAAGCTCAAAAAGTATTCACGTAGGCACGTAGGCACCACTCTATTACTTACTTGTTTGACAATATATAAAATGCGGAGTTCATATGACCCAAACGCTCGGGTTGTTACATTCTCCTCCCCTTAAAAGAATTTTGTCCTTGAAATTCGAAGGTTACTCGAACAGTTGAGGATATTTGACTTTCATTCTTCTGCTAATTCCCAAGTTTTCTCGGGTCCTTTCTAACCTTGCCACTGGACCAATACTAGTGGAATTATTTTCTTTTTAATTTTCGTTCTTGAGAATCAAGAATCTTTATCGGTTTTTCAGTAAAGTTTAATTCTCTTCTATTTACACGTCCTCTAATGGCATTACTTGAGTCAGATCTGCCAAACACTTCCTTAGGTTCGATATATGAAAAGTATCGTGAATACCTTTCAAAGTTTCAGGTAATTCTAGCTTGTATGCTACTGGACCAATTCTTGCGATGATTTTGAACGGTCCAATATACCTAGGACTTAACTTCCCGCGTTTACCAAATCGCATTACTCCTTTCCATGGTGAGACTTTCAACATCACATAGTCTCCTTCTTGAAATTCTAAAGGTCTCCTTCTGTTATCTGCATAACTCTTCTGTCTATCCTGAGAAGCTTTTAGTCGTTGTCTGATTTGTTGGATTCTCTCAGTTGTCTCGAGAATAATTTCGGTTTTGGTCAATTGATCATCCCCTATGTCTGTCCAACAGATGGGAGTTCTGTATTTCCTACCATATAAGGCTTCAA
Organism: Flaveria linearis; assembly: GCA_024085815.1. Lineage (NCBI taxonomy): Eukaryota > Viridiplantae > Streptophyta > Magnoliopsida > Asterales > Asteraceae > Flaveria > Flaveria linearis. The sequence goes on from CM044009.1 coordinate 60,987,825, forward strand.
ATGGTGCAGCCTTAATGTTGGAATGGTAGCTGTTGTTATAAGAAAATTCAATCAAAGGCAAATGATCACCCCAGCTACCTCCAAAATCAATCACGCAAGCACGCAACATGTCTTCTAAAGTTTGAATTGTTCGCTCACTCTGACCATCCATCTGAGGATGATATGCGGTGCTTAAACTGATTTTGGTTCCAAGTTCCTTTTGGAAACTTGTCCAGAATCTGGAAGTGAATCGGCTATCTCTATCGGAGATAATAGATAAAGGCACTTCGTGCTTACTTACTATTTCATCAATATATATCTTGGCTAGTTTTTCTATTGGATAGCTCTTACTTATGGCTAGAAAATGTGCTGACTTGGTTAGCCTGTCAACCACGACCCATACAACATTATATCCTTTTCGTGTTCTTGGAAGTTTCGTGACAAAATCGATGGTCACCCTATCCCATTTCCATACTGGCAACTCCAACTGTTGTAACTGACCAGCTGGTTTTTGATGTCCAATCTTAACTTGCAGACATGTTAAGCATTTCTCAACGTACTGGGCTATGGATCTTTTCATATTAGGCCACCAGTAGTGATTTCGAATATCTTTATACTTTTTGTTTGCTCCAGGATGCATTGTGTATTTGGACTTGTGGGCTTCATCTAATACTTTGTCCTGAATACCTCCAAATTTTAGGATCCAAATTCTCTGACCAAATCGTAGGACTCCATCCATTCCTTGAGTCAATAATTTCTGGTTACCCATCATTCTTTCAGACTTTCAATGCTTCAGTTTGATCATTCTTGATTTGGTCTTTCCAATCAAGCTTGACATCTATCGTTAATGCTTTTACCCTAATCAGTTTAACTCTTTCTTTTTGACTGAGAGCATCCGCGACTATGTTAGCCTTTCCTGGATGGTATTTGATTTCACAATCATAGTCATTGAGAAGTTCCATCCACCTTCTTTGCCTCATGTTTAACATCTTTTGATTAAAGATGTGTTGTAAGCTCTTATGGTCTAAGTAGATTACACACTTAGTACCATACAAGTAGTGTCGCCAAATCTTTAAGGCAAACACTATGGCACCCTATTCAAGGTCGTGCGTAGTATAATTCTTTCATGAACTTTAGTTGTCGTGATGCATAGGCTATAACCTTGTCATGTTGCATCAACACATAACCTAAACCATTATATGAGGCGTCACAGTATATTGCAAAGTCTTCATTACCATCTGCTAATGAAAGTATAGGAGCACTACTAAGCTTTTGTTTTAGAAGGTTGAAAGCTTCTTCTTACTTTGGTCCCCAGTCAAACTTTACATTCTTTCGAGTCAAAGATGTTAAAGGGGTAGCAATCTTGGAGAAGTCTTGAATAAATCTTCTATAGTATCCTGCTAATCCCAAAAAGCTCCTAATCTCACCGGGATTCTTTGGTGATTCCCATTTCATCACAGCTTCTATCTTAGCTGGATCTACTTGTATTCCCTTCTCATTTATTACGTGACCAAGGAATTGAACTTCTCTTTTCCAGAAGTCACATTTAGAGAATTTTGCATAAATCTTTTCTTGTCGAAGGGTTTCTAGAACCATTTTTAGATGTCTAGCGTGATCATCTTGGTCCTTAGAATAAATAAGTACGTCATCTATAAAGACAATGACAAACTTATCCAAGTATGGCTTGCAAACTCTATTCATCAGATCCATGAATGCTGCAGGGGCATTGGTTAGTCCAAAAGACATAACCAAAAATTCGTAATGCCCATAACACGTCCTAAATACGGTCTTAGGAATGTCTTCCTCGTGCACTTTTAACTGATGATAACCTGATCGAAGATCATTTTTTGAAAAGTAGCTGGCTCCTTGAAGTTGATCAAATAAATCATCTATTCTTGGTAAAGGATACTTGTTCTTAACAGTTAACTTGTTTAATTCTCGATAATCAATGCACATACGCATTGAACCATCTTTCTTTTTGGCGAACAATACTGGCGCTCCCCAAGGTGTGGAACTCGGTCTAATAAACCTTCTTTCTAAGAGTTCATCGATTTGCTTCATAAGTTCTTTCATCTCTGAAGGGGCTAGGCGATAAGGATCCTTCGCGATTGGTTTAGCACCAGGTACTAAATCAAATTGAAATTCTATCTGACGATCAGGTGGAAGTCCTGGTAAATCTTCCGGAAACACGTCTGGAAATTCGCATACTACATGTATTTCATTTATCTTCATTTATTTTTTAGCATCTACCATGCATAAGAGAAAGGCTATGTATCCTTTCTGAATACATTTCATTGCCTTCATTGCTGAGATGAAGGCTATGCATCCTTTCTGAATACATTTCATTGCCTTCATTGCTGAGATGATACTGGTCTTGGGGTATCCATCACTACCATGAATTAGTAGCTTTTTCCCATCTGGCTTACGTACAGTCATCGTCTTATGTTCATAGTCGAGCCGAGCACAATTCTTATTCAACCAGTCCATCCCAAGAATAACATCGTATTCACTAAAAATGGTCGGCATTAAGTTTACAGAGAATTCAGTGTTAACTAAGGTGATAACATTTGACTTATCCTATCTCGCTCACCACTGGCAGTTTCTACAATATATTCACATTCTAGAGTTTGTGGTACTAAGTTCAAATAAGGTACTAAGGCAGTTGAAATGAAACTTCTATTTGCACCAGTGTCAAATAAAACTCTAGCATATGTTGTTAATGAGAAACGTACCAGCTATGGTTTCATCTCCAGCTTCTTTTAACACATACACTCGACCCTTGGACTTTTTCTGATTCTCCGTAGGTTGTGCTTGTGGAGGGTTCTTGTTGGAGCATATATAGTCATATATAGTGTGTCCGTCGCTTGACGAATAGTCTAGGATTAATGTTATACACCTTGTAAACACATGAAACTGGGTCATTCGCAGGAGCATATGCGAATGAGACTCAGTCGTACGACTGAGCCATGCTAATGGACCAGTCGTGCGACTGAGAGATGCGATTGGGGCATTCGTAAGACTGAGCCATAAGAATGGTCCAGTCGTACGATTGAACCATACGTATGTTTCAATCGCACGAATGGGCCCAGTCGCATCTAATATGGGCCGAGGCCTATATATACCAGTTTCAATGTGTAGAAACCTAAGGGTTTTAGAGAGTGTGCCCGGCGCCCAGGCGCTGCCGGATGAGAGGGGAGATCATGCTCGATCTCCCCTTGCCAAAAGTCTTGATTCTTAAGTTGTAACGAGCTTAAAATCGTTATGTTTTATCAATAAAATCATTCGATTATTGTTCGTACTATTGTTTGCCTTTTGGTTTTTATCCTTCCGTCAAGAACATGCTCGGATGTTTACCGATCCAGCGAGTTCACAATATTGTGAAGTCGCTGGATCGGTAAACATCCGAGCATGTTCTTGACGGAAGGATAAAAACCAAAAGGCAAACAATAGTACGAACAATAATCGAATGATTTTATTGATAAAACATAACGATTTTAAGCTCGTTACAACTTAAGAATCAAGACTTTTGGTAAGGGGAGATCGAGCATGATCTCCCCTCTCATCCGGCAGCGCCTGGGCGCCGGGCACACTCTCTAAAACCCTTAGGTTTCTACACATTGAAACTGGTATATATAGGCCTCGGCCCATATTAGATGCGACTGGGCCATTCGTGCGATTGGACCATACGTATGATTCAATCGTACGACTGGACCATTCATATGGTCAGTCTTACGAATGCCCCAATCGCATCTCTCAGTCGCACGACTGGTCCATTAGCATGGCTCAGTCGTGCGACTGAGTCTCATTCGCATATGCTCCTGCGAATAACCCAGTTTCATGTGTTTACAAGGTGTATAACATTAAGCCTAGACTATTCGTCAAGCGACGGACACACTATATATGACTATATATGCTCTAACAGTTCTTGCAATCACTTTGGAAATGTCCATACTCCCAACAGTTAAAGCATCTAATTTTCAGGCAGTTCTTTCGTGAATGATCACCTGTTGGACATTTAAGACATTTGGAATCTTGATACTTTCTCCAAGACTCATTTTTATCGTTCCTCCACGGTTTGTTGACATGGTTCCCTTCATTTTGTGTGATCTTTCTGTCTTTTCTTGGCATCTGGTTTCCATCCCCCTTTCTTGACAGACTCATAGGTTTTGGGGGCAGACATCTTAACTAACTGTCGAATATGAGGGGGTAACCCTTGCACGTATCTTTTTACGCACTTTGCTTCAGGTGTTACATGCTCAGGAAGCAGTCGAGCCATCTCATCAAACTTGGTCGTGTACTGTCGATGTGTCATGGCTCCGGCCTGTAGTTGTAAAAATTCTCTTTCAATTTTGTCCCTTCAACTTCAGGACAAAATTTTTCCATCACAAGCTCCTTCAGTTCGTTCCAGGTTAAAGTAGCAACAACTCCAGGTCCTTTAGCTTGTTTAACATTGTCCCACCAAAACAATGCCTCAGACCTGAATGAGTGAGTGGCATACATGATAGCTTGTGTGGCTGTGCATCCACTAATTTTAGTAACAGCTTCCATCTCATGGATCCACTGAAAAGTGGCCATGGCATCTCTTTTGCCATCAAATATTGGAGGTTCACATCCTTGAAAGCTTTGTAGGAACAACCTTGCTTAGGTTCAGTTTCCATAGCAGCATCACCATTACCATTGGTGTTATTTATACGATCATCCTGCCCATTACCACCATTGCTCACATACCCTACAGAGGCGTTCATAACCTCAGCTATAATAGTTGGCAAGGCATCTCTAATTATGCCAGCTACAGCTGCTTGAAATTGTGGTCCAGCAAATTGTTGTGACTCATGTTCAGCATGATGAAGATTTTCATGATCATCGTTCGTAGATGACATGATCTGCCTTCTACTACTAGGAGGCCTACCACGACCCCTACCATGAGTATTTCCTCCTCTTGGCATAGTCAAAGCCTACATGAGGGAGCAGGGATTTAGTATTCACATGAGGGATTATGATCTAGAACATAATAGTATTAATAGACAAGAAATAACAGTGGCCAGGTGTCATTGCTTATCTATTACAATTATAATGTTCTAGCCATTATCCTCCATGATTCACCAAAACCCATTACCCAATACCTATGCAATTAATCAAATTATCTTAAAGCATCTTTCCTAGTTTAAGTCTAGATACTATCTTTGTACCTAGTTCACTTAAACTATGGCTCTGATACTAACTTGTAACACCTGCCTCCCAGGGCTCACCGTGGGGAGTGTTACGCATCGGATATACATAACACATAGGAGTTTTAGAGTACATAGCGGAAGTCTAACTTTAATTATACATCAACGTGTACAATACATTTGTTATAATAGATAATACCATTACATCAGTTTAACTATACTATAGATCCAAAACTTCAACAACATTCTAGAACTTATATTTTCTCATAAACTAGCTCGTAATCTTCAATCCCTGCAATCACTTGGCACCTAGGATGTGTGTCCATAAAAATAGAAAACATCTGGGACTCAGCATAAAGCTTGTGAGTTCATAAACATGGCATTCTTCAAAATTCAAAACATTTATTATTGACCATTGCATCAAGCAGATACAGCCATGGCAAACAGATTGGAACAGAGTAAGCACAATATAATTCACATAACCAGGCTATGTATACAAACTCCACTGGCTAAAGCAGAATCATACAAGCAGCCCTCAAGCATCATGATCAAGCATTGCCACATATCACAGATGCTATTGATAGTCAATTCTTCAAAAATTACCAGTTATCAGAACATCACATCTCGTTTTAGAAAGCAGTTCAGAGGTACAACCCTTACTAGTTGGCATAACTCGGGCGTTTCCATCATACTCGAGCCAACCCTCGGGGTTACCCAATACCTTCCCTAATGATAACATTAAAGTCTAATAATAATAAATATAACAACTACAATACTAAAAATAACAAACAATAATAATACTAATATAACAATAAAAATAACAACTATAACAATAATAATAACTATAAAGATGATAATAATAATATTAATAATAACTATATTAATACTAATACCTACAATGATAATAATAATAATAATAACAACTATAATAATATTTAAACATAACCTTAAACAAGGGCGTACCTGAAAACTATCTACGGCAATTTGATGTAGAGTCTCCCCTACCCGTGCTCCTAGTCGTGCTCCTACTCGAGTACCAAAATGACTACTAGCAACACCCAATGGGGTATGAGAACTCGGGATTCTCTTTATATTAGAGCGTTCCCAAAGAAACTTATGTTCTAAATTCAACCTTAAGGTTCCTATTTATTGAAATAGTAAGTTGCTCAAATTTATATGAGCAGCGATGTGGGATGGAACTTTTACTTCTTCGATGTGGGATAGAATGAATTGCAGCAATTGTGAAATCTCAATTTGAAATATATTATAATTTATATATATTATTATATTATTATAATTAATTCAGCTGCTTAACTCGTTTTTCTCTTATAACTTTTAATATATAGCGTATTACGAAATTTCAAATATGTCATTGTGACGAGCTTATTTTTCTCTACGAGTCCATCTAAGTTTTTTTATCTGAAAACCTTCTCTTAACCAATTTTTAGGAAACATGTCCTACCGAGACAGAATTTGTATGTCAAAAACGGAGCAGGTTCGAATATAATATATTATTATATTCAAACGGTCTCTTATAACATAAAAATTTCATCTAAAAACTTCAAACTTTAAATAGACAATTTACTCATTACTTACTCGTTTGACGATATATGAAATGCGGAGTTCATATGACCCAAACGCTCGGGTTGTTACATAAGGAGTCAAAGTTTACAAGTAAATTAGTATATACAAATTATGAATACCTGAACTTGACCCCCTAAACCATCCCATGGACTATATAAGAAAAGTATTCAGGAATCTGATCCTATCCTTCATGCTTGTTAGATAAACTATGGATTACCAAATGGAGTAGGTACTTTCATTGGGAGGAGATCTTTCCTTTTCTGAATGTTCTTACAAAGAAGTCACCTTCATAGCTCATCTGTCCAAAAGAGTGGTTGACAACAGACTTGGAGAAGGACAAATCACCTTCTAAATCATCCAGCCTGAGATGTGTGTTTATGGTGGCCGGAGTGATAAAGGTTGTTTTCCCCTGCACTGTGGCAGACAGTGCTTTCTCTCCATCCATGGTTACCTCTTGGCAAGTCGTTTGGAACTCTAATATTTAATTATCATATAGTGGAGGATTTATGTTGAGGGAGGTGAAGTTGTTTGACAGAGTTAGTAAGCGGCAAACCTCTGAGATACCGGAATCTTTTTCAGATTTCAACAAAGCAACTTGATTGTGTTGCCGGTGTAAGTGCATGGAAAAATCGGGTTGGTTTCTGCGATCAAGATTAGCCATTTTAAGGTAGCTTTGTGGTGAAGAAAGATAAGAAGAATGACGGTTTGTGGGTGAATTTAGGTAATAGAATTTGTAGATGAAGAATATAATGAAGGAAGGGGAACCGTTGGGTGAATATATAGGAAATAAATTTGAGTCAAAGGTAATGCAAAAAGATAAACTTTGATATCTGGATGTCGGTCCAGTCTCTAAAAAAGGTGCCCAAAATGTAGTTTTCTTGGAAGTCGAAAATCTTCCGAATGTATTTTTTCTTTACAAATTTTATAAAAGCTTTTGAAGTCAATTTTGACTTCGGAAGATATACGTAACAACCTTGATTTTTTATGCTTAACTCTTTGATGATTCTAATAATTCAATGTAACCATTTGCTGAATTTAAGAACCTATTTATGAAAACTATCACATGTTCTATGCATTATGATTAATGATAAAGCTATTAAGTGTTAGTATGATTCTATGATAACACGTGTGTAAATACTAGAACTTGTGATATACGGTAACTTGGAAGTGTCCTAATATTAACCAAATTCTAAAACAATGCTAAATTACAACATAAGTGAAACATATAAAATTATAAGGGTAAAAGTTTACATATGTGTAACTTAGGGTTACATATGTAACTTTTGTTAAAAGGATAAAGATTTAATTAATTAAATTAAGTCTTATAATAATAAAATAGAAATATATATATGTATATATATATATATATATATATATATATATATATATCTAATAAACTAATAAATAATCAACTAGTAATTATCTTAAATTTAACAAATAATTAATAAAACTTATTCTAACTCTAAAATATCAACAAAAAAATCATTTATCTCTATCCCTACTAAAATATATGATTTTTATTAATAAAAATATTAAGAAAATCTATCCAAATTAAAACCTAAAACCTTAATTTTTTCACTATAAATAGGGCTCTAATTCTCATTATTTTTCGTATAAAACTCTAAATCTAGAGCTGTCATAAAACCAAATATAAACTCATAACACCTTTCTTGAAGATCGAGTAAGTTTTTATGTTTTCCGTGTTCTTAATGTTCATACCTTTCCAATTGTATTCTATCAAAAATAAATTATAACTAGCTTGGATCTACGATTAAATAACATTCTTATGTGATAATGATAGATCTAAGTTGGATTAAAGCATCAAATAAATATGAAATCATCAAAACTTTGCTTAAACACATCAAACATATATTTTTGGATTTCGACAGATTTATAGGGCGAATTTCGGACAATCATATCTCCCTCATAACAAATCCTTTTGATAATTCTTTTTTAAAAATAAAATCAGAGTCTTATCTTTCTAACAATATAAATAAGGTCTTCTAACTCATTTATTTGTCCCCTTAAACAGCTCACGTAAGTTTAGTGCATGAATCTGTCCAAAGCTATCAAAACCTTAAATTTTGCAACATTCCATGTAAAGCGACGATTTTTATTATAAAATAAGTAATATAAAAATGTTTTAAATAATAAAAATTCAAACTTTAATGACTCGTATGATTATCTATCAAATTGAATCATGTTTCTAGTAAATTCTTTATATTTTCAATTGTAATCTTATCTTATACAACTTGTTTATTCCCATCCTTGCTAAAATTATATTTACATCTGTTCCCTATACTTTATAAATATACTAAGCACGCCTTTGACTTGGCCTAGTATATATCTGGAATCGTTGTAGTTATATGGCAAACAAAAGGTTCTGGCTAAGGAAAGACAAGGTACTTAAATGATGAAAATCCACCAACTCTTTCCTGAGAATCTTTTGTTGGATGTGCTACTCTGGAATGACACACATCTAATATACAAAAACCATTCTTGAACTTTTTGTAATACCTGGATATTTACGTTGTAGCCGACGAAAGAAGAAAAAGAAATAAAGTCCAAAGTCGGGGGACCAAACCCGCCAACGCACGAAAGTTGGGCAAATAGGGACATATTAAGGGAGAGGGCAGCCCATTTCCCCTCCCCACACACTCATTTCAGCAACAAAAGAAAGAGAGAAGAGAGAAAGGAAGAAAAGAGGAAGAAAGGGTTGATTCGGGTCGATTCGGGCTCGAAATTCGGCGTGTAGCAAGTCCAAACAAAGCTCTTCATCTTATCCTTCCTTGTGTGAGTTCTAGGACCCCTCTTTTAATGGTTTTCAACTGATTTGGGGCTGGAACACATAGTAAACCCGTTTTTGCATGTGTGTGTGTTTGACCCATTTGGGTGTGATTGCGTGTGGTGCGTTTGGAGTATGTTCTTGGACTTGTGTGTGCTTGTATGGTATCATAGTATGCATTCCCAAGGTTTAGGGTGGTTGATTTGGGCTTAGAATAAGTTTAGATGAGCTTAGAGGTTGAAAATGGCAGATTGGGTTCGGGAGGACTGCATTCTGCACCAGTTAGGGCTGGGCGACCGACTGGAGGCCATACGGCCGACTAGAGGGCGATTGGGGTTCAGTCACACGATTGAGGTTCAGTCGCACGACTGGGGGTCCAGTCGCATGGGGAGTCATGCGACTGAGGGTCCAGTCGCATAGGTGCTCATTCGCATGAGGTCCAATCGCATGAGGTCCATTCGCATAGCTGTTCTTTCGCACGACTGAGAGCTCAGTCGCATAGGAGTCCATTCGTATAGTGTCCAATCGCACCATTGAAAGTTCAGTCGCATGGGAGTTCATTCGCATTGGTCTAGTCGCATGATGTTCAGTCGCATGGAGGCCATGCGACTGAAGGGTGCCCAATCGCCCAAATAGGGCTGTTGTGTACGAGGAGAGGCACAGTTTAATTACTGATGTTTGGGAAAAGAGCAGGGGTAAGTAATGATGTGGTAGTCCCCGTAAGTACATGTAAGGTGGCTGTCGAGGCTTTAGAAGCGATGTTAGGCATGATGATGGTAGTGATGCATGTTTATGCATGATGTATGTTATGTTAAGTATGAAGTTACCATGTATGATGATGATGACTGATGACTAGTAAATGTCGATGTTCCTTGTTTCGATACGTGTTTATCTTTCCATAGCTTTACGTGTTATGATTAATAAATGTAATGAAAGTATTATGTAACGTAAAGTGGAAGATAATGAAAGAGGAACATGATGAATGAATGCATGCATTAATGAATGAACAAATGAATGTAAGAAAGGCTTGCAAGCAAATGTAAGGAGGTGCACACCCAATGAAGGTGTTAGCTCAACGGTGTGCGGGTTAGCTACCCCGAAGGATGCACAATGTGGTCCAATCCTTGTGATTGACCATATGTACGGGATCCTTGCCGCTTACCCTAGGTGACTGGATCAGCTTCGTTCACAATGTTCATGATTTAATTACCACAGGTCCAGCACCAGCACTCGTGCACAATGTTTGGGGTATAGCACATGGCATTGATCTAAAATGAAAGAGGAAAGATAAGTGGTGTATTTACTTGCCCTAGGTGACTGGATCAGCTTCGTGCACAATGTTCGTGATTAATTATCACAGGTTCAGCACCAGCACTAGTGCACAATGTTCGGGGTATTGTACATGTCATCGAAGGTAATGAACATATGAATGAACGTAACGAACGTACGGACGAATGTAATGAATATATGAATGAAAGTAAGAAACGTACGAACAAAAGAAAGAGTTTATGAATGAATGTGAATGTTAACGATGAACGGTAAATGAACTAAAGCTAATGAATGAATGATGAAGATAATAATGATATTATCTATGTGTACGTATGTTGTGTGACCGCATGTATGTAAGAACGGTTTAACAAAAGAAAAGTATGTTTTATTATACAACTAGAACTCGCTCACCAACGCTGACTTTTTGTGTGTTTCCAGTTGGCAGGTAGTGTTGCTGAGGATGGCACGAGGCGGCTACTCAGCTCTTTTGGGATGGCATTCTTTTGTTTAATGCTTTTGTATTGTAATGCAAACAAACGATTTTGTAATGAGTGTTGTATTACTTTGCAAAAGCGTTTATAGTAAAATGAAAAGTTATTACCAAAGTTTCCGCTGCATGATTTTAGTAAAGACTAAATAATGATATGTTTAAGTGTGATGATGACCAGCTATGAGGTACCCAGGAACGGGGCCTTACAAGTTGGTATCAGAGCCAATGTTTAAGTGAAATGGGTAAATTTTCAAAATAAACCTTAACTTAAACGGAGAATGGGACGGAAAGGGAAGGGATGCCAATCTGAGTAGCGGCGTGCCATCAGGTATTTTCTTAATGTTAACCGATATTATGTGCGCATGTTATGTGGTTTATGTGTTGCTGATAGATTTAGATACTGATGCAGTCAGGACAGGTAATGCTCGGGGTACGAAGAGTAAAGTAAGTGGCTAATCACAACTGGCCACTGTAGTTAGGGACTTACTATACTTGACATAAACTGAGCTATTCCGTTGAATGACCGTGTTGGTGTTTGAATCTTTCAGTGTGCTATAGAAGATGGCCGGTGGTAGATCATCCAAAGCCTCACGAGGTGGAATTGGTGCTGCATCGCGGCCTAAGAGAGGCAGGCCTAGAGTTGAGAAGGTGGTTCCTGAGTGACCTGAGACCCCTCATCCGAAGGGTGGTGATGAGAGTGCAAATCTGAGGGCCTCGGGGAAAGAGGAAGTGGTTGAAGAGGTGCATCAGGTCATGCAGACGATCTTACCGTCTGTGGTGACCGAAGTGATAAAGGCTGTACGGGAAGGAGAAAGGCAAGAGAATAACCGGTCCTTGGGAAGACGGGAGCAACCGGAGACTGAAACGATTCCCTCCGATAATGAGGAGGAGGAGGAGAAGCCTGCGCAGGAGTCAGCACGAGGCTATAACTACAGGGCATTTCAAAGGTGCAAGCCCCTACTTTTGATGGTAACGGCACTGCTGCTGCTGCTCACCGGTGGGTGAGGGAAATGGAAGCCGTTCTGAATATCAGCGAGTGCCGGGAGGATTAGAAAGTAAAGTTTGCTGCCTATTCTTTTGTGGACTCGGCTCTATGCTGGTGAGACAATATAGTCCAAGCCGAGGGTAGCAGGGCCATTGGCATAATGAGATGGTCAGAGCTGAAGAGGTTGGTCATTGAGGAGTTTTATCCTCACCAAGAAATGGATAAAGTTGAGAGAGAGTTCCTGTAGTTGAAGGCGGGAACGATGACACACCAACAGTACACCACAAAGTTCAATGAGATGGCACGTCTTGTGCTGGACCAGGTGACACCTCTATCGCGAAGGATCAAGAGGTATATTCAAGGTTTGCCGGCGGACATTCGCAGGCATATGATCGCTGCCCGACCGAGCACGTTTAGGTCGGCGGTGGACTTGGCGGGAAGACTGTATGATGAAAGGGCTGTAGTGTGGTGGCTGAAGGCAGTAGGAAAGGTGGTGGTGATAGGAATTGGAACTGGAAAATGTTTGGTTGGGGTGATGCCTCGACGGGTAACAAGAAGGCACGGGTGGACCATCACCGTGTGGTCACACTGGGTACGGGATCGAGAAAGTGTGGCAAATGTGGGAAGGAGAACAGTGGCGAGTGTAGATGGGGGTTTAACGTCTGTTTCAAGTGAGCCTGGTCATATGGCTAGAGATTGTAGGGGTGCGAGGTGGTTTAACTGTGGGGAAGGTGGTCATATGAGTAAAGACTGTAAGAAGCCAAGGGCTGAGGGTTTCGGCGTGAAGAAAACGGGGAATGAAGGAACAAGGGCAAGCGCCAGGGCATTCATGATGACACAGGAGGAGGCTAGGACGGACCCTGATATTGTGTCCGGTACGTTTCTAGTGAACCAAACTTTAGCTTCAGTGTTGTTTGATTCGGGTGCCAGTAGAAGTTTATTTCTGCTGCTTTCTGTGCTAAGCTGCCTGTTAGTAGTAAACGTGTTGATGTGCCATTTGATGTAGAAACTACCATAGGTAAGTCTACCAGGATTTCAGAGTTGATAGAGGGTTGTGATATGGAGTTAGAGGGTCGTAAATTTTCGGTTAGACCATTTGTGATAACCTTAGGTGGTTTCGACTTGGTACTTGGGATGGATTGGCTGGTGGACTTCAAGGCGAATATAGTGTGTCGAAAGAAGATGATTCGATTGATAGCGCCTGATGGGAGTTCGATAACTGTTTACGGGGATCGGGTCAAGACGATCCCGAAAGTGATCTCAATGGCGGTGGCAGGAAAGTGCATGAGGCGTGGATGTAGTGTCTACTTGGCATATGTGAAGGATGTGGATACGCCCACACCACTACTAACTAAGGTACCGGTTGTGTGTGACTTTCCAGATGTGTTTCCCGGAGACATGTCAGGAGTGCCACCTGACCGAGAGATTAAGTTTCAGATTGATCTGATACCAGGTGCCCAACCTGTTGCCAAAGCACCGTATCGATTGGCTCCGACAGAAATGAAAGAGTTGATGGAGCAGTTGCAAGAGCTGCTAGATAAGGGGTTCATTAGACCGAGTATCTCTCTTTGGGGTGCTCCGATCCTATTCGTGAAAAAGAAAGACGGTAGCATGAGGATGTGTATAGACTACCGTGAGCTGAACAAGCTGACAGTGAAGAATCGGTATCCGTTACCGAGGATTGATGATTTATTCGATCGGCTTCAAGGTGCCAGTTGGTTCTCACGGATAGATCTTCGATCGGGCTATCATCAGGTAAAGGTGAAAGAGCAGGATATTCTTAATTAGCTTTTCGCACGCGCTACGGTCACTACGAGTTTCTCATTATGTCTTTCGGTTTGACCAATACGCCAGCTGCATTTATGGATCTGATGAACCGAGTGCGTCGGCCGATGTTGGATAAATCAGTGATTGTGTTTATTGATGATATCCTGATTTATTCAAAGAGCGAGATAGAGCATGCCGGCCACATTCGAGAGGTGTTGGAGACGTTGAGAAGGGAGAAACTGTATGCCAAGTTCTCCAAATGAGCGTTCTGGTTGCACGAAGTCCAATTCTTGGGTCACGTGGTGAATCCAGAGGGGATTATGGTGGATCCGGCAAAGGTGGAAGCGGTGATGCAATGGAAGTCTCCAAAGACGCCATCCGAGATCCGTAGTTTCTTGGGTTTGGCGGGCTATTACAGAAGATTCATTCAAGACTTCTCAAAGATCACTTCTCCACTAACCAAGTTGACCCGTAAGGATGTAAAGTTTTATGGGGTCAAGCTCAAGAGAAGGCATTCGAAGAATTAAAGACGAGATTGACTCAAGCTCCTGTTCTGTCATTACCTAATGGAAGTGAAGATCTGGTGGTTTATTCTGATGCTTTCTACTCGGGATTGGGGTGCGTGTTAATGCAGAGAGGAAAGGTTATAGCCTATGCATCCCGACTGTTGAAGGTTCATGAGGTTAACTATCCTACTCATGACTTGGAGCTAGCAGCAGTGGTCTTTGCGTTAAAGATTTGAAGGCACTACCTGTATGGGACGAAGTGCACCATTTTCACTGACCACAAGAGCTTCAAGTACTTTTTCGAGTAGAAGGATTTGAATATGAGGCAGAGGCGATACTTGGAGCTCATAAAGGATTATGATTGTGACATCCATTACCATCCGGGCAAAGCCAACGTGGTGGCGGATGCCCTTAGCCGAAAGGAAAGACCCGAGCCGATTCAGGTGAAGGCGTACCAGCTGATCATGACCTCTGATGTGATGAAGCAAGTCAAGGAGTTTCAGGATGAAGCCTTAAAAGAAGATCATCTTAACTCCGAACGAATGAGAGGTCTGGCTGCGGAATTGGGTGAGAACACATTTGGTGTTAAAACCCGATTCGGGCGAATGTGGATTCCACGTTTTGGGGGTCTATGGGGGATGATTATGGATGAAGCTCACAAGACTCGATACTCTATTCACCCCGGTGCTACAAAGATGTATCAAGACATGAAGAAAGATTATTGGTGGTCGGGTATGAAGCGTGATGTGGTGGAGTATGTGAGTAAGTGCCTTACTTGCTTGCAAGTGAAGGCCGAGCATCAAAAGCCGTATGGGAAGATCCAACCTTTGGATATACCAGAATGGAAGTAGGAGCACATCACCATGGATTTCATTACGAAGCTGCCACGCACTCCGAAAGGATATGATGCTATATGGGTGATTGTTGACCGCTTGATGAAGAGTGCTCACTTCCTACCGATGCTCGAGACATATTCATCCGAGAGGTTGGTGGATCTTTTCATTAAGGAGATTGTGACTCATCACGATGTGCTGGTGTCTATTGTGTCTGATCGTGACACCCGGTTTACATCCAAATTCTGGAAGAAATTCCATGATGCGATGGGGGCGAGGTTACACATTAGCACAGCTTATCATCCCCAGACCGATGGTCAGTCGAAAAGGACCATTCAGACATTAGAGGACATGCTTCGGGCATGTGTGATTGATTTTGGGGGAAGTTGGGATGACCACTTACCGTTAGCTGAATTCTTATACAACAACAACTATCATGCCAGCATTGGCATGCCACCTTATGAGATGCTATACAGTAGGAGATGCAGGACACCCATTTGTTGGGGTGATATTGGTCATAAAGAGTTAGGGAGCGTCGTGGTGATCGAGGCTACAACTGAAAATCTTGAAAGGATCAAGGCCTTCATGAAAGCAGCCAAAGATAGACAGAAGTCGTACGCTGATAGACGACACAGACCGATTGAGTTCCAGGTTGGTGACCGGGTTATGTTGAAGGTCTCACCTTGGAAGGGTATCATTTGGTTCAGAAAGCGGGGTAAGTTGAGCCTGAGGTACATAGGCCCTTTCCGAATCATTGCTCGAGTAGGAGAGGTGGCCTGTAGATTAGAGTTACAAGATGAGTTAAGTGGAATTCACCCGACATTCCACGTATCTCATCTGAGAAAGTGTTTAGCAGATGAAGATATGATTATTCCACTGGAGGATATCGAAGTGGATGGACGGCTCAATTACGTGGAGCAACCAGTGGCAATCATCGATAGAAAAGAGAAGAGACTGAGAAATAAAGTGGTTCCTCTTGTGCGTGTACAGTGGAGGCACAGGAAAGGATCCGAGTCAACATGGGAGACCGAAGAGGAAATGAGACAGCATTACCCACGTTTGTTCAAGGAATAACAGGTTTTGGGGACGAAACCTATATAAGGGGGGTGGACTTGTAACACCCGGATATTTACGTTGTAGCCGACGAAAGAAGAAAAAGAAATAAAGTCCAAAGTCGGGGGACCAAACCCATCAACGCACAAAAGTTGGGCAAATGGGGACATATTAAGGGAGAGGGCAACCCATTTCCCCTCCCCACACACTCATTTCAGCAACAAAAGAAAGAGAGAAGAGAGAAAGGAAGAAAAGAGGAAGAAAGGGTTCATTCGGATCGATTCGGGCTCGAAATTCGTCGTGTAGCAAGTCTAAACGAATCTCTTCATCTTCTCCTTCTTTGTGTGAGTTCTAGGACCCCTCTTTTAATGGTTTTCAACTAATTTGGGGCTGGAACACATAGTAAACCCGTTTTTGTATGTGTGTGTGTTTGACCCATTTGGGTGTGATTGCGTGTGATGCGTTTGGAGTATGTTCTTGGACTTGTGCGTGCTTGTATAATGTCATAGTATGCATTCCTAAGGTTTAGGATGGTTGATTTGGGCTTAGAATGAGTTTGGATGAGCTTAGAGGTCGAAAATGGCAGATTGGGTTCGGGAGGACTGCATTCTGCACCAGTTAGGGCTGGGCGACCGACTGGAGGCCATACAGCCGACTGGAGGGCAATTGGGGTTTAGTTGCACGATTGAGGTTTAGTCGCACGACTGGGGGTCTAGTCGCATGGGGAGTCATGCGACTGAGGGTCCAGTCGCATATGTGCTCATTCGCATGAGGTCCAATCGCATGAGGTCCATTCGCATAGCTGTTCATTCACATGACTGAGAGCTCACTCGCATAGGAGTCCATTCGCATAGTGTCCAATCGCACGATTGAAGGTTCAGTCGCATGGCCTCCATGCGACTGAAGGGTGCCCAATCGCCCAAATAGGGTTGTTGTGTACGAGGAGAGGCATAGTTTAATTACTGATGTTCGGGAAAAGAGCACGGGTAGATAATGATGTGGTAGTCCCCGTAAGTACATGTAAGGTTGCTGTCGAGGCTTTAGAAGCGATGTTAGGCATGATGATGGTAGTGATGCATGTTTATGCATGATGTATGTTATGTTAAGTATGAAGTTGCCATGTATGATGGTGATGACTGATGACTAGTAAATGTTGATGTTCCTTGTTTCGATATGTGTTTATCTTTGCATAGATTTACGTGTTATGATTAATAAATGTAATGAAAGTATTATGTAATGTAAAGTGGAAGATAATGAAAGAGGAACATGATGAATGAATGCATGCATTAATGAATGAACAAATGGATGTAAGAAAGGCTTGCAAGCAAATGTAAGGAGGTGCACACCCAATGAAGGTGTTAGCTCAACGGTGTGCGGGTTAGCTACCCCGAAGGATGCACAATGGGGTCCAATCCTTGTGATTGACCATATGTACGGGATCCTTGCCGCTTACCCTAGGTGACTGGATCAGCTTCGTGCACAATGTTTGTGATTTAATTACCACAGGTCCAGCACCAATGTTCGGGGTATAGCACATGGCATTGATCCAAAATGAAAGAGGAAAGATAAGTGGTGTATGTACTTGCCCTAGGTGACTGGATCAGCTTCGTGCACAATATTCGTGATTAATTACCACAGGTCTAGCACCAGCACTAGTGCACAATGTTCGGGGTATTGTACATGTCATCGAAAGTAATGAATGTATGAATGAACGTAACGAACGTACGGACGAATGTAATGAATGTATGAATGAAAGTAAGGAACGTACGAATGAAAGAAAGAGTTTATGAATGAATGTGAATGTTAACGATGAACGGTAAATGAACGAAAGCTAATGAATGAATGATGAAGATAATAATGATATTATCTATGTGTACGTATGTTGTGTGACCGCGTGTATGTAAAGAACGGTTTAACGAAAGAAAAGTATGTTTTATTATAAAACTAGAACTCACTCAGCAACGCTGACTTTTTATGTGTTTCCAGTTGGCAGGTAGTGTTGCTGAGGATGGCACGAGGCGGCTACTCAGCTCTTTTGGGATGGCATTCTTTTGTTTAATGCTTTTGTATTGTAATGCAAACAAAAGATATTTTGTAATGAGTGTTGTATTACTTTGTAAAAGCGTTTATAGTAAAATGAAAAGTTATTACCAAAGTTTCCGCAACATGATTTTAGTAAAGACTAAAAATGATAAGTTTTAAGTGTTATGATGACCAGCTGTGAGGTGCCCGGGAACGGGGCCTTACAATTTTACAATAACAACCACTCAACTATCGATAAATACAATAAACTAACTAAATAAATTTACTTAAGGCAATCCTCACTCCAAGTTACTACAAGTTGCAAGATCAACCCACCTACTTTACAAGGTGAGTTCATAGCCCCTTTTCTTTTGTATTTTGGGTGGAAACATGCTCCATATATCAAACTGGTAATTCAAATTCTAAAGTCAAACTAGTCTTTTGCAAATTTATTGACAACTTTCTTATACTAGTAAAACTAAACTGATTATACATGTTGCTATATTTTATGACACCTTTTGCTATAAAGTCCCTCTATTTTCTAAAATCTACATAACTATTAACTTCGGGGAAGCCACGGGAGTACGTAAATAAATATTGTCCTGACAAGCCCATTTAGTACTTGGGTTGATGCATGCCAATCAATATCGAGTGTCCTTTGAGTCAACGTATTCTTTTTGACTTGAAAGGAGCTGGATGTTCAGAAACTGCATACTAGACAAGCATACTATTAGTCTGATCTCTTGTGTCAGAGGGTTAGACAGGAGGGTATTCGATCACTACGGTTGGTTGTGGACTCATGTATAATAGTTTACTTACTTGTATTTGGAAAATTGTGTATTGGTTTGTACATTGTTATCTACTATATGTATACTTCTAAACCTATGTTCTCACCAACTTTTTTTAGTTGACATATTTTAGCATGTTTTCAGGTAATGCAAATTAACTTCGTTGCTTTGCTCACGCTAGGATTCAAGGATAATCTTTAGTTGGACCTAGTTAGACTTTGAATAAAATGAAGACTTATTTACTTGTTTGGTTTATTTGTTATTGAGATTGGATTTAACCAACTATTTGATTTTAATAATTAATTTTCTTTTGTACTCTTTATCCTTGTGTTATGATTCAATTTCATCATGCCTCGGTGTTTTCGCTATAGTCGGGACACGATAATATAACTGAGTTTTATGGAAATTTGATTAAAAAAATACTTGGAGTATTTTCACTTCTGAGACATATTTGGTTTCGAAAGAGATTAAAACTTGAAAGTTTTATTCTTAAGGAAATAAATCTTCCGAAACTTAATTGATTTCGAAAAAAAATTGTCCTTCAAACACATATAAGTACTTAGAACGATATTTTTGTTTCGAAGATATATCAAAAAAAAATTCTAATGTAAATTTATTATAAGTAGTTATCTGATTTGAAGACTTAATACTCTTTCGAATACAATATTAGTGTCTTCCAAAAGAAAATATGTTTAAAATTTCTAGAATTTTAAGAAATAGCATTTGAAAAAGTGTTTTCCAAAGTAAATTGGGCTTATGTAGGTGATAGTTTAGACAAGTTAGGACACACATGTTTTAGAAATAGTATTAAATTAAGTTTTTAAAAAAAATCTACTCAAAGTTAATCATACCAATAGCTTATACAAGATATTTAAATCTCTGTTCATCAAAAGCATTTGTGAACAGATCAGCATATTATTCATTTGTGTTAACTTTGACTCGTTTTATCAGTAATTTTTTAAAATTATCTCTAATTAGATGATATCTGATATTGATATGTTTTATCCTTAAGTGTTGCATAAGATTCTATGTAATAGAGATAACATCGTTGTTTTCTATGTGGACTGGAGTCTCCTTGAAGTTAAGTCCATAGTTCAGCATCTGATTCTGAATCCAAAGCATTTAAGCATAGCAACTAGCAGCAACAATGTATTCAGCTTCAGTAGTTGATGCAGACACATAGGATTATTTCTTACATTGCCATGATACTATCCTTTTATAGCCATGCTGACAGAGATACTGAGATAGTGTCTCATACGACTTCCTTAGAGCTTGGTGCAGGTCATAAAGAGTTTTATCAAGCTTGTAGACATAATCAGGATGATTTAGGTCTGCAAAGCCAGGTGGTTGTTTGACATAAACCTCTTCATCAATCACCACATACAAGAAAGCATACTTGACATCAAGTTGGTAAAACTTGAAATCCTTGGATGCTGCAAAAGCCAAGAATATCCTAACAGTTTCAAGTCTTGTCAAGAAGTAAAGATATCTGTGTAATCGATTCCTTGTTCTTGTGTGTACCCTTAAACAACTAGTCTTTCCTTGTTGATAATGACAAGTCCTATATCATCTTTATTATTCCTAAAAACCCATTTGTTACTATGGTAGTCTTCCCTTAAGAAAGAGGACATAGGTTCCAAATCTTTTGTCTTTTCAATTGAAGCAGCATCTCTTGCATTGGTTCAACCCAACTTCCATCCTTCAAAGCCTCATCAACTTTCTTTTCCTTTATCTGGGATAAGAAACATGAGTATAAACAAAAATTTTTGTCATGTGTTTGTCATCTTGTTCTCACCCCTTTGTTAACATCTTCAATAATGTTTGTGGTGGGGTGTGACTTGTGGATCCTGAGTTGAGATATCATAACAAATTAATTGAAGAGATCTAAATTTATGAAGTTTAAATCTGATAATAAGGTGTCACCCACCAAATCAACACACTTATCAAGAGAAGCTTGATCCAATAAGTGTGTGATATTATTGATGTCTTCCATAGAGTGGTTATCAGCATCAAGAAATTCTTGATCACTCTCATATTCATTATCAAGAAAATTAGGATACACTCAATAAATTATACCCAAGCTTTTTAACAAAGTTTACCTTTTCAATACTGAGCTTACTATTTGTAATCTGCCCTTTCCAGGAATGTAACCTCCTGCATCTCCTCCAAAAACAATTGGCCTTTCATCAATTTTCTTAAAGTTTTGAAGTAAAAAGTCATTGCCTATCATATGCCTGGAATAGCTACTGTCAGTGATCCATATATTACTCTTGATCTTTAGTTGTTCCTGCATAACAAGGAGAAAGTTGATTACTTTTGGAAACCAAAGCCTCATTGGTCTTGCACTTGTCAAAATGGACTGAATACAATGCAACAGTAATTGATCCTATATTAAGACTTTGAGGATCATTTGTTGTTGTTGATGAAGAACTTCAGTCACTTGTTCTTCATTCATCTTCCACATCATCTTTGAAAGATTAGACTTTACTTTCAATACTTCGGTAGTTTTAACAACTTTGTATGTTTTGGAGACTGACCCTTCGAAAGATCTTGCTTTCACTGCAGCAAGCTTCAGTGCTTCGAAAGCATTCCTTTCTTCCGAGACCAATTTATCTTTCGAAGGCAAGTTTTCACTTGTCTTTATTCCATTTTGTAGCTTTCAAAGTAAAGAGATTTTCCTTTTGACGATTTCTTCTTTTTTTCTTATCAGAAGTCTTCTTTTTGGTCATGTGTACGTACTTTTACGATTATAGATTCAATCCTTGGCAAGATGAGAAGTACTGCCACACATGATGCAATCAACTGACTTTTGTTTTGAGAGACTTTTTGTGAATAGGAGGCTAAGTTTGATCACTTTCCATCTCTATCTTAATATTCTCAGATGCTACAGCAAGCTTCCTAAAGTGAGGCTTGCTTTTGTAAGTGGATGGTTCAGGCTGTGTAGCAGTGGTACACGGCTGACCAGCCTTCATTCTTTCACAGGAATAAGTTGAACATGAACTAGAAATCTTGGTACTACAGTATAGAGTTGAGTTCTCAATGTTCACTACTTCAAACCCTGCAGAAATAAATACTTGTTTTTACTTAGAGTTGAAGATGGCCTTGATTTCTTGAGCCTTCTTTGATCTTTTTTTGACTGCTTTGATCAAGTTATTCCTTTTAAACTTTGTCATCCCTGATTTCTTTCTCTTCTCAGGAGAATAGTGACCCTTAGTAGGATTATCTTCTTTACTCATCTCAGATCCATCCTTTACTATCTCCTCTTCATCCTTTTTTTCAATGGGGTCTATGACGAGAAGCTTATCTTGACAAGTTCCACACCTAGGAGATCTTATAGATAGTATAGTGTGTGGAGGAGATATCTCAGTAGATCACAGTCCCTGCTTGTTCTGATAACACAATTTTGCATGCAAGGATGAGGATATCATGTTCTTGAATATCTCTTCTTCAAGAACACATTTCTCTACCATGATTTTCTTGATTACAAACTCAACATGGCATTCAATTAACTTAGTGATGAGGTCTTTGATCTGAGTCCTGTAGTTTGTATGCTCATGCTTAAGAGTGGAAATAGTTTTCTATAAATCTTCTATTTTAACTTTGTAATCATTTTCAACTCTTTTGAAATCAGCTTTTAAAATGTTTAAGGACTCAAGATCAGATCTCATCTTTAAGTTACAGAACCTATATTTGTTAACTTTAGTAATGTATTCTGGGGTACAAATATGTTCCAATACCTTGTCTTCTTCATGATCAGCAATCAGTTCTTGGTTTGGAGATTCATTTTCAACCTAGAAACTTTAATCAAAGCCTCATTCTTTAACAGCAACTGCAGCTTGCTACTTGAGCTTCTTAGTATGTGGAGCTCCCTCAGTGTAGTTTGGCCTGAGTTGTGTTTGGCCACCATTTGTTCTTGGTGCTTTACACTCCCTAGCAAAGTGTCCCATCTGAGTACAGTTGTAACACTTCATTTGCTTTTGTTCAGCCCAAACTTTCCACTAGATAAATTGCTAGGAAACTTTCTTCATGTCTTCTTGTAGAATTTCTTGGCTTTATGAGTAAGAAAAGCCATTAGTTAGACTATCTTCATATAGTCCAGGTCATCTGTGTGGATACAGTCCAAACCTTCAAGGGTGAAGAGAAAATTTCCTGAGCTTTCATCAGTAGACACAAAGATTTGAGATGAGCTTATATCTTGGAATGAGCTTCCTTGGATGTAGCTATTCTTTGGTGTCTCCAAGAAAGTGATGAAAGGACCCTTTTGTGAGTTGTTATGGTAGCAGATGAGATGATGATGTGGTTCTTTATAATCCCTTTAAACCATATAAAGGGCTAAACTCTGCTGATTGTTGGAGTTACCAGATGGATTTTGAATTTTTATCTCCATCTGATAGCCACTGAGAATACCATATAACTCAGTGAGAGTGAGTGTCTTGAGATTCTCAGTCCTCTTGATGACCATACAATAGTGTGTCCATTGTCTGGGAAGAGAGGGCATGAACTTATTCATAATGTCTTTGTTCTTAAAAGTTATTCCAACATCTACTAGAGTATCAACAATCTCAACATATCTGAAGTATTGTTGAGTCATAGTTTCACCTGTCTTGAAGGTGAAATTCTCAAATTGCTGCTTCAAGAAGTCATTCTTGTTCATATTTGCTTCAGTGGACCTCTCATACATGAGCTTCAGTGGAACCCATAGTTGTTTAGCAGTCTTGCACTTTTTGAAGCCTCTATATATGAAGTTGGGAAGAGCAATTTGGAGGGCGGTCATGGCTTTCTTATCTACATCTATTTTCTTCCAGTCTTTTTCATAGTAGTCAGCCACTTACTTTGGTATCATGCTACCTCCAGTAGCAGCTAAAAAAGATGCATGGTACATGAGGTTCAGAGACAACATATCCCCACATCCTGTTATCTTGAGACTTGATGAAGCCTTCCATTCTTTGGCACCAAGTATCAAAATCATCAGGAGTGATCAGCGAAGACTTTGTCATGGTACCGGTTTTCATGTAAGCCTTTGTGATAGATGCTATTTGAGATGTTAAGTGATTTGTGAAACTGAGAGGATTTAAGATGGTTAGATCTTACAATCAAGAGCCTGATATGCTCTGATACCAATTACAGGACCGTTAAGGGTGGTCAACATAATCAGTCTTACAATGAGGAGAGTGTTAGAATACTTAACAATCAAATAGGAAATCGGAACAAAAGAACAAGAACAAGATAAGTATGGTTTTCAAGAATGTTGTATATTGCTCTCAAGTTCTATTACAAGTGTTACAAAGGATAAGATAAAATACAACAATCTGAGATACTTTATACTACATCCTACAACCGGCTATTTTGAAAGCCAGCTGAAAACACTAATATAGATAGCAAGATTAATATACACTTGTGACTATGACATGTCATAGATCACATCCTAATATATTTTAAAAAGGATAAAAGTACAAAGTAGAAAGTTACAGACTCCAAACCATAATCTACAGTTTATAAAAGCATGGATTTTTGCACCAACTTGTATAAGTTGGTGGGTATTCAGGGTAACAGCGAAAAGTTGGTTAGCTTTATGAAAAAGTTGATTAGAGAAAGCATGTTTTCTCTGTCTTCGAAAAAAATTAGTTTTCTGTCTTTGGCTTTGACATACTTTGTCCTTGAAACTTCGGATGTCTTTATCTTTGGCATCGGAAGATTTCATATTTGGCTTTGGAATTTCATATTTGGCTTCGAAAGATTTCATATTTGGCTTCGAAAGATTTTACACTTGGAATATTTTCTATGAGAAGTGTAAAACTTCCGAAGTAACTTCTACTATGTACATCATGCATGCATTTTGGAAGATCTTTGGTTGCTTTGGTTGCATCAGCCTTTCTAATATAACCTTACATTATGAAATTGCGCCTTTTAAGAAAAAGACAAATTGGATTTTAGTAATCCAAACTATTATTCATTGGCCGATAATAATCTATACTTTTACTTTATAACCAATAACAGTCCTGATGACATAATTTTTTATTTTTTAAGCTTGATTTTTATCTATTTTAGTCACTATTTAGTTCGTATGTTTTTTCATTTCGTTCATAATTATTGTTGCGAACCGAATTGAGTCCAAATCAAACATAAAAAAATGAAAATTATGTCAGTGGAACTGTTGTTGATAATAAAAGTGAAAGCAGGGAGTGTTACCGACCAAATTGATAGTATGGATTATTGTCGGCCAATAGGTAATAGTTTGAACGATTAAAATCCAATTTGTCTAAAAAATCACAACTATGTCTATTTTCGGTATATCTCTACCTTAGTTTTTAACATAGTAAGGAATTGAAATCAAATTCGG
This sequence comes from Flaveria linearis, assembly GCA_024085815.1. NCBI lineage: Eukaryota > Viridiplantae > Streptophyta > Magnoliopsida > Asterales > Asteraceae > Flaveria > Flaveria linearis. The sequence goes on from CM044009.1 coordinate 61,013,394, forward strand.
GGGTGAATGTTGGGTTAATCTTGATCAGTTCAAGTCAAGTTATATTCAGGCCATGGGTTGAAAATCATAGGTTGAATAGGTCTACAGTTTAATTATAGCATACTAGGTTGTCTTTGTTTGTGTGTTAGTGGACTAAAGTTAGTGGGTTGCTATCTTTTTTTTGGGAGCACTACGTGCATGTCTTCTGAGTTTCTTTTAGTCTATTTGTATGTATGTATTGCAAGTAATAAAAGTAAGAGAGTTTATGAGTGTGTAATCTTGGGCTTGAACCAATACATATTTGTTAAATAATAGCTTACCTTAGAGCATTCACAGTCCATTCCTTATCTTTATCCATATAATTACACTAAAAATCACTACTTCTTCTCTCTCCTTTCAATTAAATAATATATTTTTATACCTTTTTCATTACCTTTTCTCTCTCCTTCACTCACAACCACTTTCAAAAATATTAAAAAATTTATAAGGATTGTACAGTGATTCTTCAAATATACCAATCCACAATAACATTTTCTCTCTCCTTCACTCACAACCACTCAAAATCATTCCATATAATATACCAAACACACTCACATGATTATAGGGCACGGGTTGTGAATGCTCTTAGTCTCGCAGGTTTTCATAGTCTTTAACCCGTTCCTCATAGTCTTTGAGACGATCAACGACTTCTTCAACCTTCATGTCTTTTAGATCCACAACTTGTTCAAGTGATGCAACAATACGACTATATCTTCCTGGAACCGAGCTTAGAAACTTTTTGACTAACACAATTTCATCCATTACGGAACCAAGCGAGGCAGATTTGGAAGCAAGGCCGGATAACTTGCCGATGAACGCATCAGTGGAATCTTCATCTTTCATCCTTATTGCTTCAAACTCAGATCTCAAAGTTTGAAGACAAGCTTCCTTGACTCGATCAGCTCCAAAGTGACGGCATTTAAGCGCATCCCATATTTTTCGCTGTTTTGTATTGAGCGACTTGAAGGATTTGGTCTTCCGGTATAGCTTGGAAAATAAAAGCAATTGTCAAGTTATTTTATGTTTGGATCTATTGCTGCACCAATCTCACGTTCCATGACTTCCCACAAACCATGAATATTTAGTATCAATTTGACTCGTACAACCTATGTAGTGTAGCTAGTCAGAGTCAACATCGGACATTGTAAGTGCATGGCTCCGCTTTCTTTTACTTGGACAATCTGGTTACCGAGGTTGCCATCGCTTAAGGTTGTTTTCCTTTTTAATAATTTAATGGTGTTTTTGGGTTTTTGATCCAGTACTTCGGATCAAGGGTCAGATCTGATTACCAACTTGAAATCAAATCTAAATTTGTTTTGCAGTTTAACAAGTAAAAAAACAAATAGCAAGAATCTGGTCGCTAGTTTTGTTGCTTTTCCGGTCGTAGATCTGACCTTTCGATGACAATAGTCTTCTGGTCACAAAACTGGTCGCGGAACTGGTCGCAATTCAAACTTTTGCGACCATAACAGTCTTCTAGTCATAAATCTGGTTACAGATCTGGTTAGCAGGTCTTGATTGTAGGTCTGGGCAAGAAGAGACTTGAACGTTCACCTAGCTTTGAACTTGATTGGCTCCGATACCAATTCAAGTTATGAATAAGTGATTGCAAAATCAAATCACAACGGCTTGTGGGCTAACTCCCATGTAAATACTTCTCTTATTAACGAGTAACCTCAACTCAAATCTGATTACAAGAGACAATCCTAATTGTGTATTTATAGACTAGTTATCTTGCTTACAAATATCCTAAATTGACTCGATCTTTTACCTTACAAAGTAGCAATTTTAAAATCAATTTAAAATACAAAACATAGACCAAATAGGATTCCTTGACAACCCCTAACTTGGCTGCCAAGCTTTCGAAATTATCCAACATTGGGCTGCGGGTGGAATTGGACTTTTTGAGTATGGATTTGCTAGGTTCATTTGTTAATGTTTTAGATTCATTGGGTTCTTCAATGTCATTATACTATATATTCAATAAAATTTAGAGGATTTAATCATTTAAATTTTATGATTGTTTAGATTAAACAATGCCAATTGGAGTAATCAGAATTGGTTTGCACATAAGTTATGATCAGTTTTTACCTTGCTATCTGGCTCAATGTTAGTTTCTTCATTTTTTAAGAAGCCTCTATTTTTATTTTTCCTTCTTGCTAATATGTTGGTTGTTTAGTGACCAATCCCTACACTCCTTTCTCCTATTGCCACCTTGCTATCCCCCAGAGAGAGAGGCTTTCTATGTTTAGATATGTGTGTGATACCCAATAACTTTCAGATCATTTCCCGACTAATAAAAAACATTATTTTTCAATCATTCATTCATGCATTTATTATTGTGTAGTTAAATGCATCAGCTATTACAAAAACATTCATGAACCTTCACGTAACAATAATTTTCATAATTTTCTAGTCGCGCATGAGTCTGTCCTCGAACATTGATTATTCATCAAAATAACTTTCAAAAATCAAATTAGTGTGAACTTATATATTATATGATTATGTGACTAAAATTTTATCTGAGTTATGAAAATTGTGAAATTTCTAACATTTACGCGTTTTTACTCATTTTCAGCTTTTAAAGCCTAACCATTATAAAAGAGATTGAAATTAATAAAATAAATTTTTTTAGTGCTTTTAAGGTTAGTTGGGCAATATGTCATCATTCTTTAAGTTTTGGGGTAGAAAAGGTCAATCGGGTAAACCATAAAATACTTTATAAAATTAAGGGATAGCTTTTGTAAATAAAATAAACACATAAAACCCTAATCCCCACCTCATACCCCATTCATGACTTCAGCCCTTTCACATCCCCTCATTCCTTTCAAAAACCCCACAAACGTACACACATCAATCAAGCCTCATTTAAGCAATTAAGAACGATTTTAGACGTTTCTTGCATCATACACGTGTTTGTGATCATTAATTACAAATAAAAAGTAAGTTTTTATGTTAAAAATAATTACTTTTTAGTATTAAGTTTGTTAAAACCCTAGATGATCCAAACACACATCAAGATCCAAACTTTATGGAACTTAATCATTGATTTTGTGTTAGTATGCATTGACGTAATGATTGTATGGGTTTAATTTATAAAAATCATTGATTTTGGTTCAAAACCCTAGACTTACCAATATAGGAAACTTTTTTTCTACGGTTTGTAGTTCTAGCGTGATTTATTGTGACAACCCTAAAATTAAGGTTCGACAAGTTAACATTTAAATAAGATTCTTATACATGTTAAACATTATTTGACTAACCTTTATGAATTATATATGTGTTTTATGTATATATATATATATATGTATATATATATATATATATATATATATATATATATATATATATATATATATATATATATATATATATATATATATATATATATATATATATATGTGGTACGCATGCATGCTTGCATGCATGCATGGAATTTACGTATGCATGGATTTAAATGTATAAACTTCTCATTATTTAATTAGTTATCTCAACATTATAACATCATTCATATTATACAACCCAACTAAACACCACAATACAAAGAAATACCAAAGATAACTTAGCATCAAAATGAAACTAAGTAAACCTTAAACACCTAAACATTAACTAAGCTACATGTCTCGGTTCATTGTGGAACTAAGCCACCCGATTAAGCTAAAACTAAATCATTAACTTCTGCTAAACTCGGCTCACTTAAGGTATTAAAGATTAAGCAACTAATTAAACTAACTAAAAATAACTTAATACTTAAGAATGTCATTAGCAAGAGATCATGACACCTAGCACCTTGGATACTAATCACTCTTCCAAACTTGACATCTAGCATGCCTAAATAAGCCACCTAAATCTACAATACACTAACACATCACTCTAGAATTAGATGTGATGATTACCTACATTTAAGGGCTCGGCCGAGGAACACCATAACACCACCACCCCATCGACCACAACCCACACAACCGCCACCATCACTCTCGATTCAACCTCCCTTCCCCTTGGTTCACAAATCACAACCATTACCGCCACCTTCTACTCTCTTTCGGTTACCATAACAAACACATGTCACCACCTAAAGCTCTATATGATCATCAACTCTAAATAAACATACTTATGATCAAATCTTCAAAGCTCAAGAACAACCACCGCAAGTGAAGCATCAAGAACTTAATCATCGATTTTCTAAATTCTTTTTCTACTCCAAACCAGGTTTGATTCTCAAAATCCTATGGTTAACAAGTTAAGAAGTTTATGTATGTGTTAAACATACATATGTAAACAACCCTTATGAATTACAAATCATCAAAGTTTGGTATAAACAATATGAAAACTTGATTTCAATCAAAAATCAGTAAGAAAAGTTCAAGAAACAGGATACATATTAAAAACCAAGGATTTAAACAAAGAGATTATAAATAAAGGGTTGAAATTATGTGTATTCTTGATAAATTCGATTTATTACTTAAATGAAAGTGATTGTGGGAATAAAAACTGTAAACTTGTCAGAAATATTATGAAATAACATTCTGCAAATTTTAGTATGATTATGTTAAGTAAATTAATATAATTTATTTAAGTTAATAAAATAAAATTAGCAGCCGTAAGATCTAAACTTGTTAAAGAGCTGGAAAAATTATATGATAGTACTTATATTTTATAGGTATTGTAGCATAAATTTTATGATTTAATTTGCATATATGCCTCAGTTATATACTTTAAATTGTTCTGTAATTCAGAAATTTGGAAACATATCTATACAGCAAGATAAATCATGAAAAATCCACATAAATTATAAGATTCTGATGTTTATAATGTGTGTAAATTTTGTAATTTTTGTAAATATATAACTAGTTTTCCCGAATTTTATAAATTTTGAAAAAAATCACAGTAAAATGTCTACTATGAAATATTGATCAAGAAATTATGAGATTCTATGGAATATTCGATAAACATTCTGGTAAAGTTTAGGAATTTATTAATTATAGTAGCTATTTTTTTAATTTATGTAAAGTTTGTATTAATTCTAGTAAAATATCTGAAATTAGTTATTAGTTAAAATTTTTATATGATTATTGATATTTCTGATGATGTTGCTATTAAACTTTTGAAAATTTTGAGTAATTATAGTTACTGTTTTAAAATTTATAACTGAGGTACTGAAAATTTTAAAGAAAATTTCTTTTCTAACTTATAATTAATTTTATAGATTATCGCTGGAATTGAGGTGAGACTCATAGTCACATTTTGTATATATAAGTTTTTGGGGAAAAAACATACTGTTTTGACTGATGCATAAGATTTTGAAAATTTACTGTCAGTTATGTTAACAACCATTAATTCGGATGTGGAACCGTTGGGTAATATAGGTAGCACTACTTAAGAAATTATTTTCTACACCAACAAGATAAGTGTTGTGATGCTATATTATCTGATTTTTATGATTTATATTTAACAGTTATGAATCACCTATGTTATGTGTAAGTTTGGTTGTTATTTTGCATCAGTATATGTATTTTGTTCAGGAATTAAACCTACGATCTCACCAACTTTATGTTGACTATTTTGAGTATGCTTTTTCAGGAAATCATCATGCCTAATAACATTATGTTCTCATTTGATATGTATAATGGTTTTGGTGAAATGGTTGTGGTGAAATGGTGGGAAAAGTCTATGTAATCTAACTGTTAATCTGTACGATCTTAGCCTATCGGTGGACGCTCACTTCCATCGTCTCTGAAGATGTAGCACTTAGATTAATATGTTTTGTAATAGGGTTATATTAAATTTGTATGCTAACGCTAATGTAACCCGAACTGGTATTATAATATGTTAATGTATTATGTCTTTATGTGTTGTTTGTTAATTTTCTGATCAATGCGTTCTGAACAAGCTAGTCACATCTAAAGCATTTCACGCTTCCGTCGGGATGTGATAGGTTGGTATCAGAGCCATTGGTTCTAGAGAATTAGTTATTATAAATATCTAGACTATAACCATAAGTTCGTATAATAATAAAATTTTCAACATGTTTTAGAAATATATACATACATATTATGAATCTTTAGTAAAAATAATTGGTGACTTCATATATACATTTAAATTCTATATGCAACCAAATTAAAAAAATGGAATTCGTTCTTATGATAAATATATATGATAAATGAACTATTTGATGAAATTATTTGACTAGCCGTTTTAGTAAAAATTATAAAAAGAATTCTGCAGCTATAAGTGCCTATAAATCAGACAGTCACCGTAGCGAAACTGACCCCTCGAAGAGCTCAGACCATAGCAATCTTAAGGAGACAACACCTGAACCAGAACCTTAGAATAATAAGGAAAATTTCCAACCTGAAATTAAGATTAACCCCAAACCAAAGTTTTATGTTCGACGTGCACCAAAAATAGTCGGAGGTTATACAATTAAAACCCCCTGGAAAAAGATACGACGTGTTGACAGATTTATGGTTAAGGAAGGAGAAAACTTGGAAATACAAAATTCTGATGACAAGGCAACTGAAAGGAAAAAGCTGGATAAGGATCAGATAGAGACTGCCAAACAGACCCTTAAAAAGCTCAAAAAAATACACAACAAGGAATCCGGAAGATCCAGAAGGATGTTAAGGAATTAAAGACACTCAAGAAAACTATCTTTACAAGGATATGGAACTGGATTTACGAAAATTAGAAATTATCTCCTAAATCTAACATGTCAAAATATAAGAATAAGAACATAATGATATATATCTTTTGTGTTTGAAATCATTAGCTGTTATGTAAGGCCCCGTTCCTGGGCATCTCATAGCTGGTCATCATCGCACTTAAATACATCATTACATAATCTTTACTAAAATCATGCTGCGGAAACTGTGAAATAACATTTCATTTTTCTATAAATGCTTTTGCAAAGTAATACAACATTCATTACAATTTCTTTGCATTACAATACAAAAGCCTTAAACAAAAGAATACCATCCCAAAAGAGCTGAGTAGCCGCCTCGTGCCATCCTCAGCAACCTCACCTGCCAACTGGAAACACATAAAAAGTCAGCGTTGCTGAGTGAGTTCCAGTTTTACAATAAAACATACTTTACTTTCATTAAAATCGTATCTTTACTTTCATGCTATCACAAATCATACGTACATGTAGATAATTTCATTATTATCTTCATCATTCATTGTCTTTTACTACTTTCTGGATCCTGTCAAACTTTAACCTCTCATGGCACGCAACCATGATTACGGAGGTCGAGTGACAAGGATCCCGTTTCATACTTTATCATTATATTTCTTCTTTTCATTACTATCATTCGTTCACTCTTTAACTTCCATTCATTATTAATATGTCTTTAACTTTCTTGCTCTTTCATCTTTAACCCTTTTGTTTCCGTCACCTATAAACCTTACCTTTCTGTATCGTGGTACTGGACCTAGGCCTATCATAGACCTTCTATATCGGCGCACCGCACCCTCTTGGTCATAGTACCTAAGGTAAAGTTTAGGGGTACTATTACTATATGCAATACCTTTCTGTTTCGTGGTGCTGGACCTACGCCTATCATAGACCTTCTATATCGGTGCACCGCACCGTCCTGGTCACAGTACCTAAGGTAAAGTTTAGGGGTACTATCACTATATATAATACCTTTCAGTTTCATGGTGCTGGACCTAGGCCTATCATAGACCTTCTATATCGGCGCACCGCACCCTCCTGGCCACAGCACCTAAGGTAGAGTTTAAGTGTACCATTGCCACATGCAATATCCTTCTGTATCATGGTACTGGACCTAGGCCTATCATAGACCTTCTATATCGACGCACCGCACCCTCCGGGCCACAGTACCTAGGATATGCAGCGACGGTTCTATACAATGGTTGATCCCAGTGTCAGGATTTTACCCTCTTCGTAGCACACAGCCACGATTACTGAGGTCGCAAGACAGGGATTTCCATTTCGAGTCTGTTGCAACACAAGGTCACTCACCTCCTGTATTTGCTTGCAACCCTTTATTACTCTCATTCATTATTAATGCATGCATTTATTCATCATGTTCTTCTTTCATTATCTTTCACTTTACGTTACATAATACTTTCGTTTCGTTCACTAACATAACATGTAAAGTCACAGGAAAGATAAACATACACTATAGCATTATCATGCAGGGCATCATCATACATACATAACATACATCATGCATAAACATGCAACATCATCTTCCTCGGGTACTACAGCCCTATTTAGGTGTATGGACACCCTTCAGTCGCATAGTCTCCATGTGACTGAGCATCATGCGAATAGACCAATCGTGCGAATGAACACTATGCGAATGAACCTCATGCGAATGGACCTTATGCGAATAAGCACCTATGGGACTGGACTCTCAGTCGCATGACTCCCCATGCAACTGGACTCCCGTCATGCGACTGAACCTCAATCGTGCGACTGAACCCCAATCGCCCTCCAGTCGGCCGTATGGCCTCCAGTCGGTCGTCCATCCCTAACTAGTGCAGAATGCAGTCATCCCGAACCCAATCTGCCATTTTCGACCTCCAAGCTCATCCAGACACATTCTAAGCCCAAATCAACCATCCTAAACCTTAGGAATGCATACTATGACACCATTCAATCACATAAAAGTCCAAGAACATACTCTAAACGCATCAAACACAATCACCCCTAAATGGGTCAAACACACACATATAAAAACGGGTTTACTATGTGTTCCAGCCCCAAATTAATTGAAAACAAGTAAAATAGGGGTCCTAGAACTCACACAAGCTACAATAAGAAGAAGGGTTTCGTGTTGACTCGCTACTCGATGATTTTCATGCTCGAATCCACCCGAACAAACCCTTTTTCTCTCTTTTCTCTCTTCTCTCTCTTCTTTCTCTCTTCCTTCTTTCTAGCTGATTTCTCACAAGAGCGGGGAGGATGTGGCTGCCCTCCCCCTCCTAATCTCCCATATTTACAACTTTTCTCCCGTTTTGGCGAGTTTGGTCCCCCGACTTTAGACTTTATTCTTTTTCTTCTTTCGTCGGCTACAAGGAAAATATCTGGGGTTTACAAGTCTACCCCCTTATATAGGTTTCGTCCCCGAAACCTGCTATTCCTCGAACAAGCGTGGGTAATGCTGTCTCATTTCCTCTTTAGTCTCCCACGATGACTCGGATCCCTTCCTGTACTTCCACTGTACCCGCACAAGAGTAACCACTTTATTCCTCAGCCTCTTCTCTTTTTGATCGATGATTGCCACTGGTTGCTCCACATAATTAAGTCGTTCGTCTACCTCGATATCCTCCAGTGGAACAATCATTTCTTCATCCGCCAAGCACTTCTTTAGATGAGATACGTGGAATGTCGGGTGAATTCCACTTAACTCATCTGATAACTCCAATCTATAGGCCACCTCTCTTAATCGAGAAAGGATTCGGAAGGGCCTATATATCTCGGGCTCAACTTGCCCCGCTTTCTGAACCGAATGATACGCTTCCAAGGTGAGACCTTCAGCATAACTCGGTGACCCACCTGGAACTCAATCGGTCTGCGTCGTTTATCAGCATACGACTTCTGTATATCCTTGGCTGCCTTCATAAAGGCCTTGATCCTTTCGAGCTTTTTAGTCGTAGCCTCAATCACCTTGACGCTCCCTAACTCTTTATGACCAATATCACCCCAATAAACGGGTGTTCTGCATCTCCTACCGTAAAGCATCTCATAAGGTGTCATACCAATGCTGGCATGATAGCTGTTGTTGTATGAGAATTCAGCTAACGGTAAGTGGTCATCCCAACCTCCCCCAAATTCAATCACACATGCCCGAAGCATGTCCTCCAATGTCTAAATGGTCCTTTCCAACTGACCATCAGTTTGGGGATGATAAGTCGTGCTAATATGTAACCTCGTCCCTATGGCGTCGTGGAATTTCTTTCAGAATTTGGATGTAAACCGGGTGTCACGATCTAGACACCGACACACCATGACGGGTTACAATTTCCTTGATGAATAGATCAGCCAACCTCTCAGATGAATATGTCTCGCGAATCGGTAGGAAGTGAGCACTCTTCGTTAGACGATCAACAATCACCCATATAGCATCATACCCTTTAGGAGTACGCGGCAGCTTCGTAATGAAATCCATGGTGATGTGCTCCCACTTCCATTCAAGTATATCCAAAGATTGGATCTTCCCATACGGCTTTTGATGCTCGGCCTTCGCTTGTAAACAAGTAAGGCATTTACTCACATACTCCACCACATCACGCTTCATGCCCGGCCACCAATAATCTTTCTTCATGTCTTGATACATCTTTGTAGCACCGGGATGAATAGAGTATCGAGTCTTGTGAGCTTCATCCATAATCTTCATGCGTAGATCCCCAAGACGAGGAATCCACATCCGCCTGAATCGGGTTTTAACACCGAGTGTGTTTTCACCCAATTCTGCAACCAGACCTCTCATCCTTTCAGAGTTAAGACGATCCTCTTTTAAGGCCTCATCTTGAAACTCCTTGACTTGCTTCATCACATCAGAGGTCATGATCAGCTGGTACGCCTTCACCCGAATCGGCTCGGGCCTCTCTTTTCGACTAAGGGCATCCGCCACCACGTTGGCCTTGCCCGAATGGTAATGGATCTCACAATCATAATCCTTTATGAGCTCCAACCATCTCCTCTGCCTCATGTTCAAGTCTTTCTGCTCGAAGAAGTACTTCAAGCTCTTGTGGTCAGTGAAAATGGTGCACTTCGTCCCGTAAAGATAGTGCCTCCAAATCTTTAGTGCAAAGACCACAGCTGTTAGCTCCAAGTCATGAGTGGGATAGTTAATCTCATGAACCTTCAACTGTCGGGATGTGTAGGCTATAAGTTTCCTCTCTGCATTAACACACACCCCAACCACGAGTAGGAGGCATCAGAATAAACCACCAGATCTTAACTTCCATCGGGTAGTGACAATACAGGAGCTTGGATCAACCTCTCCTTCAATTCCTCAAATACCTTCTCCTGAGCTTTACCCCACACAAACTTTACATCCTTCTGGGTCAGCTTTGGTTAGTGGAGAAGCGATCTTGGAAAAGTATTGGATGAATCTTCTGTAATAGCCCGCCAAACCCAAGAAACTACGGATCTTGGTTGGCGTCTTTGAAGACTTCCATTGCATCATCGCTTCCACCTTTACTGGATCCACCATAATCCCCTCCGGATTCACCACATGACCCAAGAATTGGACTTCGCGCAACCAGAACGCGCATTTGGAGAACTTGGCATACAGTTTCTCCCTTCTTAACGTCTCCAACACCTCTCTAATGTGACCGGCATGCTCTATCTCGCTCTTTGAATAAATTAGGATATCATCAAATAAACACAATCACTGATTTATCCAACATCGGCCGACACACTCGGTTCATCAGATCAATAAAAGCCGCTGGCGCATTGGTCAAACCAAAAGACATAACGAGGAACTCATAATGACCATAACGCGTGCCAAAACTGTTTTAGGAATATCCTGCTCTTTCACCTATAGCTGATGGTAGCCAAATCGAAGATCTATCCATGAAAACCAACTGGCACCTTAAAGCTGATCAAACAAATCATCAATCCTCGGTAACGGGGTACCGATTCTTCACCGTCAACTTGTTCAGCTCACGGTAGTCTACACACATCCTCATACTACCATCTTTCTTCTTTACAAATAAGACCGGAGCACCCCAAGGAGAGATACTCGGTCTAATGAACCCCTTATCAAGCAACTCTTGCAACTGCTCCATCAACTCTTTCATCTCTATCGGAGCCAACTGATACGGTGCCTTAGCAACAGGTTGGGCACCCGGTATCCGGTCAATCAGAAACTCAATCTTCTGGTAAGGTGGCACTCCTGATAAGTCTTCTGGGAAAACATTTGGAAAGTCACACACAACCGGAACATTGGATAGTTGTGGTGTTGGCGTTTCCACATCCTTTACATAACACAAGTAGGCGCTACATCCCCGCCTCATACACTTTCCCGCCACCACCACTGAGATTACTTTCGGGATCGTCGTGACCCGATCCCCATAAACAGTTACCGTACTCCCGTCAGGCACTATCAAACGAATCATCTTCTTGCGACACACTATATTCGCCTCGAAGTCCGCCAACTAATCCGTCCCAAAACCAAATCAAAACCACTTAGGATCAACACAAACGGTCTAACAGGAAACTTATGGCCTTTTAATTCTACATCACAGTTCTCTATCACCTCAGAAATCCTGGTAGACTTCCCTATGGCAGTTTCTATAACAAAGGGCGCATCGACACATCTACTACTAACAGGCAGTTTAGCACAGAAAGCAGCAGAAATAAAACTTCTGCTGGCACCCGAATCAAATAACACGGAAGTTAAAGTTTGGTTCACCAGAAACATACCGGACACAACATCAGGGTCCGTCCTAGCTTCCTCTTGTGTCATAGTGAATGCCCTGGCGCTCGCCCTCGGTCCTTCACCTCCTGTCTTCTTCGCCCCGGAACCCTCAGCCCTAGGCTTCTTACAATCCTTAGTTACGTGGCCCTCCACGCCATAGTTAAAGCATCGGATCGCATGACAGTCCCTGGCTATATGCCCCGGCTTTCCACATCTGAAGCACACCTTCGACCCCAGCCTACATTCACCACTATGCTCTCTCCCACACTTACCACACTTCATCACACCCGTACCTGATATGATCACAAGACAGTCATCCACCCGTGCCTTCTTGTTACTCGTCGAGGCATTACCCCGACCAAACCTCTTCCCATTCCGGTTTCGATCTCCACCACCCTTCATACTACCTTTAGCAACCACCCCTACAACCCTCTCATCATATAATCTCCCAGCCAAGTCCACTGCCGACCGAAACGTGCTCGGTCGGGCAACGATCATGTGCCGACGAATGTCCGCTGGCAAACCCTGAATGTACCTCTTAATCTTTCATGATAGAGGCGTCACCTGATCCAGCACCAGACATGCCATCTCGTTGAACTTTGTAGTATACTGTTGGTATGTCATGGTTCCCGCCTCCAGCTGCAGAAACTCCCTCTCAACCTTATCCATCTCCTGGTGATGACATAACTCCTCAATAACCAACTTTTCAGCTCAGACCATTTCATTTTTCCAATGGCCCTACTGCCCTCGGCTTGTACTATGTTGTCCCACCAGCATAAAGCCGAGTCCACAAAAGAATGGGCAGCAAATTTCACCTTTGGTCCTCCCGGTACTCGTTGATATTCAGAACAACTTCCATTTCCCTCACCCATTGGTGAGCCGCAGCAGCAGTGCCGTTACCATTAAAAGTAGGGGGCTTACGCCTTTGAAATGCCCCGTAGTTACAGCCTCGTGCCGCCTCCAGCGCAAGCTCTTCTTCCTCCTCTTCTTCATCACCAGAAAGAACCGTTTCACGCTTCAGTTGTTCCCGACCTCGTAAGGACCGGTTCCTCTCTTTCCTTTCCCCTTCCCATACTGCCTTAATCACTTCAGTCACCACAGACGGTAAAGTTGTCTACATGACCTGATGCACTTCTTCAACCACCGCCTCTTTCACTGAGGCCCTTAAATTTGCACTATCATCACAACCCTTTGGATGAGGGGTCTCAAGTCCCTCAGGAACCACCTTCTCAACTCTAGGTCTGCCTCTTTTAGGCCGTGATGCAGCACCAAGTCCACCACGTGAGGCTTTGGATGATCTACCACCGGCCATCTTCTATCACACACTGAAAGATTCAAACACCAACATGATGATTCAAGGGAATAGCTCAGTTTATGTCAAGTATAGTAAGTCCCTAATTACAGTGGCTAGTTGTGATTAGCTACTTACTTTACTCTTTGTACCCCGAGCATCACCTGTCCTGACTACATCAGTATCTAAATCTACCAACAACACATAAACCATATAACATGCACACATAATACCGGTTAACATTAGGAAAATACTTGATGGCACGCAGCTACTCAGATTGGCATCCCATCCCTTTCCATCCCATTCTCAGTTTAAGTTAAGGTTTATTTTGAAAATTTACCTGTTTCACTTAAACTTTGGCTCTGATACCACTTGTAAGGCCCGGTTCCCGAGCACCTCATAGCTGGTCATCATCGCACTTAAAACACATCATTACATAATCTTTACTAAAATCATGCGGCGGAAACTGTGAAATAACTTTTCATTTTCTATAAATGCTTTTGCAAACTAATACAACATTCATTACAATTCTTTGCATTACAATACAAAAGCCTTAAACAAAAGAATGCCATCCTAAAAGAGCTGAGTAGCTGCCTTGTGCCATCCTCAGCAACCTCACCTGCCAACTTGAAACACATAAAAAAACAGCGTTGCTGAGTGAGTTCTAGTTTTATAATAAAACATACTTTACTTTCATTAAAATCGTATCTTTACTTTCATGCTATCACACATCATACGTACACGTAGACAATTTCATTAGTATCTTCATCATTCATTGTCTTTTACTTCATTCTGGATCCTGTCAAACTTTACCCTCTTCATGGCACACAGCCATGATTACGGAGGTCGAGTGACAAGGATCCCGTTTCATACTTTATCATTATATTTCTTCTATTCATTACTATCATTCGTTCACTCTTTAACTTTCATTTATTATTAATATGTCTTTAACTTTCTTACTCTTTCATCTTTAACCCTTTTATTCCCGTCACCTATAAACCTTACCTTTCTGTATCGTGGTACTGGACCTAGGCCTATCATAGACCTTCTATATCGGCGCACCGCACCCTCCGAGTCACAGTACCTAAGGTAAAGTTTAGGGGTACTATCACTATATACAATACCTTTCTGTTTCGTGGTGCTGGACCTAGGCCTATCATAGACCATCTATATCGGCGCGCCGCACCCTCCTGGTCACAGTACCTAAGGTAAAGTTTAGGGGTACTATCGCTATATACAATACCTTTCTGTTTCATGGTGCTGGACCTAGGCCTATCATAGACCTTCTATATCGGCGTACCGCACCCTCCTGGCCATAGCACATAAGGTAAGGTTTAAGTGTACAATTGCCACATGCAATATCCTTCTGTATCGTGGTACTGGACCTAGGCCTATCATCGACCTTCTATATCGGCGCACCGCACCCTCCTGGTCACAGTACCTAGGATATGCAGCGATGGTTCTATACAATGGTTGATCCTAGTGTCAAGATTTTGCCCTCTTCATAGCACACAGCCATGATTACTGAGGTCGCAAGACAGGGATTTCCATTTCGAGTCTGTTGCAACACAAGGTCGTTCACTTCCTGTATTTACTTGCAAGCCTTTATTACTCTCATTCATTATTAATGCATGCATTCATTCATCATGTTCCTCTTTCATTATCTTTCACTTTACATTACATAATACTTTCGTTTTGTTCATTAACATAACACGTAAAGTCACAGGAAAGATAAACATACACTATAGCATTATCATGCAGGGCATCATCATGCATACATAATATACATCATGCGTAAACATACAATATCATCATCATCATGCCCTGCATACCCTCTAAGGCCTCCAAATGTCATCTTACATGCACCTACGGGAATTTTTACGTCAAAACATACATCTGCACTTTCCCCCAAAGGTTAGTACTTTAACTATGCTCTTCCTCAGGTACAACAACCCTATTTGGGCATATGGACACCCTTCAGTCGCATAGCCTCCATGCGACTGAGCATCATGCGAATGGACCAATCATGCGAATGAACACTATGTGAATGGACTTCATGCTAATGGACCTTATGCGAATGAGCACCTATGCGACTGGACTCTCAGTCGTAAGACTCCCCATGCGAATGGACTCCCAGTCGTGCGAATGAACCTCAATCATGCGACTGAACCCCAATCGCCCTCCAGTCGGCCGTATGGCCTCCAGTCGGTCGCCCAGCCCTAACTGGTGCAGAATGCCGTCATCCCGAGCCCAATCTGCTGTTTTCGACCTCCAAGCTCATCCAAACCCATTCTAAGCCCAAATCAACCATCCTAAACCTTAGGAATGCATACTATGACACCATTCAAGCACACACAAGCCCAAGAACATACTCCGAACGCATCAAACACAATCACCCCCAAATGGGTCAAACACACACACATACAAAACAGGTTTACTATGTGTTCCAGCCCCAAATCAGTTGAAAACAAGTAAAATAGGGGTCTTAGAACTCACACAAGCTACAAGAAGAAGAAGGGCTTCGTGTTGACTCGCTACTCGACGATTTTCGTGCTCGGATCCATCTTAACAAACCCTTTTTCTCTTTTCTTTCTCTCTTCCTTCTTTTCTAGCTGATTTCTCACAAGAGTGGGGAGGATGTGGTTGCCCTCCCCCTCCTAATCTCCCATATTTACAACTTTTCTCCCGTTTTGGCGAGTTTGGTCCCCCAACTTTAGACTTTATTTCTTTTTCTTCTTTCGTCGGCTACAAGGAAAATATTCGGGCGTTACATGTTATGTGTTAGACAAAATTACACAAAAATTATAAATTCTTACTTTTTAATGTCGATCATAATTAACTATAGTGAAATCATGCCACCGAAAAGAAACACTCAGCCCGTACGAAGAACGACGTGAGTTGGACGACCTAGAACCAGACTCAGAGAGGAAACTCCTGTGAACAATACTACAAATGAGAATGACAGGATTTCTCAATTGGTAACTCAAAAAATAGAAGCTGCCATACCTATATTGATAGCTCAGCTATAACAGAACTTGAACTTCAGAGCTACATCACACAGAAACAAAGAACAGAAAGATGTCAATACAGGGGAACGACAAAAGGAGAAAATTAAAATGGATTTACGAAGGGATGCTCTTACAAAATCTTTATGTCACGCAGACCCCGGGAATTTGATGGAAAAGGAGGAGCAGTACAAGCTCTGCGCTGGTTGGATGAGATAGAATCGGTGTTAGAAATCAGTAATTGTGCCGACAACTATAAAACATTGTTTGCCTCACATTCACTTAAAGAAGAGGCATAATCCTGGTGGAAACTGGAAATGCAAACAAAAGAAAGGCATGTCATGAATAGGATGAGCTGGGAAGAATTCAGGAATATGGTAATTGAAAAATACTATCCTTATAATGAAATAGAAAAAATAGAAAATGAGTTCTTGGCATTAGAAATGAAAGGAGCAGCACATCGAGAATATACTGATAGGTATAATGAACTTTCTAAGATTAGTAACACATATGGTAACCCCTGAAGCCAAAAGAATAGGAAGATATATTTGGGGATTAGTACCACAAATAAGAGGATTAGTGAAATCTGCAATGCCCAAGACTTTTCAGGATGCAGTAAGTCTATCAGGGAGTCTAACTGATGAAATGATAAGAAATGGATCTTTAAGTAATCCAAAAATAGGAGTGAAAAGGAAATGGGATGACAATCACACAGTAGGAAATTTGGAGGAAACCCCGAGAAAAGGTTAACCCGACAACCATAAAGGAATTTCTTAGGAGTAGCGCGAGAAAAGAAACCACAGACGGAGGGTCAGCCATGGTGCAGTACTTATGTAAGGCCCAGTTCCGGGACGCTCACAGTTGGTCATTCACAGCATGAAACATTACGTATTATAAATTTAAGCAGCGGAATTTATTTAACAAAAACCATTCATTCATTATAAACACTGTTGTTAAGCAATACATTGTAGTTCATGAGTCACAAAATGATTAGTTGAATGAATTACAAAACAACAGTATTGTCAAAACACAAATGGATGTCAGTCTTGCCCTGCCTAGTAGCCATCCCCAAATGCCATCCTCAGCAACAAATTACCTGCCAACTGCAAAATACATAAAAGTCAGCATTACTGAGTGAGTTCTAATTTTATAAATAAAATACTTTACTTTTTCAAATCATACTATACTTCGTACATGCCCACACATTATACGTACATATAGATAATATCATTATTATCTTTCATTGCGTTCGTTAGCTTTCGTTCATTCATTGTAACTCATTATCATTCATTTATTATCTAGATCCCGTCAGGCTTTACCCTCTTCATGGCACACAGCCACGATTACTGAGGTCGAATGACGAGGATCCCGTTTTGTACTTTATTATGATATTTCGTTCGTGAGCATACATCCTACATACGTACAGATAATAATTATTATTATTATCCTTATCATTCGTTCAATTCATACTTTTTCCATTACTCTTTTGGTCTTTACGTTCGTTCTTACGAGTCTGTTGCGACAACAAGGCTGCTCACCTCAATATCGATCT
Organism: Flaveria linearis; assembly: GCA_024085815.1. NCBI lineage: Eukaryota > Viridiplantae > Streptophyta > Magnoliopsida > Asterales > Asteraceae > Flaveria > Flaveria linearis. The sequence goes on from CM044009.1 coordinate 61,031,658, forward strand.
CTCACGATCGTATGTTAGCCAAGTCTGTTGCAACACATGGTTGCTCACCTCAGTGGCAATCCCACGGATTGCCTGCTAACCGGGTCTGTTGCAACACAGAGTTGCTCACCCCATTGTCAACCTCAAGGATTGACCCTGTGTGCATCCTTCGGGGTAGCTAACCCGTATCACAGTTGAGCTAACACCTGCCAGGGGTGTGCACCTCCATACATTTGCTTGCAATCCATTCGTTCATTCGTTTCCGTTCTACTTTTCTTTATCATTAATCTTTCACTTTATTAATGATAACAACTTCTGTCTTGATCATGATCATACCACGTAGAGTCATACAGTATTAATATTAATAATATTAATAATAATAACTCTAATTATAACATTATCAGTAATAAGGTCATAATGTCAATCAAACATAATCATATGCATTTAATGAACCATAGTCAATATTAGTCCAAAACCCTAAATGCACAGACTCCCACGAAAATTCTGCATTTAATTCTAAGTGTTGGGCGCATGAGGACTATTTGGGCGCATGAGCCCTGTCTGGACGTATTACCACTGTGCAGGCGTCCCACCCCAACACTTAGCAGTTTACTACTTAGTCGTATGAGCACTGTTGGGGCATATCACCCCAATACTTAGGCGTTTGTTGCAAAACCTAGGCACATGAGCTACTGTTCAGGCACATCATCATACACTTAGCTTTTCTAAGGGGTTTTCTAGGCGTAGGAGTACTGTTTGGGAATATTATCCTATACTTAGCTTTCTAAATCATAATTTCAGGTGCATAAGCACTGTTGGGGCACATCACTGTCCAGGCGCATGAGCCCTGTCTGGGCGCATGAGCACTGTTTAGGCTCATTAGTAGCACTTAAAATTTCTAAGGCAATATTTGGGCACATGAGCCTTGTATAGGCGTATTAGCAACCTGTTCAACGTGTTTCTAAGTAGTTTTCAGTCCCAACATCATATTGCCTGATTCTAAGCATTCACTTACTAAGCTAAGCATGAACTTAACATAACCATCACATTATATTCGCCCAAAATATACCCCACCCACATACACATGCACATAAACATACGGGTAACATACCCAATCTCATAAAAACATACATACATGTATATTCCAGCCCCAAAATCGTATAAAACATGTAAAAAGGGGGATCTAGAAACTCACCTTTGTTGTGTTCGAGTCTAAACCCTTCCCTTGAACTTCTCAGATGTTTTTAACACCTAAAACACACTAAAACACACAACCTGAACATGCAGTAACACATATGAGCATATAATCGAGACTAGATCGACCAAAAACAACTTAAAACACATAATCTTACCTTAAAACTTCGAATTCTTCTTCTTTCTCTCTCTAAAACTCGAATTCCTGCTCTTTCTCTCTCTAAAACCGAATGAAGGTGTTGTGCAGGGTGAAATGGGCGGCCATACCACCTTTTCACCAGCTTTTTATGACTTTGTTCTTTTTGTACTTTTGGTCCCTCAACTTTAGGGTTGACTTCCATTTCATTTTTTTCTTTCTCTTTTATCCTTTTTTATTCCTTTCAAAAATACGGGTGTTACAAGTCCACCCCCTTATATAGGTTTCGTCCTCGAAACCTGTTATTCCTCAAACAATTGAGGGTAATGTTGCCTCATCTCCTCCTTCGTCTCCCACGTAGATTCTGATCCCTTTCTGTGCTTCCACTGTACACGCACAAGAGGAACCATTTTATTCTTTAACTTTCTTTCTTTACGATCAATGATTGCCACTGGTTGCTCAACGTAATTGAGCCGTTCATCTACCTCGATATCCTCCAGTGGTATAACCATGTCCTCATCAGCCAAGCACTTTCTCAGATGAGATACATGGAACGTGGGAAGAATTCCACTTAACTCATCTGGCAATTCGAGTTGATAGGCTACCTCTCCTACTCGTGCGATGATTCGGAAAGGTCCTATATATCTCGAGCTTAGCTTACCTCGTTTCCTGAATCGGATGATCCCTTTCCAAGGTGAGACCTTTAACATGACTCAGTCTCTAACCTTGAACTCTATTGGTCTTCGCCTCTTGTCAGCATACGACTTTTGTCTATCTTTCGCCGCCTTCATGAAGGCTTTGATCTTTTCCAATTTCTCAGTCGTAGCTTCGATCACCTCAACACCTCCTAACTCCTTCTGCCCAATGTCTCCCCAACACATGGGCGTCCTACATCTCCTACCGTATAGCATCTCATAGGGTGGCATGCCAATACTGGCATGATAACTGTTGTTGTACGAGAATTCTGCTAACGGCAGGTGGTCGTCCCAACTTCCTCCAAAATCGATCACACATGCCCGAAGCATATCCTCGAGCGTCTGTATCGTCCTCTCAGACTAACCGTCTGTCTGAGGATGATAGGCTGTACTAATGTGTAGCCTCGTTCCCATTGCACTATGGAATCTTCTCCAATACTTTGACGTAAACCGGGTGTCACGATCCGACATAATAGACACCGACACGCCATGACGAGCTATGATTTCCTTGATGAACAGATCCGCCAATCTTTCGGATGAATACGTCTCGCGGATCGGTAGGAAGTGGGCACTCTTCGTTAGTCGGTCGACAATCACCCAAATAGTTCGCATCCCCTCGATGTGCGAGGTAGCTTAGTAATGAAGTCCATGGTGATGTGTTCCCACTTCCATTCGCGTATGTCCAACGGTTGGATTTTCCCGTATGGTTTCTGGTGTTCTGCCTTCACTTGGAGACAAGTAAGGCACTTACTCACGTACTCCACTACGTCGCGTTTCATACCCGGCCACCAGTAATCCTTCTTCATATCATGATACATCTTGGTAGCACCGGGGTGAATGGAGTACCGAGTCTTATGGGCCTCGTCCATAATCTTTCCACGCAGATCCCCGTATCGAGGAATCTATATTCGCCCGAATCGGGTCTTAACACCAAGAGTGTTCTCACCCAATTCCGTAACTAGACCTCGCATCCTTTCGGAGTTAAGACGATCTTCTTTCAAAGCCTCGTCTTGGAACTCCTTAATCTATGTCATCGCATCGGAGGTCATAATCAGCTGATAAGCCTTCACCCGGATCGGTTCGGGCCTTTCTTTTTGGCTAAGGGCATCTGCCACCACGTTGGCCTTGCCCGGATGGTAATGGATTTCGTAATCATAATCCTTTATGAGCTCCAATCATCGCCTATGCCTCATGTTTAGATCTTTCTGCTCGAAGAAGTACTTCAAGCTTTTGTGGTCAGTGAAGATGGTGCACTTTGTCCCGTATAGATAGTGTCGCCAAATCTTCAACGCAAAGACCACCGCAGCTAGTTCTAGATCATGCGTAGGATAGTTGACTTCGAGGGTTTTCAGTTGTCGAGATGCATAAGCTATTACCCTTCCACGTTGTATCAACACGCAACCTAGCCCAGAATAAGATCAATCCGAATAAACCACTAAGTCGTCATTTCCTTCGGGCAATGTCAAGACAGGAGCTTGTGTTAGTCTCATCTTCAACTCCTTAAAAGCATCCTCCTGTTCTCGACCCCACACGAACTTCACGTCCTTGCGAGTCAACTTGGTCAAAGGCGAGGCTATCTTGGAGAAGTCTTGAATAATTCTCCTGTAGTAGCCGCTAATCCCAAGAAACTACGAATCTCGGATGGCGTCTTTGGCGACTTCCATTGCATCACAGCTTCAACCTTTGCTGGGTCCATCATGATTCCCTCCGCATTTACCACGTGACCCAGAAATTGCACCTCGCGTAGCCAGAATGCACACTTGGAGAATTTAGCATACAGCTTCTCCCTTCTCAAGGTTTCCAACACTTCCCGAATGTGACCGACATGATCTTCTTCGCTCCTTGAATAAATCAAAATATCATCGATGAACACAATCACTGATTTATCCAACATCGGTCGGCACACTCGATTCATCAAATCCATAAAAGCAGCTGGCGCGTTGATTAAACCAAAGGACATAACAAGAAACTCTTAGTGTCCATAACGCGTACGGAAAGATGTTTTAGGAATATCCTGCTCCTTTACTTTGAACTGATGGTAGCCCGATCGAAGATCTATCCTCGAGAACCAACTGGCACCTTGGAGTTGATCAAACAAGTCGTCAATCCTCGGCAACGGATACCGATTCTTTATCATCAACTTATTCAACTCACGGTAGTCGATACACATTCTCATGCTACCGTCCTTCTTCTTTACGAACAAGTCCGGAGCACCCCAAGGAGAGATACTCGGTCTGATGAAACCCTTATCAAGCAATTCTTGCAGTTGCTCCACTAACTCCTTCATCTCAGTCGGAGCTAATCGATAAGGTGCCTTAGCGACAGGTTGGGCACCGGTATCAAGTCAATTTGAAATTCGATTTCGCGATCCGGTGGCACACCCGATAGGTCCTCTGGAAACACATTGGGAAAGTCACACACAACCGGCACATCGGACAATTATGGTGTTGACGTGTCCACATCCTTCACGTAGGCTAGATAAGCGCTACATCCACGTCTCATGCACTTTCCCGCCACCACCATCGAAATTACTTTTGGAATTGTCATAACCAGATCGCCATATATTGTCACCGGACTTCCGTCAGGCGCCGTCAGTCTAATCGTTTTCTTACGACATACGATATTCGCTTCATGGGTTGCTAACCAATCCATCCCTAGTACTACATCAAATCCACCTAGGGGCATCACATGTAACTTAGCAGCAAACCTATGACCTTCTAACTCTATGGCACAGTCCTCTATCACATTCGTAACCCTAGTGGACTTACCAATAGCAGTCTCTACGTCAAAGGGCTCATCAATGCATTTACTACTAAGAGGTAGTTTAGCACAGAAATTGGTAGAAATAAAACTCCTACTAGCACCAGAATCAAATAACACAGAAGCAAGAGTTTGATCTACTAGAAACGTACCTAACACGACATCGGGGTCCGTCCTAGCCTCCTCCCTGGTCATGGTGAAAGCTCTGGCACTTGCCTTCTGCCCTTCAGTCCCGGCCGTCTTCTTTGCCCCGGAACTCTCAGCCCGCTGCTTCTTGCAATCCCTACTCATATGTCCTCTCCGCCGCAGTTGTAACACCTCAACAGTCTACAGTCCCTGGAGATGTGGCCCGGCTTTCCACATTTGAAGCACACGTTGAGCCCCATCCTGCACTCTCCCGTATGCTCCTTCCCACACTTGTCACATCTCTTGGGTCCTGAGCTTGATGACCCCGCCCTACGGTCATCCATCTTCATCCTCTTGTTGTTTGGGGTAAAACCACCACGCCCGAACCGTTTCCCGTTCCAGCTTCGGTCACCACCACCAGCCTTCTTCACCTCCATAACTGTCACCTCCCTCTCATCATAGAGCCTTCCGGCCAAATCCACTGCCGACCTAAAAGTGCTTGGTCGCGCAGCAATCAAGTGCCTACGAATGTCGGTTGACAATCCCTGGATGTACCGATTGATCTTTCGGGACACCGGCGTCACTTGTTCCGACACCAACCTAGCCATCTCATTGAATTTGGTGGTGTACTGTTGGTGGGTCATGGTTCCCGCCTCGAGTTGTAGGAACTCCCTCTCGATCTTATCGAGTTCCCTGTGAGGACAAAATTCCTCAATCACCAGCTTCTTCAACTCGTTCCATCGCATTTTCCCGATGGCCCCGGACCTTCAGCTTGGATAATATTGTCCCACCAACATAATGCCGAGTCGACAAAAGAGTGAGTCGCGAACTTCACTCTTTGATCTTCGCGACATTCACTGATCTCCAGCACTGCCTCCATCTCCTCATCCAGCGGTGAGCAGCAGCAGCGTTACCATTGCCATCAAAAGTCGGGGGCTTGCACCTCTGGAATGCCCCATAGCTGCATTCCTTGGTCGTTACCCCTACTGCTTCCTCCTCTTCCTCGTCATAAACTACTATCTCGGGCTCCGGCCGTTCCTCCTCTCCTTGCTTTCCTTCCCAGTCGATCCTTTCCTGTCCTCCTTCTCCTTCCTTTCCTCGTTCCTCACAGTTCTAATGACTTCAGTCACCACAGACGGTAAGATTGTCTGCATGACCTGGTGTACCTCGTCAGCAATCACCTCCCGAGCAGAGGCGTTCAGGCTGGCATTCTCATTTCCTTCAGTCCTGTCATGAACCTCAGGGTTCTCATGGGTCGTCTCAGGAGCTTTAGCATTGCTCCTAGTCACACGCGGTCGACCTCTACCTCTAGAAGCCTTGGAAGATTTCTTCCCAGCCATTCCTAAGCACTATAAGATTCAAACACTAAAACAGTCATTCAAGGTAATAGCTCAGTTTATGTCAATTATAGTAAGTCCCTAATTACAGTGGCCAGTTGTGATTAGCCACTTACTTTACTTTTAACACCCAAGCATTTCCTATCCTGACTTCATCAGTATCTAAATCTACTATAATCACATAAGTCAAATAACACACGCACATAATACCGGTTAACTTTCAAGAAAAGAAATACCTGATGGCACGAAGCTACTCGGGCTGACATCCCTCATTCTGTCCCATTTTCAGTTCAAGTTTAGGTTTATTTGAAAATTTTACCCGTTTCACTTAAACTATGGCTCTGATACCAACTTGTAAGGCCCGGTTCCCGGACGCTCACAGTTGGTCATTCACAGCATGAAACATTACGTATTATAAATTTAAGCAGCAGAATTTATTTAACAAAAACCATTCATTCATTATAAACACTGTTGTTAAGCAATACATTGTAGTTCATGATTTCACAAAATGATTAATTGAATGAATTACAAAACAACAGTATTGTCAAAACACAAATGGATGTCAGTCTTGCCCTACCGAGTAGCCATCCCCAAATGCCATCCTCAGCAACAAATTACCTGCCAACTGGAAAATACATAAAAGTCAGCGTTGCTGAGTGAGTTCTAGTTTTTATAAATAAAATACTTTACGTTTTCAAATCATACTATACTTTCGTACATGCCCACACATTATACGTACATGTAGATAATATCATTATTATCTTTCATTGCGTTCGTTAGCTTTCGTTCATTCATTGGAACTCATTATCATTCATTTATTAATCTAGATCCCGTCAGGCTTTACCCTCTTTATGGCACACAGCCACGATTACTGAGGTCGAATGACGAGGATCCCGTTTTGTACTTTATTATGATATTTTGTTCGTGAGCATACATCCTACATACATACAAATAATAATTATTATTATTATCCTCATCATTCGTTCAATTCATATTTTTTCCATTACTCTTTCGGTCTTTACGTTCATTCTTACGAGTCTGTTGCGACAACAAGGCCGCTCACCTCAATATCGATCTCTCACGATCGTATGTTAGCCAAGTCTGTTGCAACACATGGTTGCTCACCTCAGTGGCAATCCCACGGATTGCCTGCTAACCGGGTCTGTTGCAACACAGAGTTGCTCACCCCATTGTCAACCTCAAGGATTGACCCTGTGTGCATCCTTCGGGTAGCTAACCCGCATCACAGTTGAGCTAACACCTGCCAGGGGTGTGCACCTCCATACATTTGCTTGCAAGCCATTCGTTCATTCGTTTCCGTTCCACTTTTCTTTATCATTAATCTTTTACTTTATTAATGATAACAACTTCTGTCTTGATCATGATCATACCACGTAGAGTCATACAGTATTAATATTAATAATATTAATAATAAAAACTCTAATCATAACATTATCAGTAATAAGGGTCATAATGTCAATCAAACATAATCATATGCATTTAATGAACCATAGTCAATATTAGTCCAAAACCCTAAATGCACAGACTCCCACGAAAATTCTGCATTTAATTCTAAGTGTTGGGCGCATGAGGACTATTTGGGCGCATGAGCCTTGTCTGGGCGTATTACCACTGTGCAGGCGTCCCACCCCAACACTTAGCAGTTTACTACTTAGTCGTATGAGCACTGTTAGGGCATATCACCCCAATACTTAGGCGTTTGTTGCAAAACCTAGGCACCTGAGCTACTGTTCAGGCACATCATCATACACTTAGCTTTTCTAAGGGTTTTCTAGGCGTAGGAGTATTGTTTTGGCACATTATCCTATACTTAGCTTTCTAAATCATAATTTCAGGTGCATAAGCACTGTTGGGGCACATCACTGTCCAGGCGCATGAGCCTTTTCTGGGCGCATGAGCACTGTTTAGGCTCATTAGTAGCACTTAAAATTTCTAAGGCAATATTTAGGCACATGAGCCTTGTATAGGCGTATTAACAACCTGTTCAACGTGTTTCTAAGTAGTTTTCAGTCCCAACATCATATTGCATGATTCTAAGCATTCACTTTCTGATTAGTTTTCAGTCCCAACATCATAACATTATATTTGCCCAAAACATACCCCACCCACATACACATGCACATAAACATACGGGTAACATACCCAATCTCATAAAACATACATACATGTATTTTCAGCCCCAGAATCATATAAAACATGTAAAAGGGGATCTAGAAACTCACCTTTGTTGTGTTCGAGTCTAAACCCTTCCCTTGAACTTCTCAGATGTTTTTAACACCTAAAACACACTAAAACACACAACCTGAACATGTAATAACACATATGAGCATATAATCGAGACTAGATCGACCAAAAACAACTTAAAACACATAATCTTACCTTAAAACTTCGAATTCTTCTTCCTTCTCTCTCTAAAACTTGAATTCCCTACTCTTTCTCTCTCTAAAAGCGAATGAAGGTGTTGTGCAGGGTGAAATGGGCGGCCATACCACCTTTTCACCAGCTTTTTATGACTTTTGCTCTTTTTGTCACTTTTGGTCCCTCAACTTTAGGGTTGACTTCCATTTCATTCTTTTTCTTTCTCTTTTATCCTTTTTTATTCCTTTCAAAAATACGGGTGTTACAACTTGTCAAAGATATCACCATGGAAAATGTATGATTGCAATTTGTTATAATTGCAAAAAGAAGGGACATATATCCCGAGTCTGTAAGAGCCCTACCAACCCTAAATTAGTCTGTTATCAGTGTGGAAATGAAAATCACTTTCATAATGAATGTCCACAATTGAAGGGCAAGACTCCAGTCAACCAAAACAACCCCCGTGGTAGGGCTTTTGTAATGCAAGCTGAAGAAGCTCGACATGAACCGGAAGTTGTAACGGGCACGTTTCTCATTAACAATCAGTACGCAACAGTGTTATTTGATACAAGAGCCACTCGTAGTTTCATTTCAAATACATTTAGACCGTTAGTTAATCTAACTTCAGAGAAACTAAAGCACAAATATATGATAGAATTAGCTGATGGTAAATAATTGAAGCTTGTGAAATCATTCCTAACTGTACTTTAAACCTAGATGATTATTGTTTTGATATAGATCTGATTCCTATTGAAATAGGAGGTTTTGATATTGTTTTGGGTATGGATTGGTTAAGTAAGAACCAGGTTGAAATTGTGTGTGGTAAAAGGATGATAAAAATTCCTTTAGTTAAGGAAAATAGAACACTTTGTTTATATGGAGAAAAACCTACAGGTGCTATGAAAATAATTTCTTGTAAGAAAGCACAAAATTGTTTAAGAAATAAATGCTTAGCTTTCCTGGCCCATATAGTTGATACAAAACTAGATAAAATAAATCTAGAAAGTGTACCGATTATCAATGAATACCCGGATGTTTTCCTTGATGAGTTACTCGGTTTGCCACCCCCTCGTCAAGTAGAATTTAAAATAGAATTAATACCAGGGACAGTCCCTATTGCTGAAGCACCGTATCTTTTAGCACCAACAGAAATGAAAGAACTGATGAATCAATTACAAGAATTGTTAGATAGAGGATTTATACGCCCTAGTGTATCACCCTGGGGAGCACCAGTTTTATTTATTAAAAAGAAAGATGGAACTTTCAGAATGTACATTGATTATAGAGAACTCAATAAAGTCACCATAAAGAATAGATATCCTCTCCCTAGGATTGATGATTTATTTGATCAATTACAAGGATCTAGTTATTTTTTTAAAATAGACTTAAGATCTGGATATCATCAGTTAAGAGTACAGGAGGAAGATATACCAAAGACTGCATTTAGGAGTAGGTATGGCCATTATGAATTTCTTGTAATGCCATTTGGGCTAACAGTGCTCCAGCAGTATTTATGGACTTAATGAATAGAGTATGCAAACCTTATTTAGATAAATTTGTCATAGTTTTCATTGATGACATCTTGATCCATTCTAAAAATAAGGAAGATCATGAACAGCACTTAAGGTTAACCTTGGAATTACTACGAAAAGAAAAATTGTATGCAAAATTTTCAAAATGTGAATTATGGAAATGGGAAGTACAATTCTTAGGACACGTAGCTAACCAAGATGGAATTCAAGTTGATCCAGCAAAGATTAAAGCAGTAAAGAAGTGGGAAATTCCAAAGACACCAACTGAAGTTTGACAATTCCTAGGTTTAGCAAGATATTATAGGAGATTTATAGAAAATTTATCAAGAATAGCTCAACCTTTGACAGAATTAACCCAGAAAGATAAGAAGTATGTATGGGGATAAAGATAAAATGAGGCATTTGAACTCCTCAAGAATAAGTTATGTAGTGCTCCTACTCTAGCACTTCCAGAAGGAACAGATAACATTGTAGTATATTGCGATACATCACACCAAAGTTTTGGATGTGTTTTAATGCTACGGGACAAGGTAATTGCGTATGCATCTAGAGAACTTAGAGGTAGTGAAAAGATCTATACTACACATGATTTAGAATTAGAAGCAGTAGTGTTTGCACTAAAAATTTGGAGACATTACTTATATGGAACAAAGTGTGTAATTTATACGGATCATAAAAGTTTACAACATATATTTGATCAGAAGATGTTGAATATGAGACAAAGGAGATATGTAGAGTTATTAAGTGACTATGATTGTGAAATCAAGTATCACCAGGAAAAGCAAACATAGTAGCTAATGCTTTAAGTAGAAAGGAAAGAATTAAACCATTACGGGTTCGTGCTATGAGAATGGAGATACATTCGAATTTGTTAAATCAAATTCGGGAGGCCCAACAAAAAGATAGGTTGAAGATAAAATGACAAATAAAAGATTGGAAGAAAAGACAGATGGAATCCTGAAATTCAAGGGAAGAATTTGGGTGCCAGATAATACCGTGCTTAGAAAAATTATTCTACAAGAAGCACATAAGTCAAGATATTCTGTGCATCCAGGAAATAACAAAATGTACAAAGACTTGAAAAGCCAATACTGGTGGCCAGGCATGAAGAAATCTGTCAGAAAATTTGTAGAAAAGTGTGACACCTGTTCAAGAGTAAAGGCTGAATACCAAAAACCTTCAGGATATTTGCAACAACCAGAAATCCTAGAATGGAAATGGGACCAGATTACTATGGATTTTGTAACCAAACTACCAAGAACTTCAAATGGATATGATACAATTTGGGTTATAGTAGATAAATTAACCAAATCAGCATATTTCTTGCCAATTAGGGAAGACTATAAGATGGAAAAATTAGCAAGGATCTACATGAAGGAGAATGTATCCAGGCATGGAATACCCATTTCAATTATATCAGATAGAGATAGTAGATTCACATCTAGATTTTGGCAAACTTTACAAAATCTTTAGGAACTCAGATAAGCTTGAGTACAGCATACCATCCACAAACAGACAAACAGAGTGAGAAAACAATTTAAATATTAAAAAGATATATTGTGAGGTTGCGTATTGGACTTTGGTGGTAATTGGGATATACACTTACCTTTAATAGAATTCTCCTATAATAATAGTTACCATGCAAGTATCGGAACATCCCCGTTTGAAGCCTTGTATGGAAGAAAGTGTAGATCACCTTTGTGTTAGAATGAAATAGGAGACATACAACTTACAGGCCCTGAACTGATACAAGAAACATCTGATAAGATCACTGAGATTAAAAATAAAGTGAAAGTAGCACGTGATCGACAGAAAAGTTATGCCGATAAATGAAGAATGCCATTAGAATTTCAAGTCGGAGATAAAGTCTACCTAAAAGTGTCACCCACAAAAGGAATCATCCGATTTGGAAAGGGGGGAAAGTTAAACCTTAGGTATGTTGGCCCATTTGAAGTCACTGATAGGATTGGTCCTGTAGTATATAAGTTAGATTTACCTTAAGAATTAAGTGAAGTACACAACACTTTTCATGTATCCAATCTAAAGAAATGTCTAACAGATGAGACATTAAAAGTGCGAATTCAAGAAGTCAAGATAAATAAGAAACTTCATTTTATGGAAAAACCAATAGCCATCATAGACAAGGAAGTAAAAAGGTCAATAAGGAATAGAATCCCCATAGTAAAAATTAAATGGAATGCAAAAATAGGACCAGATTTTACATGGGAAAGAGGAGCTAAAATTAGGAGGAAATATCCCTACTTATTTGAAGTCAGTAACCAGATAGGTCCTTCTCAACCCTAGGAATTACTCTCCAATAAATTTCGGGACGAAATTATTTTTACGGGGAGAGAATGTGACAACCTTAAAATTAAGGTTCGACAAGTTAACATTTAAATAAGATTCTTATACATGTTAACATTATTTGACTAACCCTTTATGAATTATATATGTGTTTTATGTATATATATGTGGTACGTATGCATGCTTGCATGCATGCATGGAATTTACATATGCATGGATTTAAATGTATAAACTTCTCATTATTTAATTAGTTATCTCAACATTATAACATCACTCATATTATATAACCCAACTAAACACCACAATACAAGAAAATACCAAAGATAACTTAGCATCAAAATAAAACTAAGTAAACCTTAAACACCTAAACATTAACTAAGCTACATGTCTCGGTTCATTGTGGAACTAAGCCACCCGATTAAGCTAAAACTAAATCATTAACTTCTCTTAAACTCGGCTCACTTAAGGTATTAAAGATTAAGCAACTAATTAACCTAACTAAAAATAACTTAATACTTAAGAATGTCACTAGCAAGAGATCATGACACCTAGCACCTTGGACACTAATCACTCCTCCAAACTTGACACCTAGCATGCCTAAATAAGCCACCTAAATCTACAATACACCAATACATCACTCTAGAATTAGATGTGATGATTACCTACATTTAAGGCTCCGCCAAGGAACACCATAACACCACCACCCCATCGACCATAACCCACACAACCGCCACCATCACTCTCGGTTCGACCTCCCTACCCCTTGGTTCACAAATCACAACCATTACCGCCACCTTCTACTCTCTCTTAGTTACCATAACAAACACACACCACCACCAAAAGCTCTATATGATCATCAACTCTAAATCAACATACTTATGATCAAACCTTCAAAGCTCAAGAACAACCAGTGTAAGCAATGTTGTTAGGACCGGATCGGACCGGCCGGTCCGACCGGTTCGACCGGGATTCGGAGGCCTGTCTGGTCCGGTCGAGGGTGGTTCGTTTTTGGAGAGTTGAACCGGCCGGTTCGAACCGAGTCGGCGGTTGGACCGGCCAACCGGTTCGGGTCCGACCGGATTTTGATTTTTTTTTTTTTTTTTGATTTTAGTGGGTAAAAACGGGGTGTTAAACCGTAAATTAGTACTTTGTATATACAAATATAGTTAAGTTTTATATATAACTATAAAATATATGTATAAATCATATATAAATTACTTATATTTAATTACATATATAAATATAATTAAAATATAGTTAAATCCGGTCCATCCGGTCCGACCGGTCCGACCGGTCCGACCACCAAACCAGTAAGCCGTCCGGTTCGACGTCCGATCCGGTTTCGAGAACATTGACTGTAAGTGAAGCATCAAGAACTTAAGCATTGATTTTCTAAATTCTTTTTCTACTCCAAACCAGGTTTAATTCTCAAAATCCTATGGCTAACAAGTTAAGAAGTTTATGTATGTGTTAAACATACATATGTAACCAACCCTTATGGAGTACAAATCATCAAAGTTTGGTACAAACAATATGAAAATTGATTTCAATAAAAAATTAGTAAGAAAAGTTCAAGAACCTGGATAAATATTAAAAACCAAGGATTTAGACAAAGAGATTATAAATAAAGGGTTGAAATTATGTGTATTCTTGATAAATTTGATTTATTATTTAAATGACTGTGATTGTAGGAATAAAAACTGAAAACTTGTTAGAAATATTATGAAATAACATTCTACAAATTTTGGTATGATTATGTTAAGTAAATTAATTTACATAATTTTATTTAAGTTAATAAAAGAAAATTATCAACCGTAAGATCTGAACTTGTTAAAGAGATGGAAAAATTATATGATAATCCTTATATTTTATAGGTATTGTTGAATACATTTTATGATTTAATTTGCATATGTGCCTGAGTTATATATTTTAGAAGGTTCTGTAATTCAGAAATTCAAAAAAATATCTATACAGTAAGATAAATCATGAAAAATCCACCTAAATTATAAGATTCTGATATTTATAATATGTGTAAATTTAGTAATTTTTGTACATATATAACTATTTTTCCTGAATTTTCTAAATTTTGGAAAATCACAGTAAATTATCTACTGTGAAATATTGATCAAGAAATTTGTGAGATACTATGGACTATTAAATAAACATTCTAGAAAATTTGGGAATTTATTAATTAAAGTAGCTAGTTTTGCCAATTTATGTTAAGTTTGTATTAATTCTAACAAAATATCTGAAATTAGTTATTAGTTGATATTTTATATGATTATTGATATTTTATGATGATGTTGCTATTAAACTTTGAAAATTTTGAGTAATCATAGTTACTGTTTTAAAATTTGTAACTAAGGTACTGAAAATTTTAAAGAAAAATTCTTTTCTAACTTATAATTAATTTTATAGGTTATCGCTAGAATTGAGGTGAGACTCATAGCCCCATTTTGTATCTATAAGTTTTTGAGAGAAAAATCATACTGTTTTGACTGATGCATAAGATTTTGAAAATTTATTGTCAGTTATGTTAACAACCATTAATTCAGATGTGGAATCGTTGGGTAATATAGGTAGCCCTACTTAGGAAATTATTTTCTGCACTAACAAGATGAGTGTTGTGACGCTATATTATCTGACTTTTGTGATTTATATTTGACAGTTATGAATCATCTATGTTATAAGTAGGTTTGGTTGTTATTTTGCATCAATATATGTATTTTGTAAAGGAATTAAACCTATGATCTCACTAAATTTATGTTGATTATTTTGAGTATGCTTTTTCAGGAAATGATCATGCCTAACAATATTATGTTCTCATTTGATGTGTATAATGGTTAGGGTGAAATGTTGGGAAAAGTCTGTGTAAATCTAACTGTTAATTTGTACGATCTTAGCCTATCGGTGGACGCTTACTTCCATCGTCTCTAAAAATGTAGCAGTTAGATTAATATGTTTTATAATAGGGTTATATTAAATTTTGTGTACTAACGCTAATGTAACCCGAACTGGTATTATAATATGTTAATGTATTATGTCTTTATGTGTTGTTTGTTAGTTTTTTGATCAATGCGTTCTGAACCAGCTAGTCACATCTAAAGCATTTCATGCTTCCACCGGGATGTGAAATTTATATAAATTTAAGAGATTTAATGGTCCTAGATCATTAGTATTAAAGAATGTAACTTTAGTGTTTAAAGTTTTGTAATTGGGTTGTTTTAGGAACCTTTTAAAAAGGATTTTTTTCACTTAGTTTTAGATGATAATTTGACATACTTGATGTGATGGTTGGTTTACATGTAATGATTAGAAGATAGGAAAATGTTAGGAATTGTTAAATCATGAACTACCTACACATGTGATGAAAATATACTAAATACTGAAAATTTTAGGACATGTTAGTATGTGAAGTAGGTGAATTACATTTGAATTTGAATGTTTGCTTCATTATGTGATCTAGTTTGAAAGATAAATTACGCAATGTGTAATAAAGTTAAAGTTTCTAACTATGAAAACTTTCTAAAAAGGGAATTATATATATATATAACCGTATTTGTAACTTTGTTTCAACGAATTGGATATTCTTAAATATATTTTCAATAAATTGAGTCACCAATTGGTTGTTAGGCCAAACCGATCAACTTTGGTCAAACTAGTCAACTTGCCAAACATGATTTGCATTTTACAAACACACTGACATTTAGTGTTGTTTGGATATGACGGGGTTTATACAGACCATTATGTACACACACTCACAAACATATATTTGTTAGGTTATCGTTAGCTTTCGTATTTACTTTAACCTTTACTACACACTCTAAGGTGAGTTTTCACGTGCCTTGTTTTACCTTCTCGGGAGAAAACATGCGAGAAATATATTTTAGTGGTTTTAGTATTACTGTTTTATCACTTGTTACGTTAGTGCAAACACATATAAAAGTCCTTACATTCTTGAACTGTTAGTAATGAGCTAGCAAAGTGATTCTGAGTAGTACTACTGGCTTTGACAAACTCTACCTGCGTTAGTCGCGCTAACTTGACTGGAGATTGAACGGGTGTTTAATTGACCTAACATTTACCGCTGTCTGTGTTAGACTTGGTGGAAAGGCAAAAGCTTGAAATAGTCAGCTTCAGTTTGAATCACTAACTTGATTATAGACTAGTTAACCATCGATATGCTTTAATGACTTTATCATGCAACACTTTCAAACATACTTATCTATTGTTTAAATATGTGAACTCATCAATATTGTTTTGACACATTTTAGCATATTTTCTCAGGTCGTATGAACGCTTAAGGTTAGATTGCACGATTAAAGGTTCACTCGTAGCAGGCATTACACACTTATTTACACTGCATTAGATACTTTTATTGGGCGTCGTTTTTGCGCAACTACTAGTATTGGCTTTAGATTTTACCTATACGCTTCCACATTGCTTATCATTCAAACTATGTTTTACTCTGATTAAAGTTCAAATGTTTATTTAATGGCATATAGTATCGTTTGTTATGACTGTCACACCCTAAAGGACGCCTGGATGTGTCAGGGTGTATAGATTGTCCATAACACGTGACACTATTAAAGTGATAAATTATTTAACTAACCCAATTACATAAGTCTTACAACAAAGTCATAAATAGTCAAACACACATAACATAAAATAAAGTTTCATTTATTAACTAAGTCCGCAAGCATCCTAAGTGTCATAAACTTGTACGCATCTCAATCAACATTCCCTGCGACATGTATAAAATAAATGTCAACTAGCAAGTTGGTGAGTAAATATAGATTTTGTTACTGTTAGATCTAGGACTTGTAGGTCTAGATCAATTTATAGGCTTAGCTCTTTAACCAATTCTTGTAATGAATATTGTAAGTATCATTAATTATGCATGCATTTATTGTATATGCTAACCCATATATGTATGTGTTATTTTGATTAATTGCAGGATCAAATATCATACTTAGTCAATTTCTTGAAAATTGACTAAGTGTAAGAAACATCTACGGATGAACATTTGTTCTTCCGTGGATATATTTCTTACTGTGTAACATTATCCGAAGATCTTCCACGGATGAACTATCCACCAGTCAAGAAATCCAAGTGTGAACTGCTGCGGATATACAAGATTGCTGCTGAAGATTATTATCTTCGGAAGAAACAAATGCTTCAAAAGGATCAAGACACCTGCGGAAGAACAAGATCTGCGGATGACCAAGTTACCACGGAGCTATAACACTTGTATTTTTCTGAATACAAGGGTTATTAATCAACAAGTCAACAGTCAAAGTGACAGCTGTTAGTCCAATCTGACAGCTGTGTGATTCCCAAGAGATCTGGTGTTTCCTTAACAGAAACACGCGTGCCTATAAATATGGATCCTAGGTTTCATATCAACTGTGCTTGATACACTTGACTCGCTTGACTCGATTGAATCAAAGAAACGCTTAACAAACATTTTCAATCAAGCATCACGTCAACAATCAAACAAACACATACGGCTGCCATCACATCACATCACATCAACCCTAGCCGCCTTAGAATCAACAAAAACAACATTATCATTGTTCATATCATTGTTTATTCTTTGTAATCATCGTACAAATATTAATGAAATACATTTAAAACAATATTGTCTGTTCATCAATATTGTGTTTGTGTTTGCAAAAATTAATTGTTAGTCAACGATTATCAATTAATTATAATTAAACGACTGTTATTGAATATTCCGCACTCATTAACTCGTCCATATTTCAATACTGATAATTCCTGAATTGCGATCCTTGGATTCACAGGTGGTATCAGAGCCAAGTGCTCATTGATTTAGATCGATTGATCTATCAGTATTGAAATTGTTTAATTTTTGCTCCATTTTATCATTAAATCTGTGATATTTCAGTCAACAAGCATTGTGCTATTGCTTGATTAATTTAAATCTCTATTCAGATCTATTGAATAGCAGATCTGAGTTATTGACAGATCATTTCACTATAACAAGCATTTGTTAAAGTCTAAAAACTTTAACAAAAATGAGTTCTTTTGGTGGATCCTACCAACCTCCAAAGTTGGAAACCAAAGCCGATTTCAAATCCTAGAAAATCAAGTTCAGGAATCATGTGAACTACACTGATTCTGACTTGTGGGAGTCCATCATAGAAGGTCCTTATATTCCACCTGCTCTTGGGCCGAACTATAATGACAAAAATCAACCAATAAGCACAAAAGATCTCTCACCTGATGATGTCAAGAAGGTTAAAGTCGATATCAAAGCATACAGTCTGCTTAGCATGGCTTTACCTGAAGAAATCTTGATCAGATGTGAAAATTACAAAACAGCAAACTCCTTGTGGAAAATTCTCCACACTCTCTGTGAAGGGAGTGATGAGATAAGAAGCATCAGGAAAGACACCCTTAGATCACAATATGAAACCTTTCATCATATTGAGGGTGAATCAATTTCTCAACAACTCCATAGATTCATGCAACTTGTTACTGAGATGAATATCTTGGAGTTGAAGTATACTACTGAGGAACTAAACAAGAAGATGCTCCATACTTTACCTGAAAGTTGGAAGCAAACTGTGTCCATGTTCAAGAACACCATAGATCTTAAGACAACTGGTCTAGATACACTAGTTGCAAAAGTTGAAGCACTTGAAATGGATGAGAAAACAAGAAACAAGAGTGTGAGATCTCATGTCTCACCTTATCACTTCAAAGAAACTAACAATGCAGGAAGTGCATTCATCAGTGAAGGTGATAACTCTTGTACTGTGAGTGATGATGAGGAGGAAGTAAGCTTCTATGCTTCAAAACCCTCTAAGAAATCATCTCAGAGTAAAAATCAAAAGGAAAAGGGGAGAACTGCTACTACTACAGCAACTGCAAAGGCCTCTCCTCTCAACAATCAGTCAGAACCAATAACTGTGATATTGGATTCTGAAGAACAAAAAGCAGCTTTTGCAGCTTTTAGTTCTAGTTTTCAAGCTTATCTGGGGAGCTCACTAACTTCAGCAAACATCTGCCAACAAGATCTGGAAGAATTACATCCTGATGTAGTAGAAGAGATGGATCTTCAGTGGCAGATGGCAATGATTGCCTACAGAGCAAAACAATATCTTAGAAGGAACAAAAACTTGGCAGCAGCCAGTAAAACTTCTAAGATTGGAGTTGACAAATCCAAAGTGAGATGCTTCAAATGCAATCTCTATGGACATTTCTCCAGGGAGTGCAATCAACAAACAAACCCTGAGGTAAGACAACATCAAGGGAGGTCTTATCAACAATCAGATTCTCTAAGACCCATGATGAGACAACCTCAGTTAAGCAACACCTCTCCACCTGCTTCAAATGAACTAGCTGGTCCAAGCAATTCAAAGGAGACTGGTCTAATCATACTCCAAGATGGAACTTGTGATTGGAGCATGTATGAGCAGGAAGTATTGGAAGAGAATCAAGCATTAATGGCTAATTTGGAAAACAAAGTTCCTCAAATGGCCAAAGAGGTAAAAGACAGATTATGTTCTTCAGAATGTGTTGAAGAAGTTGAGCGTTACAGAGTTCATGCTCAACAATTGGCTGACAAAGTTAAAGAAACCTTGTTTTTGAATGAATCTCATGTTAAAGAACATAAAGTTTATCAAATCAAAATTAATTCTTTGCAAAAAGATTTAGAAAAACTTGTCTCTGAAAATTACAGTTTAAAAGCCCAAGTTGAGCATCTAACAACTTCCTTAACAAAATCAATGGCTGATCATGCATCAACTGAAGTGAAACTTTAGAAGTTTCAATTATCATCTCAGCAATATGAGAAACTGTTAAATTCTCATATTGAATCAAAGAACAGGTATGGGTTGGGTTATAATGCTGTTGCTCCACCTATAAATGATAACTACACATCTTTACCTGAAACAATGACAAACACTTTGTCAAATCATTTTGTGTCAAGCACCAAGTTTGAAATAGACTCAAACAAATTAATAATAAGGCTGAGATGGTTGAAACTGAATCTTCTGAAACAAACTCTTCGACTCAAACTGATTCAGAATTTGATTATGATAATTGTGATGATCTGGATGATTCTGAGGAACATGATGCTGAACATCTGATGGTTGGTAACAATGGTAAAATCAAATATGTTCTTCCCAAAGTTCTTGAAGAATCAAAGCTGAATTATCCTCCAAAGCAAAGAAATATGTTCAAAACAATTTGTAAGAGGATTGCAGAATTAAATGAAGGACTTCAAGAATTGAGTCTTCAGAAAGAAGTTGAATGCTGCGGATCAAATGATGAAGTACTTTTATCTAAAGCAGATAAAGGTAAGAAGAAGCAAGCTTCATCTAAACAGAAAAATTCTTCAGCAGAAGATCTGCGGAAAGCAAAGTCTGCTGAATCCGCAGAACATGTACGGAAGAAGAAAACCAAATCTACGGAGGAGGTAACAAACACAGATGTTGTTAAACAAAAGAAGGATCTGAAACATCAACAGTCAACAAAGAACAAGGAAGATTCAACTAATGCTGCATCAAAGCAAAACAAAAATAAATCAAAAGAGGAAACAAAGGCTCCTAAGCTAAACAGGAAAGCAAAGAAAGTAGAGTCTGAAGCAGAATCTGAAGAAAAATATTGCAAATGGTGTGAGATGACCAATCACAACACAGTTGACTGTTATTTCAGTAGTTATTGTTCTATATGCAATATGAACAATCATATGACTTCTGATTGTTACTTCAACAAATTCTGTGCTATTTGTAACAAGAATAATCATTCCACTCAGGAATGTTATTTCAACAAAAAGAACAAAAGCAAAAGCACAAAGAAGTCTCATGCTGATCTGACTGAATCAGAATCTCAATCTTCTGATAGTCAAGATGACTCCAAGCAAAAGAAGAAAGTTCAGAAGACAAAAGCAAAATCAAAGGACAAATCTTCTGAAGAGGGTGAGTCAGTGGAGCAAACAACAAGTCAATCAAAAACACCTCACAAAAAGGTGGATTTCTCAAAGAAGAAGTCATACAATGATGATTCTTTCTTTGATAATTTTGCAAAGGGATCATATGTATCCAAATCAAAGGCAAAAGATGATGAGACTTTCAAAAGTCAAAGTTCATCTTCCAAACCAAAACATCAACCAAAGAAGGATAAGGTGAAGGAAGATACCATCAAGACAGAAGCTTCAAAAGCTTCTGCATCTGTTACAACAGAATCATCCTCACCATCATCAAATCAAAATGAATCTATTAGATCTGAAATTAATACTGAATCCTCAAGATTAATTCATAAAGGAGTCAAAATTTTAGACAGTGCTGGGAAACCCAAGACAATTAAGGCTTGGGTTGTCAATTCTAATTGATTTCATTGTATGTGCAGGAACAATTATGGAGAGCTGACAACAAGTGGTATGTTGACAGTGGTTGTTCCAGGCATATGACAGGAAACTGTTCACTTCTCATGACTTTAAACATAAACATGCTTCTTATGTAGCATTTGGTGGAGATAAGAAGGGAGGTAAAATTGTTGGTGAAGGAGTAGTAACAAATGGTGTTCTTACATTTGATAAAGTTAATTACTGTGAAAATCTACAGTATAACTTGTTGAGTGTATCTCAAATTTGTGATCAAAATTATTCTACACTATTTGATGATACTAATTGTTACATTCTTAAGCCAGGTCTTTCAATTCCAGAAGATTGGATCCTTCTTAAAGCACCAAGAAAAGGAAACACATATGTTTTGGATATGAACAACACAACTCTCACAAGTCATGAAACATGCCTATTGTCCAAACTCTCAGAAGATGCATCACAATTATGGCATAGAAGGCTTGTTCATTCCAACATGAAGAATATGAATAAATTGGTGAAAAATGACCTAGTCATTGGTCTACCAAAGAAAGAGTTTTACTGTGCTAATCATTGTTCTTCATGTTATAAGGGAAAACAACATAGAGTGTCTCATAAATCCAAACTAATCAATACCAATACTACACCACTCAAACTGCTTCATATGGACCTATTTGGACCAACCAATGTCATGAGCATTGGAAAGAGGCAATATTGTTTGGTGATAGTAGATGATTTCACCAGATTCACTTGGGTCTTTTTCTTAAAACAAAAGAGTGAAACATCTGAAACATTAATGGACTTTGTCATCAAGATTGAGAATCAACTTGATTTAAAAGTTAAAATATTTAGGAGTGACAATGGAACTGAATTTGTCAATGCTGATCTGGATTCCTTTTGCAGGTCTAAAGGCATTGCTAGACAATTTAGTGCTCCAAGAACTCCTCAGCAGAATGGAGTTGCTGAAAGAAGAAACAGAACTCTTATTGAAGCAGCTAGAACAATGCTTGCTGATTCTCAGTTGCCTATTACCTTCTGGGCAGAAGCTGTGAATACAGCATGCAATGTTCAAAACAGAACATTAATTGTTAAAGAACATAATAAGACACCTTATGAGCTTTTATTCAAAAGAAAACCTTTTATAGGATACCTTAAAGCTTTTGGATGTCATGTATCTGTGTTAAACACAAAGGAACAAGTGGGAAAATTTTCTGAAAAAGCCTATGATGGTTTCTTTGTTGGATATTCTTCAACTTGAAAATCATATAGGATATACATTCCACAACATAATATTGTGGAAGAAACACCAAATGTTTCATTTGATGAGTCTGTTTTTACTACATCAGTAAAAGGTTCATCATGGCTGTTTGATATAGATGCTTTAACTGAATCATTTAACACTGGGTATTTGATGAATGCAGGCTCAGCTAATACATGTTACCCATTTATTCCTCCAAATCTGAATGAAGTATCTTTATCAGCTGATCCCCCAAGATCAAGTCAACACCAGAAACTGTACAGCAGAATGTTCCTGTAGATCATGCTTCTTCCGGAGATGTGGATCCGGAAATGTGCAAAATGGCTCATCTGGAGATATACATTCCTCAGATGTTCAACAAAATAAGGTTGCACCCACAGAAGAAGATCATTCTGAACAGATGACAACTCAAGATCCATCCGTAGATGTTTCTGCGGATGCATGTGGGAATGAAGCAGATACACCACCTGCTGATGTAGCAAATGCAGATGCTGATGAACCAACTGATGATCAACAACAGTTTGATTACTTTATGAATTCACAACCTGGATTGGATCAATCTACATCAATGAATATGACAAATCTGGAATCATCTATTCCAGTTGATCCAACTCCATCCTCAAGAATTCATAAGTCTCATTCTGTTAACAACATTATTGGAGAACTTTCCAAAAGAACAACTAGAAGTCAAAGTGGAACAGCAAACATCTGTTTGTTCACTTGTTTTCTTTCACAAACAGTTCCTCCAAACATTACAGCTGCACTTAAAGATAATAGCTGGATTGAAGCTATGCAGGAAGAGCTTCAACAGTTCAGAAAGCAGAAGGTCTGGAATCTAGTTGATCTACCTGAAGGCCAATATCCAATTGGGACAAGGTGGTTGTTCAAGAACAAACTGGATGACAGAGGTATCATTATTAGGAACAAAGCAAGATTGATTGCTCAAGGCTACACTCAAGAAGAAGGCATAGACTATGATGAAGTCTTTGCACCTGTTGCAAGAATAGAAGCCATTAGAGTATTCCTAGCATATGCTTCCTACAAGAAGTTCACTGTATATCAGATGGATGTTAAGTGTGCATTCTTGTATGGGAAGATTGATGAAGAGGTTTATGTCTCTCAGCCCCCTGGTTTTGAAGATCCACAATATCCTCACAGGGTATACAAGCTTGATAAAGCTTTGTATGGACTTCATCAAGCACCAAGAAAGTGGTATGAAACATTATCATCTTTCCTGCTGAGACATGGATACAAAAGAGGGACAATTGATCAAACACTCTTTCTCAAACAAGAACATCAAGATCTTTTGGTTGTTCAAATATATGTTGATGACATCATATTTGGCTCTACCAACAAGAACTTATGTGAAAGCTTTGAACAGTTAATGAAATCTGAGTTTCAGATGAGCTCCATGGGAGAATTGACTTTCTTTCTTGGATTGCAAGTTCACCAGAAATCAGATGGCATTTTCATAAATCAAGAAAAATACATTCATCAAATTCTAAAGAAGTATAAGCTTGCTGATACATCTTCATGCAAAACACCAGCATCAACAATAGACAAGATTGTGCCTGATCCTACTGGGAAAACTGTTGATCAAAGATTATATAGATCTATGATTGGCTCACTCATGTACTTAACAGCAAGTAGACCTGACATAATGTTTGTTGTTTGTGTATGTGCCATGTATCAATCTGATCCAAAGGAGTCCCATCTGTATGCTGTGAAAAGAATTTTCAGATATTTGAAAGGAAAGCCAGCTCTAGGTCTGTGGTATCCAAAAGATGGAGACTTCAGCCTTTATTCATATTCAGATAGTGACTTTGGAGGATGTAACAACAACAGAAAATCCACAACTGGTGGATGTCAATTTCTAGGACCAAGACTAGTTTCTTGGCAGTGCAAGAAGCAAACAAATGTTTCTGTATCCACAGCTGAGGCTGAGTATATAGCTGCTTCAGCTGGCTGCTCACAAGTACTTTGGTTGCAAAATCAATTACTTGATTATGGTTACAACTTTCTTCATACTCCAATTCATATTGACAATTCTGCTGCTATGTTCATTACTGCTAATCCAGTTCAACATAGTAAAACAAAACATATTGAAATCAGATACCATTTTCTGAGAGATTGCTCAGAAAAAGGTTTAATCAAGTTAGTCAAAGTGGATACCACAAATCAGCTTGCTGATTTATTCACTAAAGCCTTTGATTCTGTTAGATTTAATTTTCTAATTGAGTCTTTAGGAATGATTAACATGGATTAATTTCTTCTAAACAAAGCGCCACATATGACTGAATGTGCACTAAATGCATTTAATGTTCTTGTGTTTTGCATATCACATATATGGGAAATGATAGTACACTATGTCTTTACTTTCTTTCTTTATTTTTATCTAATTTAAATCTGATCACGACCATTTTGATATGTGAGTAGGTTCATCTTGAGTGGAAACTACACTTAGTGCATGCCAAACTTAAATGACAAGGTAACTGTTTGTGGGACCTTCTCTTTGAGGAAACAGAAAGTGAATCCTGTTCTGCTGTGAGCAAATCATTAAACTGAGCACACTATGTATCGACACTTTATAATATCTATCTTTTGCAAATCTTACTCCCTCTGTTTTGTGTGAACAAAGACCTGGGTGTAAGATCATCATGAGATACATTAGTAACGAACTGATGAAAAACAATATAATCATCGTCATCCCTCTGTTTTGTGTAAACAAAGACCTGGGTTCAAGGCACCTCTGTTTTACGTAAGTAAAGACCTGGTGACCTGATGATGATCATATTTAAGCTCTCAAAAGAATCTAATGTGATCAACTGTATAATTTTTATGGAGCCTTTTCAACAATGCATTAATGAGATACTTCCGTATCTCAAGATAGGAACTTATAACTTAAAGTACAGTTCATAAGTGTGACAGGAAGATGATTTG
Organism: Flaveria linearis; assembly: GCA_024085815.1. NCBI lineage: Eukaryota > Viridiplantae > Streptophyta > Magnoliopsida > Asterales > Asteraceae > Flaveria > Flaveria linearis. The sequence goes on from CM044009.1 coordinate 61,057,647, forward strand.
TTTCACATAGGAAGGACAAACTATATGTGAATCAAATATGGAGAACATAACAGTTCATCTCTAATCAACTTTACAACATGATAACTAGCATGCCTAGTTGATACAATACTCTTGTATGAATTTAAGTGGATCTATATACTTGCAATCAGATGCTATATCAGATAATGTTTTGAAATAAATTCATTAAGGAAAGAAGTTTAGTCTCATAGTATGATCCCATCATATGTGTGTATATATACTTGAACACTGACTTATGTATTTCTGTCAATTCAGTCTTATATCTTTTATGATACTGTTCTTAAAATTTATGATAAATGCATTAATCACAAATTTAGGGGGAGTAGAATCATGAAATTGGCTTCTGAATTGTCAATACTTTCATCAATATGAAGAAATTGGAACTTGTGTTGGCTGCTGGATACATGAAATATCATCTTCTTACGCTCTATGTCAAGAATATTATGTCAACAACGTCCAATAGCAATATATGATTATAAGTCATTGACTTGAAAATCATACAACTAAATAAGTTTCCCTTGGCATATGAGTTATCCGCAGACAGTGTCAACTAAAGCATCAGCAGAAGCTACAGTGGAATTTATTTATATTTCGTAGATTGGTAACCTACGGAAAAACATAACAAGTACAATCAAATTTCATAGATTGGTAACCTATGAAACTTTGATTTTATACATGCAGAAGTTTTTAAGTCATCGCAGATATGTATAACATCCATAGATGATCTACGGAAGATTTAGTATCTGCGGAGGATCAAAAACTGCGGAAGAGGAAAATTGATGTGGGACGAGAAATTAATGTGGGAGTATAAGTGAAAATTGTTGAGGGACCCACATTAATTAATTAAAAGAAATTAATGTGTCTTAGAGTATAAATGATGTCCTTTGATCTCGATTTTCACTACTTACTTTTTCAGAACACTTTTAACCTAGAAAAACTCGTACAAACAACTTTTCCCCCTTCTTCAAAAATTCAAACACAAAACATCTTTCGAATAATTAATCTTGATCTTCAGTCAGTACATTTAAGGTATATCATGTCGTAACGATCAATATTAACCATTTGATTCATGTTTTAATGTCACGACCTTTCATATTCGCTTGACATAACTGTGAGTTTGAGATTCTAACTTTGATGTTTTTATGAACAGATGGATGTTAGATTCGCAAAGGAACACAATGTATGTGCGTTTTCGAACTCTGAGGATTCTGCTGCTGAAGGATGCAGGGATATCATTCGTTATCTACGACGATCAAGGATATTCTACGCATTATCTGCAGAGCCTGTGATCTATCAGGCATATATAAAAGACTTTTGGAACACAGCTCGAGTGGAAGATGATGTCATTATAGCTGAGATAAAAACAGAAGGCTGAGGATCAATGAACAGACCATTAGAAGAGTTCTAGTGTTGGGAGACAGGGAAGCAGGTCATCCTGATGTATTCGATAATGAATACATTCAGAGGATTTTTAACCTGATGGGATATGAGAGATTATGAAAAAGGAGAAATCAAAAAGGGAAGATTATTCAAACCTTACAGATTCCTATGCCACACCTACTTAAAGTGCATGTCCAACAGGAAGTCTGGATTAGACAGATTCTCCAGGCACATCTCCTCCGAAATCATTGGGATCTTTGAAGGGCGCACGTACAACTACTCAAAGTACATCTTCAACTGCTTAATGATCACATCAAAGTACAAAAACTAGACAAGATGTACATGTTCCCAAGATTCCTTCAGCTGATTATCAATGCTGATCTACTAGGAACTGATGTAGATGGTGGTGTGTTTAGTCAAGCACATTTGGGGAGATCTGTGCTAAATAAAATCAGTGGAAAGTATCAAGGGGATGACATGCCAGTGTTTGCCCATGTGACTGATGCAGAGGCTGATATTCCTCAAGAGCTGATATGGAAAGATCAAGAGGTACATCTGGATGATTCTGAACAAGCTTTACACTCTCCACCTCAAACCACCCAACACCCACATCAATCCCAGCCAGCATAAACACAGAACCTTCTTCACCTATCCAAAATCATCAATCACCACAACAACTATCTTCCTCCACTCAAAACACCCAGCCCATCTCTCCTATACAACAAGATCTCTCTGTGATCTCACTTTCCTCATCTCAAAACACTCAACCAATTACCCCAATCAATCAATCTTCTGAGAGTGTACATACTGAACCAATCTCCTTAACCCAGTCTATAAACTTAGTTCACTCTGGTGAGACTGAGTTGAACTCTGAAGCCAGTACCATACCAGTCACAGTCTCCAACACACAAGTTCAAGAGACTGAAAACAACTTTGATGAGTTAGCAAGTGATGCAGCTACTGAAGTGAATGCTGATGAGACTATGGCTGAATCTGTGAAGGAAGAAGAAGCAGCAAACTGGATTGATGTTGTTGCTTATCAAGAAGATGACTTAAGTGATAAAGATATTCCAGTCAGCAAAAGCTTCTTGGTTGCTGAGTACAACAAGCTGGTGCTGAAATCTAACAAAAGAAAGCACAGAATTCAAGAGCTAAAAGGGTTGTTAAAAGAAAGGGATGAAGAGAAAATGAAACAAGAATCAAGGATTAAAAGGCTAAGAGAGAAGTTCAATGCAACTATGAAGTTATTAATGCTCTGCTTGAAAAAGAGTGTGAACTTAAACAAACAGTCAAAGAAGGTCAAGAGAAACTGATGAAGAAGCTTGATGAAGCAAAGGATTCAATTTCTGCTCAAGAAGCCTTGATAAAGAGAAAAAAAGAGGAGATTGAGCAACTGAAACTGAAGATCACTGCAATTGAATCCAATGCTGTTGTATCAACTCATCAAACAAAACAGGCTGTTAAGTCAACACAAGGGTTGATCTTATATTCAAGGAAAAGAAAGTACCTTGGAGTCATAGAAAAGAAGATGTCAGTTATTGAGAGCTCTCTAAGAAACAAAAGATCATTTCTCCTGAACACACACCTTCAGTAGATTTATCTACTGTGAAGGCCATCTCTGAGAAGGATGAAGAGAGTGATGCTGAATGGAATGAGTTAATCAAAGTTGACTCCCAACAGAACAGAAATTACCAAAGCTGATGATCTTCTTACAACAAGAGATATTCTAGAAGAAAGGCCTGAGTCTACTATGTTCATGACCCTTATCAACCATGGTTTTCCTTATGACATGGTTGAAAGGATGAATGTCAGTGAATTGAAAGAGATGTTGAAGGAGTTTGAGCTTGCAAGGTTTATCATACCAAACTGTGACTATGAAGCCTTCACTACCTTTCAAGCCATTCAGAAGGTCAAGAAAGAGTTAGGGCACTGTGACACAGCAAAGCTGAGCAAGTACAACATGATATGCTGGTTATAAGGCCATAACTACAAACCAAATGAGCTCAAAGGAAGAAATGTTGGTGAACTAAGGAGGATGATGGACATGTTATGAAGCTGGAACTAGACACTGGTGTAAAGTTCAGAACTGAAGCTCCTCACCCCTGTATAGATCACTACAACAAAGCTGCTGAAGAACCTGTGGTGGTAGAAAGCAAAGACCAATTCAAGCGTAAAGAAAAGCTTATCAGAGAACCAAGAGAAGTGATTCCAGGCAAAGTATGGCCTCTTGGAACCACTGTAAGGGAAATCACTGAAGAAAAATCTACCCTGATTCAGCTCTTCAATCATATAACAGCTCCCAGTTCTGTGGAAGAAAACAGAATCATGGCATGGAAATATGATCCAGACTGGGACTGTGCCATTATAAAAAGAACATCAGGAATAGTTGAATACTTCCATGATGTATTCTCAGTATTGTGTCTCTCAGAAGCCGATCTCAAAGACCTGCAAAGCCTCATCATCAATAATTACCCAATACACCCAAGAGGGAGAGACTTCTAACATTATGGGTAAATTGAAAACTAAGTTCAAAGATGATGTGCTTACAGAAGCAAAAAGAGAAGATGCTGAGCACTATAAAAGAATTAAAGGCACAAAGAGATACAAAGCCAATGCCTCAGAGCTTGTAGATGAAGAATTTTTGCAAAGGATTGGCTACAAAAACAGAGCAACTGCAACAATTAAGTCTATTGAGGGAAACCAATACACATACCCAATTACAGAATGGGGTTATGTTGAAAAGACAAAAGAATTGATTCTGCTGAGAAACACAGAGAACAAAAAGGCAGACAGACTCAGGATCTTTGACCCAATAGTAATCAAGTTGCTTCATCCCAGCTACACTTCATACCTATATGACAAATACTTTCCTAAGCTGAATGATGAGAAAGCCCAAAATGACCTGTTCCTCCATGTCCATATAATTCAAGTGGTTGACAAGCTCCATGCTAAAGCCTATAAGAGGAGAAGATTCAATGCTGGATTGCTTAAAGGAACAATTTTTGAAGAAATAACTGAACTAAGATATCTGAACAAGATGAGTTAGAAGTGGTGCTGAATAACAAAGTGTTGGACACACTCACAATAGAAGAAGATATTCTGGGTCTAAGCTATGAGACCCTGAAGAAGATGAGCAAGATGAAGATCAACTTCTTATATGATGATCAGAAGTCTGTTGTGTCATACTTCTATAACAAAATCATATCCAGAGTCAAGGAGCTATCAGTTTTGAAAGATTGATTGCAAGAAGCAAAGCCTAAGGGGGAGTATTGTTAGATCTAGGACTTGTAGGTCTATATCATTTGTATAGGCTTAGCTCTTTAACCAATTCTTGTAATGAATATTGTAAGTATGATTAATTATGCATGCATTTATTGTATATGCTAACCCATATATGTATGTGTTATTTTGATTAATTGCAGGATCAAATATCATACTTAGTCAATTTCTTGAAAATTGACTAAGTGTAAGAAAAATCTACGGATGAACATTTTGTTCTTCCGTAGATACATTTCTTACTGTGTAACATTACATCCGAAGATCTTCTACGGATGAACTATCCACCAGTCAAGAAATCCAAGTGTGAACTGCTGCGGATATACAAGATTGCTGCTGAAGATTCATTAACGGAAGAAACAAATGCTTCGAAAGGATCAAGACACCTGCGGAAGAACAAGATCTGTGGATGACCAAGTTACCACGGAGCTATAACACTTGTATTTTTCTGAATACAAGTGTTATTAATCAACAAGTCAACAGTCAAAGTGACAGCTGTTAGTCCAATCTGACAGCTGTGTGATTCCCAAGAGATCCGGTGTTTCCTTAACAGAAACACGCGTGCCTATAAATATGGATCCTAGGTTTCACATCAACTGTGCTTGATACACTTGACTCGCTTGACTCGATTGAATCAAAGAAACGCTTAACAAACGTTTTCAATCAAGCATCACGTCAACAATCAAACAAACACATACGGCTGCCATCATATCACATGACATCAACCATAGCCGCCTTAGAATCAACAAAAACAACATTATCATTGTTCATATCATTGTTTATTCTTTGTAATCATCATACAAATATTAATGAAATACATTTGAAACAATAATTGTTTGTTCATCAATATTGTGTTTGTGTTTGCAAAAATTAATTGTTAGTCAACGATTATCAATTAGTTATAATTAAAGACGGTTACTGAATATTCCGTACTCATTAACTCGTCCACATTTCAATACTGATAATTTCTAAATTACGATCCTTGGATTCATAGTTACGTATACTAGATTTAAAACATGATTCAATAGTCAAAGTATGAATTTAAGAAAGTACGACTAAACCAAATGCATTGATCAAACCTTTGTTGACAAGTGTCCCTAACCAACGGGTTAGACGAAGAATATTTTCTTCGATACCTAAATGTTGTCTACAACAGCCCACTCGGGCAGGTGTCAAACCAACAAGGCGATCATCATCACCTTAAGCTTTAGAAAGTTAATGATCATATGCTAGAAAGTAAGTAAGACTGAACATCACATAAAAGATTAATCCAACAAGTTTATCATAAAAGCATAGAATACACACAAAATTTAATCGTATGAATTGTAAAAAAGATTTAGAATTAAATACGTATACATGTCACATCCTAAAAATATAAAGAAAAAGGGACTATGAATACTCATATTGAGTTCTTGAGTATGATTTGCACTTATGACTTGATTATTAGAAATGGTGAAGCCCTAAATTAGTATAATTATATGTATTAAAACTCATGTTTAGAGGTTATGGTTAAGAGTATTGATCATAGTAATAAAGAATTAAAAGCAAAGGTTGTTGCAAGATCAAAACATATTTAGATAGATTCATTGTTACTATTTCATATGATAATTAAAAATATTTAGTGTCTCTAACCAGCGAGTTAGACTAAGAATATCGGTTTTGATGCCCAAATGTTGTCTACAACGGCTCGTTCGGGCGGGTGTCAAACCAATAGCTCTATCATCATCACCTTATGCATTAGAAAGTTAATGATCATATGGTAGATTGCATATAAGACTTAATTGAACCATATTATTTTCAAAAAAGATGTAGAATTGAATACGTATACGTGTCACATCCTATAAACATAAAAAAATGGACTATGAATACTCATATTGAGTTTTTGTGTATGAGTTGACTTGGTTATTATAAATGGTGAAGCCCTAAATTAGTATGTTTATATGTATTAGAACTCTTGTTTAACTTATGGTTAAAATTATTGACCGTAGTAATAAAAGAATCAAAAGAAAAGGTTGTTGCAAGATCAAAAGAGATTTCGATAGATTTATTGTTACTGTTTCATATGATAATTAAAAATATCAAACTTTAATTAAAAATTCTGAAACTCTCCAGTATACTACTTTAGGATATACAACCAACTTTGTTTAGAAAAGTGATTTCAAATTCGGATCAGAAGTTAATTAAAATAGCAATACATATGCGCACTTACTTTGTAGAGGATTTTACGGAGTCGTACGATAGAACTACAAGTCCTGTAAACTATGTTTGGAAAGATATCTCAGTGAACTTGTTCATGGAATCTGATTTTATTAATTTTTGATTTATTATAACCAAGTTATGATCGTTTGAAGTTGTAACAGATTCTGTCCACATCAACGGTATCACTCTCTTGTAAGTTGAGAAGAATAGTTGGTGCAATAAAATGATGAGACAAATGTTAGTATTTATAATGGAGAAATAGGGGTTATGATGGGGAAATTTTATGAGCATAATTAAGGTTAGAGGATTATAGATGGGTTATAAATGAGTGGAGAAGAGGTATTAGTCTTTCAAATTTTATAAAATGATGGAATGTCTATAAAATTAATTTTTATAAAAAGTTTGAATTAAAGTTGTAAAATTAGAGATTATTTTGAAGGATTCTAAAGACTTTAAAATAGTTAGTAGTTTTTTAATAAAAGTATAACAATTATAAACTTAAAAATATTTGATTAAGTCTTTCTATAAATTAATAATGTGAGTTCATAAAAGTTTAGCTTTATTATACATGTGTACAAAAATAACACATGTGTACTTTTTAAGAAGCTAAGAACTTTAATAATAACATGAACTATAGAAATTTTGTAAATATATAAAAATTTTACGATATTACTAATTTAGGCTTAAATTCACCATCATCAAGTAATAGCACAAGTAAAGTTATAAAACATATATTAGTCATACTAACAAATGTAGCTATTATAAAATCTTGTGTATAGCATGTATAAGACTATAAGTTAACCTGAATAATAATATGTATGATAAAAAATAACATAAAATTTCAAATGCTTTATTGCACACACAATATATTTAAATGGATCGGGTTACAAATATGGATAGATGTCGGGGGTCACATTGACCGTGTCTGATATCCTTGTTTATCACGTGCCTTACAGTAAAACCTCATAGAGAGAATTTGAGGGTGTGATAATGTGTTTTGGCATAGATTGTATTAGAATTCAGATTTGTTTTTTAGTTAGGTTTCTGGAATATTACAGTTTAGTTTTTGATACAACATACATGATTGATATAATGGTGTCCACTAGAGTCTTCAAACCCAAAGACACGTTGCAGTCACTTTAAGGTATGCCCGTGTTTCTAGTTTCTGTATTGTTAGTTTGTTATTCATTATGTTTAAAGTAACAGGTCGAAATGGTCGGGTCAAGTGTTTCCCCGACTCAAATAAACTTTTGTCCACATAATACTTTTTATCTATTAAATATTAAATGTTATATGTTGGTAGTGCGTTCGAGTCACGGTTGACGTGAACAAAACATTTTTAGGCCCAAAAAATAGATTAGAATAAATTGTCATTTTCGTCCCTATGGTTTGGTGAAAATTACCACTTTCATCCAATAGTTTTTTTCACATCTGGGTCCCTGTCGCTTATAAATCTTGTCATACTCATTCAGTCTGTTAACTTCATCCAAAATTTCCGTTAAATAAGGGGTATATTGGTCATTTTACATATATGTTTTTTTAAACCTGATTTACTATATCCTCTTTAAATACATTGTTATTTTAGTTCCTGTGATTTGGACGTATTTGCCAATTCAGTCCAAAAATAACCACCACACCACCACACGTCACAAGAACCACCAAACCATCACCGCCACCCCCATCACAAAGCCACTAACACCACACCAGAGCGACCACCACCAGCAGCACACCGGATCGTCGCTACCATGTAAACCCTAGAAATCGACAGTCAATATTGAACTTGTAACATACCACATCGAAAACGCATATCAAACCCTACTAATACCTTTACAATGCTTGTTTTCAAGGGTTCCATATATGTTTTCGAAGAGGTCTGTTACAAGTTCGAGATTAACGGTTGGTTTCTAGGCTCCACATGGTGGTGGTGATCTAGTGTGTGATGGTGGTGATCTAATGTGTGGTGGTGGTGACGATCTGGTGTGGTGTTGGTGGTGACGGTCTAGTGTGGTGTTGGTGGTTTTATGATAAGGTGGTGGTGAAGGTTTGGTGGTGGTTTTGTGGCGTGGTGATGGTGTTGTGGTTCTATCACGGGTGGTGGTGATATAGTGTTTTATTATCACGGGTGGTGGTGATATGGTGTTTTATGCCAAGGATGAGTTTTTTGGACTGAATTGGCAAACATGCCCAAATGACAGGAACTAAAATAGTAATTTATTTAAAGGGGATATATTAAATCGAGTTTAAAAAATAAAACATATATGTAAAATGACCAATATACCTCTCATTTAACAGAGAATGTTGGATGCAGTTAACAGACTGAATGAATATGACAAGATTTGTAAACGACAGGGACTTAGATGCGAAAAATAAACGATTGGATGAAAGTGACAATTTTCACCAAACCACAGGGATAAAAATGATAATTTACTCTAAAGATTATTATTGAAATAATAATATAAGGTTTCGTACATTATATGCCTTAGGTGGTTTTATCATTAAATATACATTCAGGTAGTCGGACCTATTTAACATGTTATCTTTTTAATTTATATTAGACAAAAAAAATTAAAAAAAGAAAGAAAAAACCTAACCTAAATCATAACCATGGTTGTAAAACAAGGTCTACAAGGCCAAGTACTCTTCGAGTAATCGTTCCAAGGGAGGCGACTTTCTTCAACTCCGTCTAATTACTCAAAATCGATCAAACATAGTCAACCTTGACTAGAATCAGATATAGTAGGTCAAGTCGGGTCGATTTGAACTTTAACAAAAGTAAAATATAATTCATATGCCTATTATATCAAAGAATGAATATCATTTTCACATATTTTGTTATAAGTATTAGTAAATTTACATTATTTGACATATATTTAATTTGCCAAAACTAAATTCTTTATAATTTAACATGTCCGAGTAGTCCCCAAGTACTCTCCGCTTAGACTGAGTACTCTCAACTACTCACTTGACAGACTAGGGAGAGCCTAGCGAATTTTGTAACCATGATCATAACCGAAACAAGTAAATGGGTTAAAATTCACGTTGCTAATTTGACAACCTAAAATTTTAGTTGAAGTGTTTGCCTATATACATATACTTTTTATGATGAGGTTGGTGCCATCAAAGACCATTGTGATGTGGATGTTATAAGAACAAGTGCACTCATGATCTTAGCACTGTTTCAAACGTTAGCTTCAAAACAAACTGCTTTGCTCCTTTTACCGAAATTTTATTAGCCCATTTCAATAGGTAAGTAATAAATTTTCTATATCTTCTACTGTATGATATATATTGTCTAACTTACCTTTTTTGTAGCAAATTCAAGTGATTAATGATATGTTTGGCGTCCGTCGAGTGTTGATCTTAGGACAACCATCCATGACATGACTGATCATGTAGTGATAGCAAAGTAAAAGTTTGATTTCGTGTAAATGGACTTCTAGATTTAAGTAGAGCTTACACATATATGGTTTGAATTTTAAAATTTTCAGCTATAGTCATAAGGATCAAGCATGGTTTCTAGAGTTTTTATGATATACACTTTTCTTTGTTGTTTAATTAGTGACTGCATGTATGATAAGGTTTATTTATTTTATCTCATCGACCACCACTTAGTTTTCTTTTTCTTGCATGTGAGTGTTAATCGAAATCAACCAAAGATAGAAAACAAGAACAAGAAGAGATTACTCAAAGAAATTCAATTGCCACAATGATGATTCAAAATGAATTACAACTCTCCTCTATTTGACTACAATCGGCCCCTTTTAATCCTTAACTGATTGTAACAACCAATTTACAACTAAAACACACAACTAAGAAAGTTGACACATATAGTCCCTGAACTATAACAGAAAATACAAAAGACTTCCAAACTTAGTCAACTACACATTGACTATAACAATTTGATGTTAACACTACTAACTAACCCAACAAACTCCACCTTAGTGTAAATCAAACTGTTTCATGAAATATTCAGCAACTCAAGACAATGAGCAAACTTAGAACCCGGTAAAGACTTGGTTAGCATATCTGCAGCATTGTCTTCAGTTCTCACTGCCATCACCTTAACTTCCTGTGATTGAACAATATCCCTTATGAAGTGAAGTCTAACATTAATATGCTTTGACCTCTCATGAAATACATGATGCTTTGATAACTGAATAGCTCCAAGATTGTCACAATACACCATAACATCAACAATCTGAACTCCCAACTCAGAGATAAAACCTTTAAGCCATAGCTTCCTTTACTGCTTCTGTGAGTGCAACAAACTCAGACTCCGTAGTAGATAGAGCTATTATATGTTGTAAAGAAGCTTTCTAACTAACAGTACCACCCATCACCTTAAACACATAGCCAGTCAATGATCTCCCTTTATCAAGATCTTTAGCAAAATCTGAATTCACATAACCATAAACCAACTGATCTTGATCACTGGATTTACCAAACACCAAACCAACATCATGAGTACCATTTAGATATCTCATAACCCATTTCACTCCTTCCCAGTGTAGCTTTCCTGGATTACTCAAATATCTACTAACAATGCTTGCTGCAAAACCCAAATCTGGTCTAGTACAAACCATTAGATACATCAAGCTTCCTACAGCACTAGCATAAGGAATTGACTGCATTCTTCTAGCCTCATCATCTGAATCTGGTGAATCCTTGCTTGACAATTTAAAGTGCATAGCTAAAGGAGTAACTACACACTTGCTATGAATCATATCAAAACTGGTAAGTACCTTTTTCACATATCCTTCCTGAGTCAACTTCAAGATACCTGCTTTTCTGTCTCTATGAATCTCCATACCCAGAATCTTTTTAGCCACTCCTAAGTCCTTCATTTCAAATTTTGCCATGAGTAACTGCTTAATAGCTTCAATCTGGTCTCTATCCTTACAGGACAACAACATATCATCAACATACAAAAGCAAGTAGATCCACTTTCCCCTTTCATATTCTTTGAAGTACACACATACATCATAACTACTTCTGATGAAACCATGAGTTGTTACATACTCATCAAATCGCATATACCATTGTCTGGGAGACTGTTTCAACCCATACAATGATCTTTTAAGAAGACATACCTTTCCTTCTTGTTTCTTCACCTCAAAGCCAGGAGGCTGTCTCATATAGATGGTTTCATCTAGATTACCATGTAAAAATGCTGGTTTGACATCAAGTTGATCTAATTCAAAATCAAACTTAGCTGTCATGGATAACACCACTCTAATGGAAGTATGCTTCACCACAGGGGAAAATATCTCATTATAGTCAACTCCAGCCAACTGAGTAAAACCTTTGGCAACCAACCTAGCTTTATACCTAGGTTGTTCACCAGGCATCCCCTCTTTGATCTTAAAAAGCCATTTACAGTCTACAAGCCTCTGATCAGTTGGCTTATTAACCAACTCCCAAGTCTTATTCTTGATTAAAGAATCCATTTCTTCTTGCATTGCTGTCAACCACTTCTCCTTTTCCTTTGTATTTACAGCATCATGATATGAAAGAGGTTCATATATGCTCTCTTGTTCAGCAGCACAAAAGACAAATGCTGAAATGTCTTGTGCACTTCTGAACCTAGCAGGTGGAATAATCTTTCTTCTAGACCTATCTCTAGCCAAGTGATAGTCTCTTGTTTCTCGACTTGCTTCTCCACTAGACCCTGCATCAATACTACATTCATCTCTATTTTCATCACTTAAGACATCAGGTGTCTCCACCTCAATATGAACATCGTCCTGAGTATCACCATAAGACTTGTTCTGAACAGATTTACCTGTCATAACATCTTTGTATAGCACATTCTCCCTAAAGATCACATCCCTACTTATGATGACCTTGGGACTCTCATCAGCTACCTTCCAAAGTCTGTATCCTTTAACACCCTCTGGATATCCCAAGAAGATACATTTTTGTGCTCTAGGTTCCAACTTACCTTGACTTATATGAGCATAAGCTACTGAGCCAAACACCCTGAGGTGATCATACCTTGGCTTTTCACCAGACCACACTTCCATGGGTGTTTTCATATCAATTGCCATAGATGGAGACCTATTTACCAGGTATGCAGCTGTTGTAAGTGACTCTGCCCAAAATTGCTTAGGCAAACCGGCACATAACAGCATGCATCTCACCTTGTTGAGTAATGTTCTATTCATTCTCTCAACTAGGCCATTTTGTTGAGGAGTGCCAACCACAGTCAAATGCCTTACTATACCATGCTCTTTACAGAACTGCTCAAAGCTTTTGTTACAAAACTCAAGGCCATTATCTGTCCTTAGTTTCTTCACCTGTCTGTCAGTTTGCCTCTCAACCATGATCTTCCACTCCTTAAACTTTTGTAGAGTCTCATCTTTGCTTCGTAGCACAAATACCCAAACTCTTCTTGAGTGATCATCGATAATAGACAGAAAATACTTGGCACCTCCTAGGGATGAGGTTTTAGCAGGCCCCCACAAGTCAGCATGTATGTAATCTAAAATGCCTTTTGTCTTATGAATTCTTCTATTGAACCTCACCCTGTGAGCCTTGCCCATGACACAGTGTTCACAAAATCCAACATCACATTCATCTAATTTCCCTATTAGTTGATGCTTATTCAATTCTTTCAATCCTTGATTGCTGATATGCCCCATCCGTTTGTGCCACAACATGGCATGAGACTCCACTTCCTCAACTGCCACTGACACACTATTAGGCAGCACATTACTATCTAATTAGTATATATTATTGCCTTCTCTGGTTCCAGTTAGTAATACCATAGATCCCTTCACTACTTTAGCCTTCCCATTCTTTAGGCTAACATGATGCCCAGTGCTCTCAAACATACCTAGAGAAATGAGGTTTCTCTTTAGATCAGGGATATACCTCACATCCTTGAGGTCTACAACCATCCCATTATCTAATTTGAATGAGACAACACCTATACCACAAATCCTGCATGGTCTATCATCACCCAACTGAACAGTTCCATGATCTACCTTCTTTAACTCTTTGAAGCATTGTTTGTGGGGAGTCATGTGGTATGAACATCCTGAATCCAAGATCCATCTATGTTCATCACCATGCTTTGAAACCACTAGAACATCTGAACTCTCATAGCCATCAACCGAACCTTCAGGTGATGAACTCCCATACACCTTAGGCTTTTAGAACTCTGACTTTTTCTTCTTCCATTCAGGACAATGTCGTTTGAGATGTTTTTCAGAGTTGCAGACATAGCATCTTCTCTTCCCCTTTGACTTTGATCGGCCCATTTGCTTCGAATTTAGACTTCTATGCTCAGACCTTCCCCTAGCGACCAGACCTTCAGACCCATCATCCTTAGTCTCAGCTCTCTTTTGCAACTCTTTAGAGTTCATTGCAGCCAATACTTCTTCCATTGATAATGTCTCTCTGCCAAACATGAGCGTGTCCACAAAGTGCTTATATGTTTGTGGCGGTGATGACAAGAAGATAATGGCTCTATCCTCATCCTTTATCTCCACCTCAATATTTTCAAGATCAAGGATAAGTTTGTTAAACTCATCTATATGATCTTCAAGTGATCTTCCAGCAGTCAAATGGAAGGTGTATAAACGTTTCTTGAGGTATAATCGATTGGCCAAGGATTTGGTCATATAAAGCGATTCAAGCTTCAACCACAAACTCGCTGCTGTGGCCTCTTTGGACACTTCTCTGAGCACCCTATCCCCGAGACTCAAGATGATTGCAGAATGAGCCTTCTCCATCGCATCTTTCTTGTCTTTTTCAGTCACCGTCGCCGGAAAGCCGTCCGCACCCTTCAATGCTTCCACAAGACCTTGATGAACCAACAAGGCTCTCATCTTCAACCTCCATAGGCTGAAATCATTCTTCCCATCGAATTTCTTGAGGTCGAACTTCATTGACGACACCATATCTTCACCTGATTGCTTATCTACCTCTCTTGATTTCAATGATCGATCGAGCACACGAGGCTCTGATACCAATTGTGAGTGTTAATCGAAATCAACCAAAGATAGAAAACAAGAACAAGAAGAGATTACTCAAAGAAATTCAATTGCCACAATGATGATTCAAAGTGAATTACAACTCTCCTCTATTTGACTACAATCGGCCCCTTTTAATCCTCAACCGATTGTAACAACCAATTTACAACTAAAACACACAACTAAGAAAGTTGACACATATAGTCCCTGAACTATAACAGAAAATACAAAAGACTTCCAAACTTAGTCAACTACACATTGACTATAACAATTTGATGTTAACACTACTAACTAACCCAACATTGCATAACAAAGGTTTGGTGTTTAGGTTATTGTCTCATACGCATAAATTTTCCAAAAGATTATGCTTAGCACATTTGTTACACATGCTATTTTAGAACGCACCATGTAGTGATAACATCTGTTATACATGCTATTTTGGACGCACCATGTAGTGATGAGCTGTGATAGGATCAATTAGAGCAATCTGTATCAATTATATGAACAATTCAAAGTAAAATACAATCAATTGTAATCAAATCAAGACAAATCAACAAAATTCATATTCCATTGATTGCAAAGACGATTACAAGTGATAGAAAGCATTTCTCATAAAACATATGCAAAACTTTCAATCTATACTACGCCTATTGCTATTTATACTAGAACTAAGGAACTAAATTTACACAACTAGTCCCTACACTAGTATAAAATAAAAAAATAGACACTAAACAATAAAGACTAAATGTTAATCTTTTAAGGGACCTAACAATACTCCCCCTAAGATTGACATTGTCTTTAGTCTTCAGTTCAGCTCCATCTTTTCTTTTTCTTCTTTTGACTTCAATCTTGACTTTGTCTTCATTTCTTCTCTTTTCTGCATCCTTTGACTTTTCCTTTTATCTTGAATCTTCTCTCTTCAATCTGCATGGAAATCCTCAGGTTCTTCTTTTACAGAGAACATCGGCTTCTGCTTATACATTTCAATTTCCTTCAACGCATTCTCAATTGCTGACTCGAATTTCTTTTCCAGAACAGCTTGCTCTGGTTTCGATTCATTGGTTTTTATGTCTAACTGCTTCATTCTTTCCAATGTGTTCTTTGACAAACATGCTATATCAACATTAGCATATAGCTCAATTGGAATTCCGCAGTCTTTTGTATACAATTCGAGCACTCCTTTTCTTGATATTCTCATAAACTCAATATCTGGAATATCTTTCTTCACAATGTTTGCATAGGCCAAAGCTTTTCTCAAAGCAATTCTTTCCATTGCAGCACTCATGACATTGATAATTGACATAAAATACTTTTTATCTTGTTCAGCTGTCTCATTTGATAACTTGTCAAACTTCTGCACAGATAGAAATGAGATGTAACTTGGATGTAGTAACCTCAGTTCAAAGGCTCCAAACAAAGTTATCATGTCTTCATTCCAATCTTCTAGGTTTCTCACAAGCTTAAGTTCAAATGTTACTGAATTATAAAACCATCTTTGAATTGGTTTTGACTTTTGATTTCCGTCAATTATCTTTATGCCAGGAGTTGTCACCTTTTCTACAAACTTGTCATAAAATTCAATCATGAAGTGATCTTCATCTGATTGATTCACTGTCTTACTTCTCTTCTTTTTCATTGACATAAAGTATTCTTTATCTTCATTTTGAGCTTCATTTTCATGCTCAAAAATTGGTGGTTCATGACTTATATCCTGGTGAGTCTCAGCTTCATCACCATCATCATCATCATTATCATCATCTTGATTATTATCATCTTGATCATTATCATCATCTTGATCATTATCATCTTGATCATTATCATCATCTTGATCATCATCTTCCAAAGGAAACTCATCTATCAGATCAGCAGGATCAATTGGTTCTCCCTCTATCAAATGATAATGCTCCACAGTAATGTCAACTTCATCATTTGCTACATTTAACATGTAGTCAAACATAGGTACATTCTGAGCACCTGTTATCATTGATAACTTCTTATATGTCATTTCAGACATATTTTCCAACTCCAATCGATCTCCACCAACACCATAAACATGAATGTCAGGATATTCCTCATTAATAATCATTTGTAGGAATCTTGGATACATTAAGTATTTATGCCTTGTTCCTTTTTCCAAATTAAAAGCAAATCCATTCAGTATCCACTTTGACATATTGAACCTTCTGTTTGTAGCTAGAGCAACAATAGGTGAAGCTATGTCCACAGGAAATGAATTCCAACCAGCACTCCTCTTGGACAAACAGTGTTGGAAGATGTAACAAAGAAGCTTCCAGTGATTATATACCCTTGCTCTAAAGAATTGTTTCTTAGGAAACTGATCAGGATGACCCATAGTCATAAAAATTTCTCTGCATTCATCAAAAGAAAATTCACATCTATCTTCTGGATCATTTTCACCCAATCTCAGAGCATTTCTGATAGAATCTTCAGACACTTCTATCATTCTATCTCTGGTAATAAAGCCTCTTACAACTTTTCTTCCATCATCTACTTCAACCCGAGCAGTGTTCCAAAACTGTCTAATAAGTCTGTCATAGATTACAGTTTGGTAACACATAGCATAAACATATTTGGTTCTTAGAAGAAATCTGATCATTTCTTCATAAGAAAAGCATCTTGAGCTTCATCATCCAAAAATGCAACAATGTTATGCTTAGGTACAAACTTCAATTCTGCCATCTGCAAAATTTAAGAACAATGATATTAGATAATGTGTATTTTGAAGCAAATGATTAATTTTGAGTTTAAAATTATGATGATTTAAGATATTATAAACTGATGTGTTAAATTGAATTTGAATTTTAAAAACAACTTGAATTTTAATTTTAAGTGAAACCACTTAATTTTGATAAAAGATGAATTTTCAAGATTGATTTTGATTAACAGTTTAACACTTCTGTTCAAGTTATCTTATATCACTTTATTAAAAACTCTTAAATTCCTGAGATGATGATTTTTATCAATTTTGATTTTATTTTGAATTTTGTTTTATTTTATTTTGAAAATTGTGAAACTGTTCATCTTCTTCAACAGGTTCATCATCACCGAGAATGTTCATCGGTGACCATGAATCAAAACTTCAATCAACTATCAGATTATCACAAGATTAACCTAATATCATGATAGAAATTATCAGATGAACAAGAATCAATCATCAATTTTTCACATTTTATCTCGATTAGAAGTAATCTGTGATTTTCAAGTGTTAGGGTTCATACGACCGACAGGGATCGAACGACCATCAAAATGTTTCATTTAAAATGAAATCAGTTGAATATGATTCATTCACTTACATTCACAATCACAAGAATACTATCTACAATCTGAAATTTCTGTTCAAAAGGGATTCAATCGATGAATAAGGGTTTTTGTTCGAAGAAAGGTCGAAAGTTCGAGAGTTCGGAGGGTTTTATGAGGGTTTTATGAGGGTTTTATGAGGGTTTTTGAATTTAGAATGAAATGAATATCACAAGTGTTCTATTTATACTAAGTATAAAAATTTTAGACTTATGAGCACTGTTGGTCGTTTTAGGATCATTCAGACTCATTCAAAAATTTCACTAAGTATCTAGACATATGAGCACTGTACAGCCTTGTGAATCTAGTCGTATGAGCACTGTTAGACACATTAGTCTAGCCGTATGAGAATTGTTTCAGACTTATGAGAACTGTTAGTAGCATAAGCACTGTTGGTCGTATAAGCACTGTTTCAGTAGCATGAGCACTGTTTCAGTAGCATAAGCACTTTTTCAGTAGCATAAGCACTATTAGTAGCATAATAAATCTGAAATGTCCACACATAAACTAATCAGACATATGACAACTGTTTGTGCATTTTTCACTTGGAATTTTCAAATCTTCCACCTGCACACTGTTTAAACAAATTAGTAATATTTCATACTAATATTCAAACAATATTGCATATTTTATATTTTGACCTTCAAAGTTTCAAATTTACACTTTGACCCTCAAAGTTTCAAATTTACACTTTTGACCCTCAAAGTTTCAAATTTTCATTTTTTTTAACCTTAAATTTTGAACTTTTTACAAGTTTGACCCTTCATTTTAGTTTCAAAATGAACAACCAAATATTTCAAAATCTGTCTTGATTTAATTTTTCAAAGAAGCTTTTCCTTGCTAAAAATTATGAGATCATTTTATCATTTGATAAACACACACATACTTTGAAATTAAAGCATCATCCGTTCAATTCAACATGATCATTTTCATTTTGATTTTCTGAGAATATTCTTATTGGTTTATTACTCCCCCTAAACTTTTAAGTTTCTCAAAACTTAGAAGTTTATTAATAGATCATAAGAATATCATACTTAACTTTGTTATATTGCCTGCACACAAGAAAACATGCATAAAATCAAAATTAAAGCAGAATAAAAATCTAATATTTACACTAGAATCTTTAATTGCAGTGAGATCATATTAGATAAGATCAGACATTAAATTAAAAAAAATTGTGTGGATAGTCATAGACAATGATTAAATCCTGATCAAGTGTGTTCCAGGTCAGTGATATCACAGCAAAGGAGACACAAGATCTAAGGACAGCAAATGAGTGTTATTGACATAAACTATCAGCTCACTTACTTGTTCAATTCTTGGATGAATATGGTAGAGGTATATGACAAGATGTGACTCATACCAAGACAAAGAGGATCAACCATCATCAAGATATGCAAGAAAGCACTTATTCTCAACTTATTACCTAACAAATATGCATAATCAGAGTTCATGTTACTTAATTTAACAGAGAATGATCATGGATAACCATTTGATCAACTCTAACCATCCTTTTGAATGGGTTGTGCACATTGGCATCTTTTGCATCAAATGAGAATATCTAGGTCTGTAATGACTTACAACAGAGGATATCTCAGTACTTCAGGTCTATGATGACTCATAACAGAGAAGTAAATGATGCTTGTAACAGATCTCATGATTAGTCACATTACCATTAGGTGTGAGCAGGAGTAGCTTAACAAGCAGTCAATCTGATAAGCTAATATACTCAAATGTACTTAGATGAATACACAAACAAGCATAAGAATAAGGGTGATCACAAGAATTTACTTGTTCAGTATACTAGCATGATAGTGTCTACACAACAAATCCTGATCATGTCAGACTTTATTAGCGAGTGAAGTATGTAACTGATCTTACTAATGTACTATCATTTCTCACAGAAGGCAAATACAGATTCATTCCTAAATAATGAATGAAAAATTAAAATCACTCTATTTTTGGATTTTTGATTTATATTTTTCTATTTGATTTTGGGGTTTTTCTACTTTTGTATTTGTTTTTCTATAAAAGAAAGCACACACACACACACAATCAGGCAAATAACGATGAAAAGTTATCCTTATGAAAATTGTCAGATTTAGGAAAGTATTTGATCATGAAAAGATTCAAATTTGTAACCAGGTTTACACATGGTTAATAAGGCCAATTGACTCCACTAAATACTCAAACCTTCCTGGTAGAAAAGCTTTAGTAAATAGGTCTGCCAACTGTTTTTCAGTTGCTATTTGAATCAAAATGATTAAACCTTTTTCAGAATTATCTCTTAGAAAATGATTTCGAATTTCGATATGTTTTGTTTTTGAGTGTTGAACTGGATTAGCTGTAATGAACATAGCAGCAGTGTTATCAATGTAAATGGGTGTTTTAAGAAAATTGAACCCATAATCTAGCAGTTGGTTTTGCAACCAAAGGATTTGAGAACATCCTGCTGATGCAGCTATGTACTCAGCTTCTGCAGTTGAGACAGAAACATTTGTTTGTTTCTTACATTGCCATGAAACTAATCTGGGTCCAAGAAACTGACAACCACCCGTTGTAGATTTTCTGTCTTGACAACATCCACCATAATCACTATCTGTGTATCCATGTAACTCAAAATTACCTCGTAAGGATACCAAAGCCCTAAAGCTGGTTTACCTTTGAGATACCTGAATATTCTTTTGACAGCAATTAAGTGAGATTCTTTCGGGTCTGATTGATACCTTGCACAGACACAAACAGCATACATTATGTCTGGTCTTGATGCAGTAAGATACATCAAAGAACCAATCATAGATCTGTATAATGTTTGGTCTATTGATTTTCCTTTAGGATCAGGTTCAATCTTGGTGTTTACGTCAGCTGGAGTTCTTATGGATTGACAATCATGCAGTTTGAATTTCTTCAAGAGTTTATCAACGAACTTCTCTTGATTGATAAAAATACCATCTGTAGATTGTTGAACTTGCAATCCAAGAAAGAAATTGATTTCTCCCATAGAACTCATTTGAAACTGAGATTTCATGATTTCTTCAAATTCTTTGCACAAAGTTGGACTGGTAGAACCAAATATGATATCATCTACATACACTTGCACACATAAGAGATCATCATTATCCTTCTTTATGAATAAAGTTGGATCGATTTTCCCTCTTGTATATCCATGTTGGATCAAGTGTTGAGATAATGTCTCATACCAAATTCTAGGAGCTTGATGTAGGCCATATAAAGCTTTGCTAAGCTTATACACACGATGTGGAAATTCTGCATCCTCAAAGCCCGGAGGTTGCTTGACATACACATCATCAGTGATTGGACCATACAGAAATGCACCTTTTACGTCCATTTGATACACCTTGAATTTCATGAATGATGCATAAGCCAGGAAAACACGAATAGATTCGAGTCTTGCAACTGGAGCAAATACTTCATCATAGTCAATTCCTTCTTCCTGTGTGTATCCTTGTGCAACAAGTCTTGCTTTGTTTCTGATTACAATGCCACGATCATCAGTTTTATTTCTGAACAACCATTTGGTGCCTATGGCATTTACTCCTTCAGGTAATTCCACCAACTTCCACACTTCTTGTTTTCGAAATTGTAGAAGTTCCTCCTGCATAGCTTCAATCCAACCATTGTCCTGTAATGCCTCGGTGACATTTTTAGGAACAATCTGAGAAAGGAAACAAGAGTATAAACAAACATTTGCATGTTCAGATTTACTCCTAGTAGTTCTTTCATTCAGAGGACCAATAATCTGTGATGTTGGATGGTTCCGGTGGATATGAGATATTGGAATCTCATTTCCTTGAACAGTAACATCAAGATTGGTTTGGTTCAGATTGGAGAGCTGTTGCAATAAGGTAGAAGAATGTGGAGTGAAATTTGGAACTTGAGTTGGTGAATTGATAAAGTAATCAAAGTTACTTTGATCAATTGCATCTCCAGAGATAGAAGATGTGCCAGACTCAGGATGTCCAATTTCTGTACCATCATTAGGAATAGGTTGTGATGCTTCTTGAGCAGCTGAAACAGAATGATCTGAAGCTGAAGAATCAGGAACATTGTCATGAAATTGGATTGTTGAATCCTTGACAAATGAAAAAAATGGATAATCTGGACGAGCATCATCTGAATCATCAGAATCTGAATCATCACTGAAAGATCCAAGATCTCCTCTTGAGTTCTTCTTACCTGAAAAATCATCAGATTGATTAAACAAGTTAGACTGAAATGAGTTTGACAAAGAATCCAAATCAAATAACCATGCAGGACCATTTGAAACTGATGGAAAAGAATTTTCCAAAAATTTAACGTTGAATGTTTCATTAATAGTGTTTGTCCTAGAGTTATACACTCGATAGGCTTTTGAAACAGATGAATAACCAACGAAAAATCCATTATCAGCTTTTTCTTCAAATTTTCCTAAATGATCACTTGAGTTAAGAATCATAACTGGACAACCAAATGATTTTAAAAAATTTATGTTTGGTTTCCTATCAAACATCAACTCATATGGAGTTTTCTTTTTATCTTTAACAAGCAATATTCTGTTCTGAACAAAACATGCTGTGGATATTGCTTCGTCCCAGAAAGTGATTGGAAGTTTAGCATCTGCTAACATAGAACGGGCAGCTTCAATCAGAGTTCGGTTCTTCCTTTCAGCAACTCCATTTTGTTGTGGAGTTCTGGGAGCACTGAACTGATGAACTATCCCTTTTTCTGCACAAAACAAATCAATGTTAGCATTTTTAAATTCAGTTCCATTATCACTTCTTATTATTTTTACTTTTTGATCAAGCTAATTTTCAACTTTATTTATAAATTCTTTTAGAAGATCTGCAGTTTCAGATTTAGCTTGAAGAAAGAAAACCCATGAAAATCTTGTATAATCATCTATGATGACTAAACAATATGATTTTCTACCAATACTCCTAACATTAGTTGGTCCAAAAAGGTCCATATGTAACATCTGGAGTGGTTTGGTGTTTGAGTTTATTAGTTTGGACTTATAAGACGCTCTATGTTGTTTTCCCTTCAGACATGCTGAGCAATGATCAGTTGTTGAAAACTTCTTGGAAGGAAGTCCAATAACATGATTTCCTGCTACAAGCTTGTTCATGTTTTTGAAGTTGGAATGACCAAGACGTCTATGCCAAAGCTGGCTTTCATCATTTGAAGCTTTAGCAATCAGGCAAGTAGTTTCAGTTGCAGGATCCACTTGAGACATATCCAATTTGTATACATCTCTGTCTCTAGCAGCTTTAACTATCACCCAGTCATTGCTAATCTGAAAACCTGGTTTCAAGACATAACAGTGAGATTCATCAAAAAGAACAGAGTAAGATTTGTCACAAATTTGGGATACACTTAGAAGATTAAAGTTCAACTGTGAACAGAAGTTGACTTTATCAAAACTGATAATCCCATTGGACACTGTTCCCTCTCCTGTTATCTTTCCACCTGCATCTCCTCCAAAAGCAACATGAGTACCATCTTTTAACTTAAAGTCTTGCAACAAGGCTTGATTGCCTGTCATATGCCGGCTACACCCACTGTCAACATACCATGAGTTAATTGGTCTCCGCGGGCGTACCTGCAGTCACAAACATTTAAGGTGAGTTAGTAACCCAAGCCGAGATGGTCTTGGGCTTGCCAAACTTGTCAACAATTGTAAATTGTTTAAAATGAAGTTTGTTGACATCTAGTTTCTTTTGAATTTTATCATGTTCAAATCCTTTTTGAGAAAACAACTGATTATCTCTTTGAGATTTTGATTTCAAAGCATTATTATTAAATCTTGAACTCTTGTATGAATCATTTGAGAATGTTCCTTGGTTTATTCTCACAGATCGAGGAATAAACTTTTCTTGATGGTATTGCTGTGATTTGACAAAATCTGAATTGTTTCTTCTGAAAGATCTCAAACCCAAGGAAGATTGATGTTGTGAAAATTTAAATCCAATATTTTGATTTCTTATAAATTGTGGATTTACAAAACCTTGATTATTGAATTCATTCCTTGTAGAGTTCTTCCTGAAGTAACAATCATTTGTATTGTGATTTCTTTCATCACACAAAGCACAGTATTTGTTAAAATAACACTCAGCTGTGGTGTGATTTGTCATATCACATATGTAGCAATACTTGTTAAAGTAACATTCAGAAATGTCATGATTGTACATGTCACAGATATCACAATACTTTTCAGAATGTTTAAACAACATTTTATTAACCCTTGATGTTGAAGCAACATTTGATTCTTGTTTGAATTTTGGGTTAGGCAATTTAATTTGTTGTTTAATTGGAGTAAATTTTGTCTTTTGATCTTTGAGATTTTTCTTTTGAACTTGAACAAAATTCTTTGACTCCTTTGATTCAAATCTTTTATACGCAGCGGAAGTCTTATGATCTGAACTTGTTCTCAGATCAGAGTTAGATTTGATCTTAGGTGTATTTGTTATTTTTGTGTTTGTGTTCAAGTCAAAAGTTCCAGCATACACAAACTTCACAGGTTTAATTTGAGTATTGTTCTGTGACTGATTAGTTGATTCAGTTTTCTTTGCTTTTGCAGCTTTTCTTCGTCTTTGATTTCTCAATCTTGATGAAGTTTTCTTGCTTTGAAGTTTAGTTGAATCTTGAGAAGATTCCTTTTGACATTCTTTCACTTCAGTTAGTTCATTAGAACTAGAATCATCAGAATTATTGTTATCTGATTTAACCTCTTCATATTTTTCTTTCAGTTTGTTATTGACATCAGAATTTTCACTCTTTAGTTCAGTTTGTTCAATAACATTTTTACTTTTTGGTACAAAGAGCTTCTTTTGTTTTTGTTGAGGTTCATAAGATTTAACTTTGATTGGATGACCATTTTTGATCTTGTTTAAGTCAGTTTCTTCATAAACTTCAACATTTTTCTTTTGAAGGTTCTTTTGATCTTGAAATTCCTTCAGTTTAGCTTTGTTTTCTGGTGAATGATCATGAGTATTGAAATTATCAGGTAATGTTTTTGAGATAGATTCAGGCATAGGTTCATGTGTGAATCCTAGTCCTGTTTTGTCTTTTTCATTCCTTCCATTCACCAGTTGCTCAACAATTTCTTTGAGCTTTTAACTTTGGCTAAGCCTATTTGAGTTGCTGCATGTGCCAATTTTTCTTTTTCAAGAGTTTTGTTCATCTCTTCAAGTTGTTGTTTGACAAGTTCAAGTTCTTTAATGGTTTTGTTCCATGATGCTTGAAGAGACATGATCTTTTCATCAGCAATTTGTGATCTGATTTTAGCTTATTATGGTTTTGTTTAGCTTATTATACGTTGTTGCTCACATTGTGTTGGTGCCTTCTACATATGAGGCATATGGACTTGCTTCGATGATTGGAATGCATTACGGTTCGGTAAATGATTCTGTATAGAATCATTATTATGTTTTCATGTTATGGTGTTGTGTTTTGGCCACCAAAATCACCAACCTAGGTGTTGTGTTCTCCATTACATTGGGCACCATTTTATAATGTCTTGATTCTTTTATTTTTGTTTTTGTTTTTATGATAGTTAATTAATGCTATTTTCATGAAGAAAAACCGTAATGTTTCCGTAAGTTTTAAATATATCATTGCAAACATTGGCTCAAACTCAGTGTGCATAAGGCAAAACGTATCATGAAAATTGCTAATAAAGTTAATTACTAATCACACAGGTCCATATTTCATGCAAATATACCAAACATAATGTACAATCAATTACAAACCTTATTTCATAATTAGAACTTTATTTTTATTTTGATAAGAAGTTTTGTGATCTTAGGCACTATAAGAATCTAGGCCAACACCAACAACACATTGATATGCGTTCTCTCTATAAGTTAAAATATAGTGTCAGACATGTCTTCGTAAATGGATTTCTAGGGTTTTTACCAAAATCCTCTAGAGGAACAAGTTGGCGTTTTTATCTAAACCTTTTAGCTCGTCGGTACATCTTATTTCAGATTTTTTCCTTACAATTTCCGTAATAACATGTCATTATGAAATAGAAACCCAAAAATGTATTCATGACGATAAATATCCGCATATCAAACACTAAAGATGATCACATATATTAACTTAAAAAAAACCACATCTGCCGCAACGAACGAATATTCCCACTAGTATATATATAATAAGTAACCAAGTAATGCCATCAATTGTTATAATTCTGTAAGTAATCAATTACTTTTCACCTGTTTCATTTCCTTTATCTAACAAACAAGTGTGTTTTCTTATTTTATTTTTCTTGTATTTAGTTCAATATTTTGTTTACTCGTGTAGAGCATGCACATTAGGTTTACTATCTTTGTGATTATAGTTACACTAAAAAATACTATTTTTCTCTATTTTTCTTAATTAAATAATATTTTTATGCTTTTATCATTATCTTTTATCTCTATTTTATTCAATTTTTTTATTTATAGGGTTAAATTTAAAATATATTTGACTTGTGGGGTAAATAAAAAAATTAAACATTAGGGGTACCCGGCGTTCACATTGGCGAGTTCTCCCCAAGCCTGCCAAGATTCCTGCCCCTACTTGCCTAGAATTTGTCATGTTCCTCAGAACCCGCCAATGGAACCGGCGGGTTCTTTGTTATTAGGGTTTCTGGACGCATATAAACCCATCAAACCCATCAACCATCTCATTATCCCGAATCCTCAAACGAAAAACCAAAACCTTCTCAAACCATACTATCTTCACCTAAAAAAACCCATTCTCAAACAACTTAAATGAAAACCTCTTCAAACCAACAAATTTCATCATGTCTAGACCTTATTTTATCCAAATATACTAGGGTGGTGACGTTTCCTTTGTGAACGGAAATGTTATGTGTGATGCTTCTACCAGAAGTACCACTATTGTTCTTTAAAAAATTTCGTACGAAGCGTTTGTTGATTTCATTTACGATCATCTTCAACTTTCACGAGAATATTATAATCTGAAGTTCAAACTATTTTACACGTACGGTGGTTTTTCTCAAACATCCAAAATTTTTAATGACTCGAGTCTTGAAGTATTGTATCAATTGGCAGATTATGTGGAAAATTTCATTGGAAATATTCACGTAATTTTGGATCCAATAATGTCACTCCAACAATCAAATTGTATGGATCTCCAATGAGGGTTTTCCATATCCAAATCACCTGAGCAAACAGTTACTACCTTTCCAGGCAATGCAAGTTCACGTGATCATCAAGCCGGTCCATCAAGCAATTTTAATATGGGGTATATTTCAAATCATCAATCAAATGTTGATCTAAATGACAATGAACACGAAGGGTTTGATAACTCGGATGATGATGGTTCACAAAGAAGTGAAGATACTAAATCCGTTCCGTCACGTGATGAATCAACCGACAATGAAGATGGCTATGAGATTAGTGAGCACCATAATTTTGTGGTTAATCAAGGAATCTCTTACGGGGAGGTGACCTTTTCTGAAGATCCCTGAGAATTAAGAGATTATGAAGTTGCTGATTTGATGATGAAGACTACATGAATGTATGGAATGAAGAAACAAAAGAAATCCATGTCGGCATGTTCTTTAAATCAAAATATGATCTAACGCATGCGGTGCATTTATGGAATGTTGCACGTAACCGGGAAATGTTTGTTGTTGAAAGTAAAAGTGATGCGTATAGAGCAAAATGCTACATAACTAGCCCCAATTATAGTAGTGATCTTCCCATTGGTCCTGAATGTAGTTGGTTTGTGTATGCTACCAAGCCTAAACATCGCAACATGTGGAGAATATCTAGATGGGTCAATGCACATAACTTCTTTGGTAGTGTTGTTGGCAACAACAATAGAGGTTTGAAATCTAGAGATATTGTAAATCGCATCATCCAATTTATTCGCCAACACCTTACTTTTCCCGTCAAGCAAATTCAGGCACACATAAAAGACACGTTGAATGTTGATGCTTCATATAATAAGGCGTGGAGAGCTCGAAAGGCTGCAATTGAAATAATATATGGTACTTGGGACAGTAATTTTGAAGAACTTCCAAGGTATATCAATGCTTTACAAGAAACAAACCAAGTTATTATGGAATGGTTACATCATTCGATTAGTTCATCTTAATATCATATGTTTAAATATGCGTTTTGGGCATTTGGTCCGGTAATCAACATATTCAAGCATAGTCAGCCTGTGATGGTACTTTTTTGATGGGATCCTATCGTGCTAAGATGTTAATTGCAGTTTTAAAAAATGCAAACAACTACGTAGTGCCGGTAGCTTATGCTATCGTTGACGAAGAAACGACAGATAGTTAGAGTTGGTTTTTGAAGCACTTGTGGTCCCATTTTGGATTTCATCATGATTTTGTTAGAAGGGGGAAAAATTGTGTGTTATTTCTGATAGACATAAAGGAATTATCGCCGCTATGCAAAAATGTTGAAGATATGGTAAACAATGCGGTTCATCGATTTTTTCTTGGACACGTGCGTAGTAACATGATGCAAAAGTTCAAGGTGTCTTGTTTAAAAAACATCTGTTGGTTGATTGGATGCACCTCCCAACAAAGGAAGTATGATTTATTTGTAGCTGAAATGCAAAGTCTCAAGCCTGAAGCTTGGGAATATTTAAAAGCTATCAAAGAAAGAAAATGGACGATTGTACATGATAAAAGTCAGCGTCGTTGGGGTAACCTAACGACAAACATCTTTGAAAGTTTTTACAACACACTGCGGGGAGTACGGCTTTTGTCAATTAAAGCCATTATTAATTGCATGTTTGAGAAAACAGTTGAGCAATATAAAAAACATCAGGAAATTGCAACAAATTGCAACACAGGGCCTCGCCAAGTTGCTAACCGTTTCATTGTCAGCCATTTGAGAAAACTAGCTCATTCCTTACATCTACAATAACACCAACAACAGCAGCAGCAGCAGCAACAGCAACAAGAACAACAACAACAAGAACAACAACAACAAGAACAACAAGAACAACAACAACAACAAGAACAACAACAAGAACAACAACCAGAACAACAACAACAACAAGAATAACAACAAGAACAACAACAACAACAACAACAACAACAAGAACAACAACAACAACAACAACAACAACGACAATGACAACAACAACGACAACAACAACAATAACAACAACGACAACTACAACGACAACAACAATGACAATAACAATGACAACAACAACGACAACAACAACGACAACAACAACGACAACAACAACGACAACAACAACAATAACAACAACAACAATAACAACGACAACAACAATGACAACAACAACGACAACAACAACGACAACAACAATGACAACAACAATGACAACAACAACGACGACAACAATGACAACAACGACAACAACAACGACAATGACAATGACAACGACAACAACAACGATAACAAGAACGACAACGACAATAACAACAAAAACAACAACAACAACAACAACAACAATAATAATAATAT
The DNA here is from genome assembly GCA_024085815.1 of Flaveria linearis. Taxonomy (NCBI): domain Eukaryota; kingdom Viridiplantae; phylum Streptophyta; class Magnoliopsida; order Asterales; family Asteraceae; genus Flaveria; species Flaveria linearis. The sequence continues at coordinate 61,087,285 of CM044009.1, forward strand.
TAATAATAATAATACCATCATTGTCAAATTTTGTCCATCATTTTAGAACCCACGTGGATTTGGGGCTTGATGGGTCAGGTTCGTTACACATCTAACTGTACGATCCATATACCACCGCATGTATTTTTCTGAAGCAATAGTGGAATTTGTGTAGGTTCCATTCACAACAGTAGCATGTCGATTACGCCACGCTTGGATATAGACAATATGTTTCTGTACCCAATTACTATTTCTCCCCCCTTTATGTGATATATTGTGAAGTCGAATAAGTTCCTGTTGTGTCATTGGTAACCTTCTAGAGATCATTTGAATCATGCCAAATATCCTCATTACCCTGCTCGCATTGTGTGGCTCAATATATTCCCAAAAAATGAGAAATGTATCACTATTCCAACATAAATTACCACTTCTACAAATCTCAGGTAGACAGTGAATAATTTCATCATAAGGCCTCCGGTTAAACTAATACAAAAACAAATTTTAAATTGTTAAAGTTTTCATAATATATATTTTGTGATTAATAATAATAAAAAATTAATACCATGTTATTATTTATCGAATATAATGATGATTTATATGCGTTCAAGCAGTTCGGAGTGGTTGAAATATAGCTAAGTTTCCATCCTGCCATCTTTAAATATAATTCAAAAACAAAAATTGGTTAAACAAAATAATAAATATAAATTCAAAAAAATAGAATAACATTTATTATATGATTTTAACATACCTTGCACCATATGGTAATATGTATGGTGTATTAGGGTCAAGACTACGGTCATTAATCGGAGAAAGGGTAGGTAACATTTCCCAAGCCCATAATTGTAACAAAAATAATGGTCCACTAATATCAGTAGCTGATATTTTTGTTATCTTGCATAGTTGTCTGTACAACCATACTAAAATGGCATTCCCCCAACTTAGTTGGCCACGCTCTTCTAAATCTTCTACGTGTGTTAAAATTTAACATGCAACCAGTTGGAAGATGAATCGGGGAATAAAGTCGCCCCAATCATGTATAATATTATTAATCGAGCACGCTGTTGGCATTGCTCAATAGAGGCATTTATAGGGAAATCTTTTTCTATTTATTTTAAAATGGAAACCAAGTTTATTTTTAAACCTTCTATATGATGGGGATCAAGAAAACAACCTGTCATACGCCCGAACAAATCTATTATTTCTGTTTTGTTCAACACCATATCAGTGCCAGTAATTACATCACCATCAACTTGCAAACCCCATAAGACTTGAACATTTTGAAGGGTTACGGTAACCAAACCACCAAAGCCGTAATCAAACCACCATCAAACTTACGGTAACCGCAATCAATAATACCACCAAAACCCGTCATCCTTATATAAGACATAACATTACTGGGTATAGGTTTGTGTTTGATGAGTCTCCAAAAATTGGTATCCCCCCGTCTAGGACGCAAGACATCGATATCGCTCGTTGGATTCTAAAAATAATGAGCAGCTCTATGCTCACCAACCAAAAATAACAATTCCGTATTTAAAGGACCCGATGTAACACCCCAATTTGCCATGGAATCAAATATGTGAGTTTGTTGAAAAATAAAAAATGTGAAAGATTTTTGTTCAAAAATAGAGAATGTGAATTTGTTGTGTATTGTGAAGAATGGTTAGATGGTTTAAAATGGTTTATATAATAGAAAAGTAATGGTGGTGCAATTTAATCCGGTCAAACCCGATACCAACTACCGCCCTCCCCATTGGCGGGTTCTTGGGTGGCATTAATGGTGGTGCAGAACTCGTTGGTGTCACCGGCGGGTTCTGAGGAACATGACAAACTTGGCAGCAGTCTTCGCAGGGATTCTTTGCAATGATGGGACTTGGGGAGAACTCGCCGGTGTGATCAGCGGTACCTCTAATGTTTAATTTTTTATTTACCCCACAATTCAAATAAATTTTAAATTTAACCCTATAAATAAAAAAATTCATTTTATTCACAGCCACTTTCAAGAATATTAAAAATTTTATAGGGGTTGAACCATAATTCCGCAAATATACAGATGAACATCAATTTTTCTCTATTATTCACTTAAAACTACTTAAAACCATTCAATAAAATATAAAGGACAGACTTATATAAATATAAAAAAATCTACTGTGAATGTTGTAATACATGAGTTGTATTAACAATACATTTTCATAGAAAATTGGGAAGATCGATTGTGTATGTTAGTAAGCACCTCCTGTATTAACAATATATATGGAACAAATGGAGAGCAGGAGAGAAGACCGTCCGTCTGCCCTTGAAGACTTACGACGCCGGAAGATTGCTGAGCAGAAGAGGATTCAAGAAAGGATCTATTGCAAACCCCATGACCAGACAAAGCGTATAGGAAGGAATAATGAGGAAAAGGAATACAAGAATAAGGTGAACTATTTTGTGTCCAACCTACCGGCGGGATGCACAAATGAAGTCCTTTAGAGGGCGTTTCAGCATCACAAGAATCTAAAGGATGCATATATTCCTTTGAAGAAAGATAAATGGGGAAAAACATTCGGTTTTCTGAGATTTGTGGAAGTGGAGGATGAGGAGACCTTTATGAAGACACTAGCAAGCACTTTGGTGGATGGGAGAAGGATTTGGATAACAGTTGCGAAATTTGAGAGACCGAAACCAGGTAGAATGGAAAAAGATCAAAGATACAAGAAGATTGCTGTGATGAAAGAAAAAGCTCAAGTGGGTGGTGCAACAGTACATCAGTTTGGTCATGCACCTTACAGTCACGTAGTGAAATCACAACCCATTGAAACAATCCATATAACACAACGGCTCCCCGATCACCCACTTGCTGGTAAATCGCTACTTGGAACTACTCATTCAATATCAATTCTTGATGATCTAAAAGCATACTTGCTTGCGAAAAATGGCTTGCCGGACTGTTCAGTCAGATATATGGGTGGATTAAGAGTTTTGTTATCTTTTCCTAGTATGGAAATAGCAAATCACTACAAAGAATCCATGGCAAATGTGTGGGGCAGTATCTTCTCCTCCCTGGTCCCCTGGAATGAGCAAGACATCAGCTATGAAAGAATCGCATGGATAGCAATCCGAGGTATTCCTCCCATGCTGTTTCATAACAGCATCCTGGATCAAATCGCGGCTTCATGTGGAAAAATTCTTATCCATTCAGATGCTTCACTATTAGACGGAGATTACACTTATGAGAGGGTGGCCGTACTCTCCACCTCTGGTAAGAAGATAAGCAAAGAACTGAAAATCCACTACAAGAACCATGAATTTCTATGCTGGATCGACGAAGACGATGAGATATGGATTCCTGGATTCATGAAGCCTGAGTCTCCGGATGTCGAGGGCATCCAAATACAATCGGGTTCAACATCATCCTCCAGAGACACACAACAAACTTTCGAAGATGAATTCGAAAAGTCTATGGGAAGAAGAAACATGGAATCCGATCGGTCAAATTCAAAGCCACGCGCCTGATAGTGGAGATACTGGGCTCCTAAACAACAAAGTGGCCCAAGTTGACTGTAATTCTTACCCATTCGAGTTGGGCCCCACCATCAATACTATGATGGGCCAAACCAACATGTTGAATGAACCAACGAATCATGGACTTGATGATAATTTTGGAAAGCAAGATAAAACGGATTCAAAGGCGGAGAGACGATCCTCTCGTAGAAGAGTAAAGCTGCCGGACCTAAACGAAAATCTGAGTGATATTAGAAGGTTTAAGATTAGCAAGTATCTTCCGAAGCATAATCGGAGAATCAGTCGGAAAAAATGCGGGGGTAAATCAAAAGATCAATACATGGAACCGGAAGGGGATGAGGAAGCCTCGGTCGACAGTTCAGAATCTTCTCGCCAATCTTCCTCTACTAACCCAATTCGTAATGAAAATGAGGAAGGGGTGAAAGTGATAGCTGAGGCAAATGGGTGGTCCGATTGCTGCTCCGGACAAGCAGAAGAAGTGAGAGACACTATAAGGGCAAATTCTCTTGTTGGTATAAACCTAGAGGGCTTTGAACCAGCAATTGAGGAACTAATTAGAAGAGAAGGGGAGAATGTAGGTAATCCATGAACTGCATCTCAATTAATTTAAGGGGAGCAGCCGACCCGGGAAAGTCACAGTGGGTTTGGCGACTTAAAGCAAAGTTTGGAGTTCACTTCGTTGCAATTCAAGAAACACAATTGGCTGATTCCTCGAAGCTCAGTTTTCACACTTTCTGGGGAAGATCTCGGTTTGAGGTAGAATATGTGAATGCAATGGGAAGATCAGGTGGTTTAATATCCTTATGGGATCCTTCCATTTTAATCAGAGAATCTTCCATAAAAAGTAAACACTTCCTTGTGATCAAAGGTAAACTCTCTAGACCAAATATCTGTGTATCCATAATTAACGTTTATGCACCTTATGACATCCATGCCAAGAAACAATTATGGAGGGATCTGTTGCAATATATGGCAAATGCTTCTGGGATATTCCTTTTGATGGTAGATTTCAATGTTCTTAGACATCCGGAGGAGAGACTGAACTCCGTATTCTGTGCATCATCGGCAAAGGATTTTAATGAATTCATTTTTATGGTCGGGCTATCGGAATATGCAATGGGTGGCAGCAGGTTCACCTATATTGGTGGTAATGGGACAAAACTGAGTAAAATAGATAGAATGCTTGTTTGTAATGATTTCATGAGTATCTGGCCGGCTACCAAATTATCCGCAATGGACAATGAAGGACTATCGGACCACCGTCCCATCCTGCTTGAATGTATCTGTCACACCCTCAAATTCCGGGTCTGGAATCTATCACGGAGGGGTGAACAAACAGGATCGAACACAGTAGTTACACATGAGATGCAAATATCTATATGATGGTTTTTAGATAATCATTACAATAATGTTCAGAGTAATATTATGCGTAGCGGAAGTAAATATAGAATGTTTCATGACAACATGTCTTAATCATATTTCAGATAATAATCAATAGGTATCTTGAGCTCTTATATGATCCTACGTGCATGTCCATAAGCTCCTAGTAGATACCTGAGAATACATGTAAATCAAGTGTCAACACAGGGTTGGTGAGTTCATAGGTAAGTAAAACATTATAATAAATCATCAATTATCATCAATTAGGATTCACTGTAAAAGTGTGAGTTTATTTACTCACCGGTATATGAATAGCCTGTCGGAACCCTTTTTAATAAGGTGAACCCGCTATCCCACATACCCACTATGTACAAGCCAACAAATCCTTCTTATAGGATTTGTCCATGTATCATAGTTTAATATCCTTTTCATGTGTATATTATGTTATTTATAATAATCCGAAATCAGAGGGAGCAAATCCTCCTTTACATTTATCCTCATATGGGTTGTAAATGGAACTACAATGACAAACTTTATATAGTGCACATCTGCCTTCTCACACCAGAACAAGTCATCCCGAATGAAAATAAGATCTTTATACATCTTGGTAAGGACCACATGTCCAAACCTTTGTGGGGGTAAGTCACTCCCCGATAGTACTATCCAAAAGATCCTGCTAGTTTATAGTCCAGTTTACAGAGAAAGATTTTCATTATAACCATATGTAATCATAAATGTGATCCAATTATTATTTAACATAATACACAAAAATAATTTGTAAATTTAATTACAACATGTATTCCAGCCCCAAAATATTTAAATGATTAAAAAAGGGAATAGTTATGAACTCACCTCACTCCTTGTGTGGTGTTGACAAGCTAGTAAATTCCTGCTAAGGAATTATATTTCACGTAAGCAAACAGATACAAATCCAAAAGCTAAATAAGTTAGATCTTAAACCTGGTGTTCAGTTGATCTAGGGTTTGGTTTTCTAGGATTTGTTATAAACATATAATTAAATCATTTAATTAAATATGTCAATTCTTTAATAACTAAAGATTTATATTTTATAAAATTTAATTAATTTAATAATGATTTTAACATATCATTATATTCTAAATAAATTGTACATATTATTTAAACATGTAAGTTTATATTTAATTTTGTAAGATTTTATAATTTGTTTATAAAATCTGATTTGTGTTTATCATGTTTAAAACACAAATAGAATACTTTAATATTTCATAATTTAATTTATAAAATCTAATTGTAAGATTTATAAATTGACACAAATTGTCTAAACATTAGATTTATATAATAATATTATTTTAATTGGACATATAAATAATAACATATTTACATGATAAACATAATATAATTTATCGAATTATTAATTATGTTCAATAATTAATAATTATAACATAATGGATTATGTTCAATAAATAATACAAATTATCTAATTATTAATTATGTTATCCATATTTACAAATAATAAATTAATTATTTAAATTGTTATTTAGGGTCTTATTCTTATAAAAATAATATTTTATAACATTTGTAATAAGTAAATAAATAAATAAATAAGGTTTTTAAAGAAATAATTTTCCAGAAAATAATTATATAACCCCTAAAATAAACAAAGTTTATAAAAATTATTTTTATTATTTTTAATAATTTTTCTGTATTTTTAAAAGGCCAAAAAGGCTTTTAAAAATAATAAGTTGGTGGCCGGGTTCGAACCCGCGACCACACACCCACACTCGCACACCGTAACCAGTAAACCAAAGGCACAAGACCGCAATAGAAGTCCTTTCCAAATTCCTTTAAACAGATTAAACCCCTTTTCCCCAAATCATAAACCCTAATCGGTCTTGGATCAAATTGATCCACCAATCGATTATGATAATGAAATTAACCATATGGCTTTTAATCCCTGCATAAAAACGAGTTTGTTGATATGTTCAATTACCTGTTTTGTTGTTCAAATCGTCAAGAGAAATCGAAGAACAGGTCGCGGCCGGGGGAGGATTCAAACGATGATCAAACGTGGATGAAAATGAAATTAACTTCACAGGAAGTCTCCAATAACCCTAATGATCAAAAGCCCTCTATTGGTGTCGTGAAATAGAACTCAGAAGGTGGAAATCGAATAAGTTGCAGGTCCGAACGAAGATGATAATCGAATAGTGTGATTTCGTGTGTTTCAGGTGCAATTCAATGTACCATTAGTTTAGGAATCTTATAGTCGATCGATTGAATTAATTTAATTGAATTATTGTGATGTTTAGTGCGTGCTCGTAGTGGGTGTCGGCCGAAAGTTTCGGTCGAGTGGAAAACACAATAATTCGACACCATTATTCCAATTTCGAGGCCCCACGAGTTCGAAACTCCCACTCAAATGTGTCGGGAGCTTTTGATTGATAAAAAACCGTGTATATTTGGCGTTTAGAGGGTCGCCGGAGCCGCTGGAATAGTCGCCGGAGAAAACCGACGGGGACGCGGGCGGTGGGTTGGGATTTTAAAACAATTTACACAATTGGTCCCTTGACTTTCCAGGGTTTATTATTTCATGTATAAAGTTTTAAATTAAGTTTCAAAATTGACAAAACTGCCCCCGGACTTATTAATTCCGAATTTAATAAATTTTTATAAATTATTATTATTAATAACAATATTATTATTATCATTATTATTGTTATTATTATTTTTAACAATATTATTATTGTTATTGTTATTATTATTATTATTGTTGTTATTTATATTTTTATTTTTAATAATATTATTATTAAATACTAATAAAAATATAAAAACAAATTTGTATAATCACACAAATACTAGATTTGTATATATATAAATCATGAAATTTTCCGAGTTGTCACATCATCCCCCTGTTACAGGAATTTTCGTCCCGAAAATTAAGAAGTACTGGCAACATTCTTGAACAGGTTAGGATACTTGCGCATCATTTCGTCCTCTCGTTCCCAAGTGAACTCTGGACCACGCCGGGAGTTCCACCGAACTCTGACAATCGGAATCTTGCTATGCTTAAGTTGTTTAACTTCTTTATCCATGATTTCAACTGGTTCCTCGATAAACCTGAGTTTCTCATCTACTTGCAGTTCCTCTAAAGGCACAACAAGTGATTCATCGGATAAACACTTTCTTAGATTAGATACGTGAAAAACATTATGCACACCACCAAGTTCAGCAGGTAGATTTAATTCATAGGCTACTGGGCTGATCCTTCTGACAATTTCAAAAGGCCCCACATAGCGAGGGTTCAATTTCTCCCATTTCCCAAAGCGTATAACTCCCTTCCAGGGGGATACCTTTAGCAAAACTTTATCTCCTTCCTGAAATTCTAGTGGCTTGCGGCGTTTATCTGCATAGCTTTTCTGGCGATCCCTGGCAGCAGCCATGCGTTCTCTTATCTGGACAATTTTCTCATGAGTTTCAAAGATCAACTTCGGACCAGTAAGTTGACTATCTCCAACTTCTGCCCAGCAAAGCGGTGATCTACATTTACGTCCATATAAGGCCTCGAATGGTTTCGCCTTGATGCTCGCATGATAGCTATTGTTATATGAGAACTCCACCAAAGGTAAATGACCTTCCCAGTTCTTTCCAAAGTCAATAACACAAGCCCTAAGCATATCCTCAAGAGTCTGTATGGTTCTTTCACTTTGACCATCAGTCTGAGGGTGATAGGCTGTGCTCATATCTAAGCGAGTGCCTAGAGCTTTCTGAAGTTTTCCCCAGAAGATTGATGTAAACCGTGCGTCACGATCAGAGATAATAGACACTGGCACTCCGTGTCTAGAGATAATTTCTTTGATGTACACCCTTGCAAGTTTCTCCATCTTGTCTTTCTCACGGGTAGGTATGAAATGAGATGATTTGGTGAGACGGTCAACGATAACCCAAATGGTGTCATTGCCCGTTTGAGATTTGGGTAAACCAGTGACGAAATCCATGGTTATCATTTTCCACTTCCACACGGGAATTTCTGGTTGAGTCAACAAATCCTGAAGGCTTTTGGTATTCGACCTTGACTTTAGAACAGGTCAAACACTTTGAGACATAGGTCGCAATATCTGCCTTCATTCTTGGCCACCGGTAAACAAGCTTTAAGTCGTAATACATCTTATCTGCACCTGGGTGGATAGAGTATCTAGACTTGTGGGCTTCATCCATGATTAAGCTTCTAAGATTCCCGTATAGGGGTACCCAAATCCTTCCTGCTATACAGCGCACTCCATCTGAATGAACTTCAAACTGTTGGTCTAGCCCTCGAAGGTTCTCATCTTTAATGTTCTCTTCTTTCAGGGCTTCAGTCTGAGCATTCAATATTTGTGCCGGTAGGTTGCTTTGAATGGTAAGTTGTAGAGCTCGCACTCTATGAGGTTTCACATGTTCTTTCCTACTCAAAGCATCAGCCATAATATTTGCTTTACCAGGATGGTACTTGATGGCACAATCATAATCGTTTAGTAGTTCAAGCCACCTCCTCTGCCTCATGTTCAGCTCCTTTTGATTATACAGGTGTTGAAGACTCTTGTGGTCGGTATAAATAGTGCACTTAGTACCGTACAAGTAGTGTCTCCATAGTTTAAGAGCAAACACAACTGCTCCCAGTTCTAGATCATGTGTTGCATAATTCTTTTCATGAGCCGTTAACTGTCTTGAGGCATAGGCTATGACTTTGTCGCGTTGTATCAAAACATATCCCAGTCCCTGAACAGAAGCATCACAGTAGACTACAAAGTCTTCAATACCATCGGGTAGGGACAATATAGGTACACTGCATAACTTCTGTTTCGGTGTTTGAAAAGCAGCCTCTTGCTTGAATCCCCAATGATATGCTACTCCCTTTTGGGTAAGCATGGTCAATGGTTGAGCTATCTTGGAGAATCCCTCAATAAATCTCCTATAATAGCCGGCTAGGCCCAGAAATTGTCTAATTTCCGTTGGATTAGAAGGTGTAGGCCAACTTTTGATGGAATCAATTTTAGCTAGGTCTACATGAATTCCATTAGCATCAATCACATGACCAAGGAATTGAACTTCTTTAAGCCAGAAATCACATTTCGAGAACTTAGCATAGAGCTCCTCTCTCTTTAGTAGTTCAAGGACCAATCTCAGATGTTCTTCATGCTCATGCTCATTTTTGGAATAGATCAAGATGTCATCAATGAAGACAATGACAAACTTGTCTAGATAAGGCTTGCATACACGATTCATGAGATCCATGAATACGGCAGGTGCATTTGTTAGCCCAAATGGCATGACTGTGAACTCAAAGTGACCGTATCGAGTTCTGAAAACCGTCTTCATAATATCTTCATCTCTGACTCTCAGCTGATGATAGCCGCTTCTAAGATCTATCTTGGAGTAAATGCTTGAACCTTGTAGTTGGTCGAATAAGTCGTCAATACGTGGCAAGGGATAACGGTTCTTGATTGTCACTTTGTTCAGTTCTCGATAGTCAATACACATCCGGAAGGTTCCGTCTTTCTTCTTCACAAATAACACTAGTGCTCCCCATGGTGACGAGCTAGGTCGGATGAATCCTTTACCAAGGAGTTCCCTAAGCTGGTCAGATAGTTCTTTTAGTTCAGAAGGTGCGAGACGGTATGGTGCCCGAGCTATAGGTGTAGCTCCAGGTACTAACTCGATTAAAAACTCGACCTCTCTTCTAGGGGGCAACCCAGGCAGTTCATCAGGAAACACTTCAGGAAATTCCCTGACGACTGGTACATCTTCAATCTTCCTTTCCTTCTTATCTTTGTCAGTGACCAAGGCTAGGATAGCAGTATGTCCTTTTTGAAGACACTTTTGAGCCTTCAAGTAAGAAATAACTCCCATCACGACACCAGTCTTATCTCCCTCCACACACAGGACTTCATCATTTGGTAGGGGAATGCGAATCATTTGTCTTTACAGATAATTTCTGCGGAGTTTTTGGATAGTCAATCCATACCAACTACCACACCGAAGCTTCCCAAAGTAATGGGCATGAGGTCTATTGGTAGGATATGACCTGATAAATCTAATGTACAATTTTTCAGGATTTGTGATGCCGTCAAGGATTTACCATTTGCTACTTCTACAACATATGGCTCATCTAGGGGTACAGGTTCTACATTTAAGTGCTTATAGAAAGTATTGGATACGAAGCTTCTATCAGCTCCCGTGTCAAATAATACTATAACATAAACATTATTCACCAAAAATTTTCCCATAATAACGTTAGGGTCTTTTAGAGCCTCACCTTTGCCAATCACGAAGGCTCTGCCCTTGGCTGTATCTTTCTTTTCCCCAGTGCAATGTCTAGCAACATGGCCCTTTTCACCACATCTGTAACACGTAACTTCCTTTTTTCCACCATTCTGCTGATTACCATCCCTTTTTCCTTGATCTTGCGTCTTGATTCTACATTCAGGAGTAGTGTGCCCCTTCCTGTTGCATTTGTAGCAAATGATTATAGTACACTTGCCATGGTGACGCTTGCCACACCTCTGACATCTAGGCGGAATGCCCTGATTGTCATGGTGCTTTTTCTGATCTGGCTTCTTGTTTGTACCTTGACTCTCACTTTCTTTAGCATCTTCAAACTTTCTCTTACCTGAGCTCTCAGCAGCAACACCCTTACCCTTGTTTCTTGGTGGTAACTTCCCCTGAGCCACAGCCTCATTAGTCAGCTTGTGAGCTATCCTAATGGCCTGTTGGATTGAAGTTGGGTTGGAGGAAGTGACCATAGATTGAATAACCGGAGACAGTCCACGGATATAGCCTTCAATTCTTCTGTGAGCAGGCTCCATCATATGAGGACACAAAGTTGCGTACTCATGATTTTCGGTGGTATACTTTTCAATTTCAGATCCCACCATTTTGTGGTTCCAGCACTTGGTTTCAAACCTTTGTACTTCTTCCCTCGGGCAGAACTCTTCCATCATCAGTTGTTTGAATTCCTCCCAAGCCATAGCATTGGCTAGTGAGAGAGTAAGTCTTGAAACTTCAGCCTTCCAGAACGAGAGTGCAGCTCCACTCAATGCTCCTGAGGCGTACTTGGTCCTACTCTCATCTGGACATTCAGATATAGCGAAGATGGATTCACATTTCTCAAACCACCTTATGAGCCCAATGGCCCCTTCTGCCCCAGTGAAGATATCTGGTTTGCAGTCTAAGAACTTTTTATACGAATAGTGATGACCATTCTGAGCAGCCTGAGTGGCTAGGGCTGCAGCAACACCTTGATTGACCAAGGCTTGTATTTCTCCAGGAGTCATCCCTATTGGGACAGTTCTTCTAGCGCGTCCTCTACCTCTGCCTCTGCCCGCTGGTGCGTCCATCTATCATGAAATTGTTTGGTGAGAATTCACACCTTGATATATTCAATAGATGCATTTTATATCAAATATTCAAAGTATGGACAATTATTGTAGGATAGATGTGAATTTAAGAAAACTGGGTTTTCCGATTAAATTCGGCAAGGCACGGGTACTAAGGAAACAAGTCTCGCTTTAGGTTAGGACATACGTAGCTTAGATTACCAAATGGAACATATCAAGGTAATTTGACCTATTTGCCTTAAAGACTTGTGTATGACCGCAGTAACTTCACGTGCTACAATAGCAGCAATCTTACGGCCAGAGTTTCTAGACCGTGAACGGATTTGACGAGAAGCCATTCTGAAATATCATTAAGAATTTTCATGGAAATCATGAAAACGACAATCGAGAATTTGGCATAATAGCAATGAGATGTTCCAGGTGTAATCGTTTGATTCGTAAATCAAAGCGAGTACGTTGACTAATCAAAGTATTGGGTCAATCACAACTTTGTTGAAGACATGCGTACCTATAAGCAGATACTCATCCTAAGGGTTCCCAGGTAAGATAAACAGGTCCATCGGTTGATTTGGATTTATATGAATACCTTGCCTAGACAGAACACCTCGAGATACAGGCATCACGCTCTTCCAGCATTACATGTTTCAAGTTGTAAGACACAGACTTTGATGAATTTGAAAACCACGATTAATGATTCAAAGCTCTTTTTGAAAACCATTTGATTTAGGCACGCAATGCCTTGAATGTGATTTAAGATTCGTGTGTGTATTGATAAGAATCAGGGTATAAGATGAATCACATAAGGCATATAACTTCTTAGTCCTAATCAATCTCTAACTAAGAAAGTTCACTTTGTGCAACTATTGTGTGTGGCTATAGGCTAGATGCAATTCCTAACTCAGTATAACCAATGGCTCTGATACCAATCTGTCACACCCTCAAATTCCGGGTCTGGAATCTATCACGAAGGGGTGAACAAACAGGATCGAACACAGTAGTTACACATGAGATACAAATATCTATATGATGGTTTTTAGATAATCATTACAATAATGTTCAGAGTAATATTATGCGTAGCGGAAGTAAATATAGATTGTTTCATGACAACATGTCTTAATCATATTTCAGATAATAATCAATAGGTATCTTGAGCTCTTATATGATCCTACGTGCATGTCCATAAGCTCCTAGTAGATACCTGAGAATACATGTAAACCAAGTGTCAACACAGGGTTGGTGAGTTCATAGGTAAGTAAAACATTATGATAAATCATCAATTATCATCAATTAAGATTTACTGTAATAGTGTGAGTTTAATTTACTCACCGGTATATGAATAGCCTGTCAGAACCCTTTTTAATAAGGTGAACCCGCTATCCCACATACCCACTACGTACAAGCCCAACAAATCCTTCACATAGGATTTGTCCATGTATCATAGTTTAATATCCTTTTCATGTGTATATTATGTTATTTATAATAATCCGAAATCAGAGGGAGCAAATCCTCCTTTACATTTATCCTCATATGGGTTGTAAATGGAACTACAATGGCAAACTTTATATAGTGCACATCTGCCTTCTCACACCAGAACAAGTCATCCCGAATGACAATAAGATCTTTATGCATCTTGGTAAGGACCACATGTCCAAACCTTTGTGGGGGTAAGTCACTCCCCGATAGTACTATCCAAAAGATCCCTGCTAGTTTATAGTCCAGTTTACAGAGAAGGATTTTCATTATAACCATATGTAATCATAAATGTGATCCAATTATTATTTAACATAATACATAAAAATAATTGTAAATTTAATTACAACATGTATTCCAGCCCCAAAATATTTAAATGATTAAAAAGGGGAATAGTTATGAACTCACCTCAGTCCTTGTGTGGTGTTGACAAGCTAGTAAATTCCTACTAAGGAATTATGTTTCACGTAAGCAAACAGATACAAATCCAAAACCTAAATAAGTTAGATCTTAAACCTGGTGTTCAGTTGATCTAGGGTTTGGTTTTCTAGGATTTGTTATAAACATATAATTAAATCATTTAATTATTTTTGTCAATTCTTTAATAACTAAAGATTTATATTTTATAAAATTTAATTAATTTAATAATGATTTTAACATATCATTATATTCTAAATAAATTGTAGATATTATTTAAACATGTAAGTTTATATTTAATTTTGTAAGATTTTATAATTTAGTTTATAAAATCTAATTTGTGTTATCATGTTTAAAACACAAATAGAATACTTTAATATTTCATAATTTAATTTATAAAATCTAATTGTAAGATTTATAAATTGACACAAATTGTCTAAACATTAGATTTATATGATAATATTATTTTAATTGAACATATAAATAATAACATATTTACATGATAAACATAATATAATTTATCGAATTATTAATTATGTTCAATAATTAATAATTATAACATAATGGATTATGTTCAATAAATAATATAAATTATCTAATTATTAATTATGTTATCCATATTTATAAATAATAAATTAATAATTTAAATTGTTATTTAGGGTCTTATTCTTATAAAAATAATATTTTATAACATTTGTAATAAGTAAATAAATAAATAAATAAGGTTTTTAAAGAAATAATTTTCCAGAAAATAATTATATAACCCCTAAAATAAACAAAGTTTATAAAAATTATTTTTATAATTTTTAATAATTTTTCTGTATTTTTAAAAGGCCAAAAAGGCTTTTAAAAATAATAAGTTGGTGGCCGGGTTCGAACCCGCGACCACACACCCACACTCCCACACCGTAACCAGTGAACCAAAGGCACAAGGCCGCGATAGAAGTCCCTTCCGAATTTCTTTAAATAGATTAAACCCCTTTTTCCCCAAATCATAAACCCTAATCGGTCTTGGATCAAATTGATCCATCAATCGATTATGATAATGAAATTAACCATAGGGCTTTTAATCCCTGCATAAAAACGAGTTTGTTGATATGTTCAATTACCTGTTTCGTTGTTCAAATCGTCAAGAGAAATCGAAGAACAGGTCGCGGCCTGGGGAGGATTCAAACGATGATCAAACGTGGATGAAAATGAAATTAACTTCATAGGAAGTCTCCAATAACCCTAATGATCAAAAGCCCTCTATTGGTGTCGTGAAATAGAACTCAGAAGGTGGAAATCGAATAAGTTGCAGGTCCGAACGAAGATGATAATCGAATAGTGTGATTTCGTGTGTTTCAGGTGCAATTCAATGTACCATTAGTTTAGGAATCTTATAGTCGATCGATTGAATTAATTTAATTGAATTATTATGATGTTTAGTGCGTGCTCGTAGTGGGTGTCGTTCGAAAGTTTCGGTCGAGTGGAAAACACAATAATTCGACACCATTATTCCAATTTCGAGGCCCCACGAGTTCGAAACTCCCACTCAAATGTGTCGGGAGCTTTTGATTGATGAAAAACCGTGTATATTTGGCGTTTAGAGGGTCGCCGGAGCCGCCGGAATAGTCGCCGGAGAAAACCGACGGGGACGCGGGCGGTGGGTTGGGATTTTAAAACAATTTACACAATTGGTCCCTTGACTTTCCAGGGTTTATTATTTCATGTATAAAGTTTTAAATTAAGTTTCAAAATTGGCAAAACTGCCCCCGGACTTATTAAATCCAGATTTAATAAATTTTTATAAATTATTATTATTAATAACAATATTATTATTATCATTATTATTGTTATTATTATTTTTAACAATATTATTATTGTTATTGTTATTATTATTATTATTGTTGTTATTTATATTTTTATTTTTAATAATATTATTATTAAATACTAATAAAAATATAAAAACAAATTTGTATAATCGCACAAATACTAGATTTGTATATATATAAATCATGAAATTTTCCAAGTTGTCACATCATCCCCCTGTTACAGGAATTTTCGTCCCGAAAATTAAGAAGTACTGGCAACATTCTTGAACAGTTAGGATACTTGCGCATCATTTCGTCCTCTCATTCCCAAGTGAACTCTGGACCACGCCGGGAGTTCCACCGAACTCTGACAATCGGAATCTTGCTATGCTTAAGTTGTTTAACTTCTTTATCCATGATTTCAACTGGTTCCTCGATAAACCTGAGTTTCTTATCTACTTGCAGTTCCTCTAAAGGCACAACAAGTGATTCATCGGATAAACACTTTCTTAGATTAGATACGTGAAAAAATTATGCACACCACCAAGTTTAGCAGATAGATTTAATTCATAGGCTACTGGGCTGATCCTTCTGACAATTTCAAAAGGCCCCACATAGCGAGGGTTCAATTTCTCCCATTTCCCAAAGCGTATAACTCCCTTCTGACAATTTCCAAGGTTTATTATTTCATGTAAAGTTTTAAATTAAGTTTCAAAATTGGCAAAACTGCCCCCTGGACTTATTAAATCCGAATTTAATAAATTTTATAAATTATTATTATTAATAACAATATTATTATTATCATTATTATTGTTATTATTATTTTTAACAATATTATTATTGTTATTGTTATTATTATTATTATTGTTGTTATTTATATTTTTATTTTTAATAATATTATTATTAAATACTAATAAAAATATAAAAACAAATTTGTATAATCACACAAATACTAGATTTGTATATATATAAATCATGAAATTTTCCGAGTTGTCACAGTATCTCCACTGACTTCGGTCCGGCCCCGTTTAGGTTCTTTAGTTCATGGCTTCAGATGCAGGGCTTTGATGAAATTATTGAAAAGCTGTGCAATTCATTCCGATTTGTGGGGGAGGTGGATAAAAAGCTTGCTGTTAAACTAAGATGGCTGAAATCTGGTATTAAAATATGGCTAAAAGAGCAAAAAGCAAAGGAGGAGATTAAACTGAAAAATTTAAAAGCACAATTAGGGTATCTTGACTCACTTGCTGAGGCAAACCTATTACCCACCAACCAAGTTAATACAAGGGCGGAAGTTGCAAAGGAGCTCAAACTCATCCAAAAAGGAAAAAGAAGACATGAAAGAGAAATCTAGAATTAAGTGGGCACTTGAGGGCGATGAGAACTCAAAATTCTTTCATGGCATGGTTAATTCGAATATTGCATCCAAGAGAATAAATGGGTTATTGATTGATGGCATTTGGGTTACGGATCCAATAATAATGAAAAAGAATGTACTTGATTTCATTGAGGAAAAATATGATTCCAAAACCACTACAAAACCGCAGTTCATTATCCCAAACCTCAAGAAGCTCTCGGATGACCAAGCTAGACAATTGATTCAACCGTTCTCACGGGCGGATGTCAGAGCGGCTGTATGGGAGTGTGATGGGAGCAAAGCTCCGGACCGGATGGTTTCAATTTCTGTTTTATAAGAAAATATTGGAACCTGCTGGAAGGAGATTTTTATGAACTAATGGAGCAATTTCATCAGAAAGAGTCACTTAGTAAAGGCTGTCTATCCTCCTTCATTGCTCTTATTCCAAAAACTAAAGATCCTCTCACCCCGAAAGACTTTAGACCAATAAGTCTAATTAGAGTAATAAACAAAGTTATATCAAAAGTGCTCCTTCAAAGATTGAAAGGTGTAATTGGTTGCTTGATATCGGAGGAACAATCCGCCTATGTTGCAAAAAGATCCATTTTGGAAGGCCCTCTAATTATAAATGAGCTCGTGTCTTGGCTCAAGAAAACCAAATCTGAAGGGATGATTCTAAAGCTAGATATTGCTAAAGCGTTTGATACTCTTGACTGGTCTTTTTTGGACCATATGCTTTTACAAATGAACTTCCCGTTAACATGGAGATTGTGGATTCAGTCTATTCTTACGGCAAGCAAGGCCTCGGTATTGATTAATGGAAGTCTGACTCATGAATTCGAATGTAAGAGGGGATTAAGACAAGGTGATCCTCTATCACCTTTCTTGTTTATCCTTGCAATGGAAGCGTGGTCTTGTATAGTCAAGAAAGTTGCTTCAGTGGGTCTGTTTGAAGGCATTAGGCTGCCGAATAATGGTCCTGAAATCACACACTTCCTTTTCGCAGACGATGTCATTATCATTGGAAAGTGGAGTGAAAGGGGCGTCCGAAACATTGTAAGGCTTTTAAGGGGTTTTTTCCTACTATCGGGTCTCAAGGTGAACCTAATTAAATCTTCAATCTATGGGATCAACAAAAGAAATGAAGACGTCACATCCATTGCCTCAATACTTCACTGTAAAGCCGATTGTCTTCCTTTTTTGTATCTTGGTCTAAAAGTGGGTGCAAATATGAACCTTGTCAAAAACTGGTCCCCGGTCATTGACATTTTCAGATCAAGATTATCAATTGGAAAGCGAAATCATTGTCCATTGGGGGAAGACTTACTCTTATAAAATCGGTTCTTGAATCACTTCCCACCTACTACTTCTCTCTTTACCGTGCTCCGGCCCAAGTCATTAACACTTTGGAAGGAATAAGAATGAACTTTTTGTGGGGTGGTGACAGTCATAGCAGGATAATACATTGGGTTGCACGAGAGAGAATTGCTCTACCAAAAGACAAAGACGGTTTGGGTATTACACCATTAAAACAATCAAACATGGCCATGCTATCAAAATGGTGGTGGAAGTTTCGAAATGATAAACACTCGTTATGGTGGAACGTAATATGGGCTATCCATCATAACTCGAGATCTTGGAACCCAATTCCCGCAAAAATAATCGTCCCGGGTGTCTGGAAAAACATCTACAAATTGGCGAGGACTTCCAAGGGATGGACATCAACCTAAACTGCATGCTTTTGGGGATCTTGGGAAAAGGAGACAGCATCAGATTCTGGATTGATCGATGGGTGGCGGAGGTACCATTGAAAGATAAATACCCGAAGCTATTTGCCCTTGAACATTCAAAAACGTTCTGGTCAATGAATGTTTTAGGATGCTCAATAATAAAATCGTATGGGTTTGGAGGTAGAGGAGAGAAATTGAACCAGGTCAAGAGAGGATTGAGATTGATCACTTAATGATGAGGTTGTTAACAGTGGAACCATCGGACTGCAAAGATTCATGGAGTTGGTGTGATTTAGAGGTAAAGGAATTCTCCTCATCTTATATAAAAGCCATCCTTGCAGATAAAAGCATTCATGGTGAATATTACAAATTTCCTTGGAATTGTTCGGTGCCAAGAAAAGTTAATATATTCAACTGGAGGGTTGAATTGAATAGACTACCCACTCTTGATTCACTCATTCGCAGAAATGTCGCAGTTGAATCAGCAAATTGTGTTCTATGCGGCGTGGAGGAGGAATCGGTTGCTCACGTGTTTACGTCCTGTGCCTTCTCAGTTAAGATCTGGGAGACCGTAAGTTTGGCCTGCAACATTGGCCATGTATATGCCTTCTCTTTTCGTGATCTAATGGATAGTCCTTATATACTCAAGGGGGATGATTCATTCAAGAAAGCGATTCATCCTATATTCATGGTCACCACTTGGAGCATATGGAAACATAGGAATGAAATTATTTTCAAGAAGGCAAATCGGTCGATCAACAAGGTGAGAAGCGAGATCAAGGTGGCGGTCTCATTGTGGTTAAAAGTAAGGTGTAAACGAAATGAACCATTGGTAGTTGAAAAATTTCTTCTAGATCCGGGTTGAGTTGTTGTTATACTTAATTTACTTTGCTCTTATATTTAATATGTATTGTATGTTTCCGGGGTTTTTAGTTACTTGCTAGCCCCTTTTATTAATATCTATTCGCCGTTCAAAAAAAATTAACAATATATATTGGTCTTTTAAAAGTCTATATTGTTGTCAAACATCATTAATTGCTTACTGGTTCCTACGTATTATTTTAGTAATCGATCTTAGCTGTTACAAGACGTTGATCTACTGTTTCAATAAGCACGAAACCACTTGCAATTTCTATTACATTAACCTAGGCTGTTGACTTTAAGATTGATTGCTATTAGAAATCAAGTCTGGTTTTTAACACAACCAAAATTCAAAATTCAAATTCTGTAAGTTGTGGAGTGTTAATCCTTGAAATTGTAGAAATTAAGGTGTTTAATTTCAAGTGTTTGAGGATTCTAATCTTGTTTGGAACTTTGGTGAAGATTTAATAGTAAGTTTAGAGGGTGTGTGAGTTAGTTGTTTTTAAACGACTATTTAGATTACTGACAGACTACTGGCCCACCTGATCATTTTCATTACTCGAGTACGGAACCTTTAAGCACTAGATTGGCGTGTCCCTGAAGTGGAGTTTGTATATCAGCCCATCTTCATTAGTGCCGAACTTGAAATCAACCTCAAGAGAAAACTCACATTAAGTGAGAAAATTCTCTTGCTCAACCTGAAACCCTTTTATTTTTTTCATAAGTTAGACTTGAACCCAAAACATGACGTTTTAATGAAGTATTAAATAGCTCAACTCAACCACTCAAGGTGTATCATGAGTTGCATTGTCAACATGCATACAGTGATACAGATGTGAACGCTTAAAAAATAGTCTAACTAATGAATTAATATAACAGGCCGGCCAAATGAATTAATATAACAGGCCAAATGAATTAAGCACTTTCATATGATGAACCGATTAGCCTCGACATCCAAGTCTAAAACCTTAGGCCCGGTGCAGCATGAAATTCGCATTCCAGTTCCTTCGTATGGCAACACAAGACCATTGAAAGCGGATCGATCTTTAATCGAGGGTAATTTCTGTTTAATGCTAGTTAATTTTACATCCAAACGAGGTAATTCCTGTGCACTAGATTTACCAAAATAAATTAAATTACACTACGTTTTGCTATTAATTTATTTGGTAGAAATTCCCTAAAAGCAAAATCGCAGCATGCTTGGTTTATTATGCTGTACCATGCTAGTTTTGATTTCTCTATACTGTACAGTGTTCTAGATTTTAAGCTTTGAAACCAAATTGAAGTATTCAAATTGGCCATAACGCTTATTTTTTATAATTTTTTTCTTTTGAACTATTTGCATTGGAATTACATTAAAGGACCCGGAGAATATTACATAAAATTTGGTGCCCCCCTATATCAGGCATCCATTAGGTGTGATTGGAAAGCCGCCCTACTCATTCTTGAGAAGAACCAGAGTTGGTATGGTATAGCCTCACTGACAATGGAGAAACAGCACTACACGTGGCGGCATCAGTAAAAGGAAGTAAACGTGTGGAGATGTTTGTGAGAAATCTGGTTCAAATGATGGAAAGCACAGACTTAGAAATTGTAAATAACAACTCGAACACCGCCTTATGTTTAGCAGCTGCATCTGGAAACCTTGAAACGGTTCGGATTTTGTTGGAAAAAGTCCCTAGAGGGGAACAAATAATAATGCCATTGTGTACGGCTGCCTTGTTTGGAAACTATGACGTGGTGTCGTATCTTTACGAAAAATCAAACTACTTGCGCGATGATGGTTGGGATTCTCAGAGTCGTGGTTGGCTTCTTGAGAAATGTGTGGAGGCTGATATGTTCGGTAACAATAAGGTGGTGTTTGTTTTTTAAGAAAACCTCTTCCCCACCTCTTCATCTGCGCGCATGCAGACGCGGGAAGAGGTTTTGAGTGCGCAGACTGTTTGTTTTTTAGAAGACGTTTCATTAAAAAACGTCTGCGCGAGGTCTTCTTGGTGCAGACATGGACTAGTGTCTTCATACGGGAAGAGGTTTCATCAAACTCTTCTCCCCAATTTCAAAACACAAAACACAAAACACTTCCTCCCACCTTCACTCACACAAATGGCTGATGAAGCACACTACCCATCCGCGGTGACTCCCCCACCGCCAAACGCCAAGTACGAAGACGCCGGACCTCCGCCTCCGCCGTCCTCCGGCGCCGGAGACTTTTTACCCCGACGGAGTTCGAAGGAATTTCGATTCAAAAACAGTTCTGATGGTGTGGAAGATTATGGGATTCATGGGTCTAGTGTTTCTCCGGAGAAAAGCAGCAAACTTTCATGGAATTTGAAGGATAATTGTGAACTGAATGATGGATTGGATGTTACTAGGGTTTGTTTGAGCTCTGGTAGCGTTGGTAAACGGTTAACCGAAGAAACGAATGGGGATTCGTTGAATTCGAGTGCAATTACCAGTTTGAATGCTGATAGGAGTGTTAATGATCGGTCTGTTACAGTTGATTCGTCGAATTCTGGTTCGAATTTGCTTTTCGCGTTGGTTCGACTAAATGATTTGAAGAAAAAACTGAAGCAAGCAGTCGAGTGGCCTTTAAAACATTCTGTAGCATTTTCAAGGTTGGGTGTGTCGCCTATCAGGGGATCCTTCTTCATGGACCTCCAGGATGCTCAAAAACTACTCTTGCTAAAGCAGCTGCTAATGCTGCTCAATCCTTTATGTCTGCTTCTTTATTGGTTCCTTCTTTATGTCTGCAAATGGGATGGGGGTTGCTGTGGTCTGCTTTTGTTGGTTCCGTTTTGAGATTATTGGAACCCATTAACAAGATTCAAAGTTTTATCAGCAAAATATAATATATTTTTTATTATTTTCTTTTATTTAAAACGAACATATCATGCTTCGGAAGTTCTCAAAATAAACAGACAAAGTTCAAGCTTCGGAAGTTTTAAAGAAGTTGAATTATTTGGAAAATAAATTTATGAATATTATTATAGTGTTGTATGATTTTTTATTTATATTTTAATGTATTTCTATGACTTTTATTTATATATTAATGTATAGTTGTTTTAAAGTTTACAAAATAAATTTAGTTTAATTACAGAATATTTCATCATTCTGCAGATGTTAAACAAAACAAACAGTCTTTTTCTTGCAGACTGCAGACATTTGGTCCACCTCTTCTGCTGCAGATGTCTGCAGATGTGGTCCGCAGACTGCAGACGTTTTCCTGCATAAAAAACAAACAGCACCTAACACTCTTTATGGTTTATGTTTTGCATAATTTTAATTTCATTCTATCTGTCAACCACACGTACAATTTCATTGTAGATGTGGCCCTGAAGATACTGAAAAGTTATCCACAACTTGGAAGTGGGAGTGTACTTGGAATTCTGGCTCGAAAGCCTGAGGCTTTTCCTGAAATTAGAAAATTAATATCTTCCAAAAAAGCATTCATTCAGGTAAACATCTCTACTCCTTGATAGTTGTTATAACTTAATATATACTATATATTTATGTTACAAGTAATATATAAGCTTCTTGATCTAAAGAAAATGATACCACCTAAAGTTAACCATCATAACATAAGATCTACACCAAACTAAACTGAAACTCAAATCATGCCTGTAATTTTTTTAGTCTAACCTACTTCTAATTATACACAACAACTAATTTACGCTAACCCCTAATTTAGTCTAACCTACTTCTTGCTAGGCGAGGCTTGAACCCTTGACTTTAAGGGAGTTTCACCACTCTAACTCTAAATTGTTTTGCATTAAACCGGCCCAACGTACCTCCCACTCCAGCTTGGCATCATATATTTGACCTTTTTCTGATTGTGTTTTTTTAGTTTTCCGATTAATCGGTTTAAAGGTGAGGGCTATTGAAAAGGAAAGTACAGCAATGCAACTACTAAAATTCATTTGGGAAGATATTGCTAAAAAGCCTAGGGAAGAAATTTATGCAATTCTCACAGGTTCACTTAGTTTGGACGAGCAGAGGAGTTTTCAAATACTTTTTACTGCCGCAGAAATGGGCAATACAAAATTCCTAGTTGAGCTCGTACGTCAATATCCAGATCTGATGTTGAAGAGAAATGATCAAAATCAACTATAATTCACATTGCTATTGAACACCGTCACGAGAGTATCTATAACCTATTGTATGAGATAGGTGCAATGAAGGATTTGATAATTGCTCTTAAGGATGACAATGGGAACAATATGTTACACTTAGTTGCAAAGAGTACTAAGACACAACTTGTGAATTTGTCCGGAGCTGCACTAACAATGCAGAGCGAGCTACTGTGGTTCCAGGTACATATATTTCTCTCCAAATTCTTACATCCTTTTCTTTCACAGCGACAGGAGTGTTCTATATATATATGTAAGGAAAGTAGTGTTAACTTTTTCTAGTTTGTTTGTGTTATAGGAAGTAAAGTGTATGATCCCTTTAATATATAGAGAACAAAGGAACAAAGATGGTCTAACACCACATGAGTTATTCACAATGGAACACAAAGATCTTGTTAAAGAAGGTGAGCGTTGGACAAAAGACGCAATTAATTATTGTGTGGTTGTTGCCGCCCTTATTGCCACGGTAACATTTGCAGCAGCCATTACCATTCCAGGTGGATTTAATCAAGACAATGGTATTCCTATCTTCTATCAAAACCAACTTTTGTTGTCTTTATAGTGGCAGATGCCATATCCCTGTTCTCATCATCAACTTCCATACTCATATTCTTATCCATCATCACATCTCGTTTTGCCGAACATGATTTTTTGGAATCATTACCCAAAAAGTTGGGGCTAGGTTTATCAAATCTTTTTCTCTCTGTAGCAACCATGATGGTATCTTTTTGTGTCAGCTTCTTCATAATATATCATAATGAAATGCAATGGATCCCTATCTTTGTTAGTGTCTTTGGTTCAATGCCTGTCCTCATGTACATATTGATGCAATATCGTCTTTTAGGTGATATAGTTCGCTCAACATATGGTTCAAGGTACCTCTTTAAACCAAAGAAACAAAGTCTGTTCTAGTAAACCCGAGGGTTTGATTGATCTAACCACTGTTATTCTCGGATTGTAATCAGTTTTCAAGAGACGGTTGTAAGTTCAAATCATGTAGAATAATTTGTTGAACATACAATCAAGGCGTATTGTTCTCATCTGGCAATAATTGTGGTTGTTTAATTCATAACAACATGTACTTGCATCAATGTATAGTGGGCTTTGTTTTAATTTTGATATAATACCCTTTGTTAAAACTAACATGTCTGTTTATAGCTATTCCTGGAAATAACCAAATGATCGTTGATTTTCAGTTAGTTGATTATCTCAAAGGATTCTTATCTAATCACATAAAGAGTAAATTTGTTAACTTTAATGTATCACTGTATTGGGGTTATTGCTTCAAAGCAAATGGGGTCTTCAGTTCCGGTTATGGAGAACTTAAGTTGGGTCTAGTCTGTTAAGACAAAAACACTATGCGTGTCAAGACAAGAGGGGTATTCTGCGATCAGCCTCCGATGTGAAAAGCAGTAAATAGTTCTCTAGGGCAAACTAATAAAAGAGGATGATGTTACCTTTGGCAATCTTGCGGAGTATTTATAGTGGCAATCTTTTCAAGGTGAATATATATAGGGGTTCCTCTCTTTTTCCTTTCCTAGAAGTATGGAAAGGTTATTTTGTGTATGAGCGACATTGGGTTCGCTAAGGTTTCCTTTAGGATTCAAGTTATTGGCTTTGGTGTTCTAAGGAAGGAGGCTTCGTACTGGCACTATTTCCTTCGCTTACTGTTAGGCTTTCCATAGAGTTTGACCTACCCGTGTGGTATTTTTTTATTATCTGGATTTCTTTGGCTAGCTTGTGTTATCTTTGCCCTTATACAGATTTCATTGGTTAGCTTGTTATATCTCAATACTGGTTTTATCACCCTTGCGATGCTCCTAGCGGATGAACATGGCTCATTCCTTGTTTTGTGCTGATAGATCTCATGCTAGCTCTTTTCCCACTTCTCTAAGAGAGGTATCATTTATTGCAAGAGAAGGAAGACATTTCATCACTACTGTGTAAAATGACTCATTGAAAAAATCTTAAGTAATCATTTGTAACACTCGGCCACTCATACCATCAATATTGTTCTCTTTGCCCATAAAGAGCTCACGGTTTGCTTTTGGTTGCTCGGTGAAAACTTCCTAGGGAGGTCACCCATCCCTAGATTGTTGTCATCATCTGAGTACGCTTAAGTGTGAAATTCTCCTCTCATCCACAGCCAATGCGTCAAAACATGTTGGTGATTTTAGAGGCAAAACATTTCTTATAAACCAAGAATCTTTCTTATCCACAGCCGATATAAGATTTGCCTAGAGAGTTACAATCACACCCTCTCCTTTTGGAATCATCGTCCACTATGAGTTCCCCCACTATCCCATCTATGGATGTGAGATTGCCTAAAGTGTCCCTCTAAACACCCCCGGGACTCACCATCCATGATGAGGTTTGCCACGCCATCCCGAATGACACAGGAGTGGATCTTATACCATTTGTAACAACCCAAATACCGTACCAGATATTGTCCACTTTGGCAATGGCACATCCTTAGACGCACACGTACAGACATTCTTAACAATCATAACATACATAAATAAGTAAATATCTTGCATGACAAAATCATTCAAGTATAGCAATTAAAAATGAATTTAGCACAACCACAACTTAGTATTCAAATATCAAACTTTGATATAATAAATTGTAAATACGTCTACATAATTAATCAAACATCAAAATTCAAATATGTTAGTCGGATGGGAACAACCTTTCCTATCTAGTGCAAAGTACGTAAAATGTCAAACAAACGAATGAAAAACGAAGTAGAATCAGTGAGACACAACAGATTTAGCGTTGTCCTCATGCTCCTCTTTCGACTTCTATTTTGGATCTTTCTCTTGGACTTCCTCCTCGGGTTCTGGTTCCACAACATTCATTGCATTTTTGTCCTTTAACTTCCTCAACTCGTAGTATGGTAGTTATTATGGTCACCTCATGTCCATCCACACGCTCTGTCAAGGCCGCCACTCCATTAGCCAGGGTATTGTGACTCCTGGCTGATTCCTTGCCTCGTTCCTCGCTTGTCATGATCTTCTTCAAAGCTTGCTTCAGACATTGCCTAATGATTGCATTATCGTCCAGAAGTCTTCTGATAAGCTGCCTCTCAGTGTATATACAGTGGCCTGTAAGGTGGCTACAAAATGCTCAACAGAACAGGGAGGGGAGGTAGAGTAGCAGGGGAGGTAACGTAGAAGCGGATCTAGTCCGAGGCGTAGATTCAGCAAGAGGTGGAACGTTCTCCTTCTAAAGCAATATGGTCAAGTACTAAGGATAATATACCTAGTATCGGGATGAAGAATGATGAGGTAAGGCAAATGGTTGATCGTAATCACCTCATCGTAACCCGAAGCGACCCTAGGCCACTTGCACTGAAGTGATATTGTCCGCTTTGGTAGCAGCACGTCCTTAGACATTCACCCTTACTGTTTTAATATGTGTCTGATAGGGAAGGAATCCAATTTCATAAAAGGAAACTTTCGTTCCACTTCCCAACTGATGTGGGATGTCACATTATTAAGAAACATTACGCAAGAACACCATACATATTAGAATAAAGACTTAAAATATATTATATTTGATTTAACTTGGTTTTTCATAAACATTATATTGAGATTTATATAAGAATAAGGTAAATATATATTATATTTAACACGTCTTTTTTATAAAATTTATATTAAAACTTAGATAAATATAAACATATCAAGACGGTATATTTGAAATCTAAAAGTATATTATACTTTGGACTTATAAGAGTAAATGAATGTAATTTAATTATAATGATTAAACAATATAAAAACTTAAAATAAAAAAGAACTTAAAAGAAAAATAGGTGGCATAATAAAATCTAGAATTATGAAATAAAAAGAATTCAACAACTTAATTGTTACCAGGGAATTGGCCGCAGGTTTGGAACATGCGTCTTTACTTAGATTTAAGGTTGATGGTCGAATCACACAAGTTGGACATTCTTTGTATATAATATGAAATGGTGATGTTATATATATGTTATTATAATTTTTTTACTTATTATACCTCTCTTTCTAACTTGTAAAATAGTTAATTTTTTCCTTTTAGGTTTTTTTTATCATATAATCCCTTAATTTATTAAACTATTTTTTAACTATTATATATTTATTTACTACTTTTAGTCTGTACATTTTTGTCTTTTATTATATTTATTTGTAGTAAAAAAGCCAAAAATAGAAAATAAACGAAAACCAAATCGTATTCTGTAACCGTAAAAGTTGAATCAAATCGTATATTCGATTTCATTTTGCTTAACGGTTACATAAAATTTCGCTTATTCGTTTCGCCTATCCGTATAAACCGAATAATAAACGGTTTGACAGTATTAATCAGATAACCGAACTGAATAAATCGATTCAAACGGTTTAATCGATTGAATTAGATTCCTTTATGTCTATTTTCATTTCTAAAAGATATCTTTAAAGTTCTTTTTTCTAACTTCAGAAATTATTATATTAATTTTTCAATAGAAAATTTGTATTTTTAAATATATTTTTATATCATTATATAAAAAGAGTTTTGAAACTTATTTAAAAGAGTTAATTACAAGATTGGTCCCTGTAGTATGTTTATATTATAGTATTATTATTAATTTTTAAGAAATACATCATTAGTCCTATTGTTTACCAAAGTGTAACACTAACTTTTATTAAGTTTCTCTAGTTAAGTGAAGGTGAAAAACTAAAGGGCTGTTTGATTACACTGACTCAGTAAGATCTGACTGAGTCAGAAGCTGACCCAGTAAGATGTTCTGACTGGGTATGCGTCTGACTGAAACTTGGTTGTTTGATTCGGTATATGACTGACTCAAAAACCGTCTCAGCAAATCACCTTATATATAAATCACCTTTAACCAAATCACCAATCTCATCTTCATCCATCTTCTTCACCGCCTCTTCCACCCACCACCCACCTACAGCATCACCGCCACCACCTCCGGCATCACCGCCACCACCTCCGGCATCACCGCCACCACCTCCGGCATCACCGCCACCACCTCCGGCATCACCGCCACCACCTCCGCATCACCGCCACCACCTCCGGCATCACGCCACCACCTCCGCATCACCGCCACCACCTCGGCATCACCGCCACCACCTCCGGCATCACCGCCACCACCTCCGGCATCACCGCCACCACCTCCGGCATCACCGCCACACCTCCGGCATCACCGCCACCACCTCCGGCATCACCGCCACCACCTCCGGCATCACCGCCACCACCTCCGGCATCACCGCCACACCTCCGGCATCACCGCCACCACCTCCGGCATCACCGCCACCACCTCCGGCATCACCGCCACACCTCCGGCATCACCGCCACCACCTCCGGCATCACCGCCACCACCTCCGGCATCACCGCCACCACCTCCGGCATCACCGCCACCACCTCCGGCATCACCGCCACCACCTCGGCATCACCGCCACCACCTCCGGCATCACCGCCACCACCTCCGGCATCACCGCCACCACCTCCGGCATCACCGCCACCACCTCCGGCATCACCGCACCACCTCCGGCATCACCGCCACCACCTCCGGCATCACCGCCACCACCTCCGGCATCACGCCACCACCTCGGCATCACCGCCACCACCTCCGGCATCACCGCCACCACCTCCGGCATCACCGCCACCACCTCCGGCATCACCGCCACCACCTCCGGCATCACCGCCACCACCTCCGGCATCACCGCCACCACCTCCGGCATCATCGCCACCACCTCCAGCATCACCTTGGTCTTGGTCAGACGAAAAGAACCCGGTCAGCATGTTTCAAATCCAGGTCGGGTCAGACCAAAAGGACCCGGTCAGATCTGATTTAAGAGTATCAAACGGGTGACCGGCTGACCTGCTGACCGAGTCAGCGGTCAGCCGGTCAGCGGGTCAGCCAAAACAAACAGCCCCTAAAATAACCTTGAACTAAAAACAAAATACTTAAATACATATAATATGGGTGGGATCCACTTTTTATAATTATATATATACATATATATATATATATATATTATACACACACAAATATACAGGAGTTAACACAATGTTGTCACGACCGGATCGAACCAGCGGTCCGACCGGTTCAACGGAGATCGGTCCGGTGACCGGTCCGGTCAGGGGTGATTCGTTTTTGGATGGTTGAACCGGCCTGTCGTACCGAACCGCTGGTTCGGACCGGTTTCAAATTTTTTTTATTTTTAAAAAAAATCGGGGTGCTGAACTATAAATTAGTGTGTTAGATCAAAAAGTAAAAACCGAGTTCAAAAACTGGCTCGCACGGGCCGGTTTTTGAAACCGCATTCGTGTCCGCGACACGTGCGGGTACGCACGAGTTCGATGGAAATCCAACCTTTTTCCCGTTTTTGCACCCCCCTGCGCGCGGGTAGTACTTGTGCAAAATATGTTATAAAGTTACACTAGAGTGATAAGACAATTACTTATAAACCAAACCTCACTTTGTTCCCACACCAATGTGGGACAAAGTGTTCACCATAAACTTAAAAATACATTCACACACACCCAAATATATTTAAGTTTTATATTAACTATAAAATACATATATAAATCATATATAAATTACTTATATTGATTATATATATAACTATATATAAATATAAAATACATAATAAATCATATATAAATTACTTATATTTGATTATATATATAACTATGTATATAATATACTATATATAATTATGACTCATCCGGTTCTTAAATCCGGTCCGACCGGTCCGACCACCAAACGGTAAGGCGTCCGGTTCGACGTCCGATCCGGTTCTGAAAACATTGGTTAACACACAAAACTCACCACCGCCACGCGCCACCACCACCATCAGCGAGCTGCACCGCCGCTATCACCGTTTTGCACCACCGCCATTACCGTTCTGCATCACCGCCATCACCGTTCTGCACCGCCACCATCACTATTCTGCACTGCCGCCATCATCGTTCTACAACATTCTTCTCATCCGCAATGATAGTGCGATGATAACGTTGCAAAAGTGTGACAGGGGTGGTGGTGGAGTATCACGAGGTGGGGGCCGTGATGGTGATGTGTGATCAACGATGGGGGTGGAGGTTTATGATGTTGGTTGTGGCTCAGAAATATAGCCGGATGTCACCGATGATCTTGGTGGTGGTGCTTAAACCTCGGTCGCAAGCGATGCCGGTGTTAGAGGGAAGGGTGATGGTGGTCAGCTGATTTGGTGGTGTCCGCGTTGGCTAGGGTGATGGTGGATCGCCAATAACTATGGTCCAAATGGGTAGCGGTCGGGCTTGTCTGTTATGTGGGGATGTGATGGTACGATGGTAGGGGAGTATGACAGGAAGAAATGGAGGGGGAGGTTAGGGTGGGGTGGGAGCCCTTTATTATATTTATAAGTTTAAAAGTTATTAAATGTTTAAATATAAAAGTTATTTTAGTAATTTCACGCACATTAACTAGAAAACTAATGGTCATCCACTCCAGCAACTAATCATACTACGGTTTGGTAAACAGTTGAGACTATAATGTAATTTTTTAAAAGTTGGGACCAATACTGCAATATGAGCATATCACGGGGACCAATCGTGTATAATTAACCTATTTAAAAAAACAGAAAAAACTTTTTTTAAAACTAAATTTTTTTCGGGGATAAAATATGTGAAGTTTAAAATTATTTTAAGTAGGGAAGTATGACAAGTAATAAAAGGAGGGTGTGTATAAGTGAGTATAACCTAGCCCTAATCAAATTAGTTGTCTTTAAATAACAGAAAATGTGTCAAGATATTAAAGGTTAAAGTACTATTTACCTTGAACTGTTTTAAACACACTGTTTTAATACATAGAATTAACTATATATGATTTCAAAACATAAATAATAGCATACTATTTTCATTCTAATTCTGGCTACGAAACTTTCCTATTTACCACGAGCTTGTATTAAAGACCCTCGCTCATATTCCATTTAGAGGGAGAGCGTTCAAGGATGCTCTTCGCCTCCCACCGCCACAACCATGCCTCTGCCTACCGTTACCGCCATGGTCCTCGTGTGACCTCTCATATTTTTGTTTAACGTTTTGTTAACTTCGTTATCTCTTGTAAGGGTGTGCTTTGTATTAATGCAAATCGAGGGCTTATTTGTAATTTCTTGTATCAATATAATTTTATATAATTAAATAATTCAGCAATTAATAATAATAATAATAATAATAATAATAATAATAATAATAATATAATAACAACAACAACAATATAATAACAATAAAAATAATATAAGCATAAAAAGAAATAATCATACCAATAATAATAATAAATAATAATAAATAATAATAATAATTAATAATATAAATAATAATAATAATAATAATAATAATAATAATAAATAATAATAATAATAATAATAATAATTAATAAATATAATAATAATAATAATAATAATATTAGGTGTTAATCTTGAAATTTATTAATAATAACATAGGTCTTGTTATTTTATTATTTTTAGAAAGCTTGTAAATTAGTTTTGGCATAAAATAATAAGATTTAGAACACAGGGGACTAAACTGAATCTGCTCTAAAATAAAACATTAACTGTTGATTAAAAAGAAACAACTCGAAACCGCAGGGAACAAAGCTGTAATTTTGTTAAACTAACACCCCACCCTCTTTCTCGCTCCCCGCTTTTCCGGCAGAGCTCCGTTCCTCCGGCCGAGCTTGGGCGACCCTCCCAAAACTCATTTTTAACACCTAAAAGTGAACCTAACCGGCTCTCGAACAAGATTCGAACACGGGGCATGATCTAATTCGAAATTAACATTGATTACAATAACCTTCAACACAAAACCGATTACCCTCGAAATTCAAAACGGATTTTACACTTAAATCCGCATAATCATCAAATTAATTGGGCATAAACCATCGGTTAATCATATATAACTTAATGGGATGATTAACCCACCTGAAACAACATCACCCTCGTTTAATTCGACCTGAAAGGCCGACATTAACCTCAATGCCGTTGGGCACTTAATCATACAAATTAGGACTATAAATCAGAGGGCAAATGCCCACGACATCTTTTCATTATCTGAAACATCAATTCACAAACAACACATACACATCTTCTTCGAGCCAAAGCCGCCGACCTGTTCATCTTGTCATCTACACAATCCAATCGAAATCAGGTAACTAAAAACATGTATACACTCGATTAATCATAGGTAAATCAAAGCCTATGGTTATTTATTATCATTATCGATTGGATGATCATTCGATCGATTTGATTCTAGGGTTTATACGAATTAGGGGATCCAATTGGGTTAGGTTTAAATAAAATTTCCAGTTCCTTAACAGAAACCAGGGCTTGGCCCAGTGGTTTGTGCATGGTGAGGCTGTGCAGGTGGCCCAGGTTCGAACCCCAACCCTGCATTTTATTTTAAATCTGATTTTGGGGGAATTTTTAATTACAGAAAATTATAATATATTATTAAATTAATATAAAAATTATTCTTTAACAAGAATCTAAATAAAATTATTTTCTTTAATTTTCTAAAAATTTAATTTAATAAACCTTTTATTTTTCCTTTGAAATTATAAAATTGTTATAAAATATACATCCTTGTTAATTGTTGTAATGAAATTAATCCATCTAAATCCTCAAAAATGTCAAATTATAGATCTTTATTTTTATAAAATATATATTCAAGTTTAAAAAATATATTAAAAGAAAACTAATACATATATGTACATATTTAAAATGTACATTATTGAATTAATAATAGAATTGTTTTAATCATTTAAGTCTCTAAAAATTACTATTTTATTAATAGTAAATAATAATCATTGATAATTGAAGTTTAAACTAGTATTAATAGTGTAAATCACTAAAATTCTCATTTACTCATTTAAATACTAAAATAATAGCAAATAGTATTATTTAATAATTTAAAAATCATGGGTTAAATGGTTATAATATAACATTATAATAATCATAATTAACTTAATATGACGTTTCATTTAGGTTAAACGTTATCGTACACTCAGCATATATACAAGACCTCTTATTTGTGTAAGGCCCGTCCCCGCCCGCCCGGGATGCTTCAGTTGGTCATTCATTGCACTTCAAACATATAGTTTACATATATAAGTAGAATAATGCAGCGGAATCGATAAAAAGTAGTTCTCATTTCATCATAAAAGCTTTTACAATGCATTACATCGTTGATCGAATACAAAATACATATTTTTACATTACATAACTTTACAATGATTGTTGCAGAGAAACAATTAAAACTAAGAGGATTCCTTAAGAAATCCGTTTATTTGAATCCTCAACAAACAAAGTGGTCATATACAGTGACCTCTAGTATAAAACATTAAAACTAAATTTAAAGAAGATTCCTTAAGTAATCCTGTTTATCGGGATCCTCAAGGAACACTTGCACTTGCATGCAACATAATGTGTTGCATGCATTATGAACAAAAGAACGCCATCCCAAAAGTACTGAGTAGTCGCATCGTGCCATCCCAGTAATACTACCTGCCAACTGGAAACACATAAAAAGTCAGCGTTGCTGAGTGAGTTCTAGTTTTATAATAAACATACTTTGTTATCATTAAAACCATCTTTTCTTTCACATGATAATACATCATACGTACATATAGATAATATCTTTATTCTCTTTTCGTTCGTTCATTCGTCGTTCATTACATCTTAACTTGCACACTGGATATCTTTTGTACCAATACCGTATGCTATACCTCAATCAGTCTTAGCTACTGGGCCGAAGTCATTAAATGAACAACAAGCGTATGCCAGTACTAGAGGTAAGCGGTAGAGGCACCATACATACGGTCAATCACAAAGAAGGACCTGTTTCCTTATCCAATGCTTGCAAGCTTCTTTCGTTCGTTCATTAATGCATGCATTCATCATCATATTTCTCTTTTTCATTCATTAATGCATGCATCATGTCATGTTCCTCTTTCATTATCTTTCACTTTACGTTACATAATACTTTGTTCATTCATTTTCATAATACGTAAGTTTTGGAAAGATAAAACATAGAAATATCATAGGAACATACACATATCATTCATACATCGTCATGCAGGGCGTCACATACATAAACATACACCATGCATGACCATCGAGCACACATCATCATACCATCTATGACCTCAAAAGTCAACTTACATAACCCCCGGGAATCCCCTAGGTAAAGCTATCTTACCCACTTTCCCAGAAGTCAGAATTTGCTAAGTGTATATCCGTATTTCCCTCTTGATTTATCCACATTTCTTAGCCATCCGCATTAGTCAATGCGGATGAGGAATTGCCTTAGCCGATTTCAAGACTGTCCGCATTAGTCAATGCGGCTGAGGAATGCTTAGCCGTATTTATGACTCTACCCGCATGGTCAATGCGGCTGAGAATGCCATGCCATTTTCCCCGACTTGTCCACATTTAGGTCAATGCGGCTGAGTACTGCTTAGCCACTTCCTGACCTATCCGCATTAGGTCAATACGGCTGAGCAAATGCCTCGGCCGCATTCTCTTAGTCACCCGCATTCGTTAATGCGGCTGAAGTCTGCCTTAGCCGTATTTCGTTTGGCTGTCCGCATTAGTCCATGCGGCTGAGTAAGGTGACCTGCAACTTAACTGTGTTCTCTCCACAACTCATTCATCATCATAAACACATCCTTAGCACAGATTTATCATATTATCCACTTAAAACAAGCTACATATCATACACATCATAGGAAAGACTGCTAAGACATACATCAACAGTTCGCACACGAACAACATGTTGTAACTCGTATATCTGTCTAGAAATCTTATAACAGTAAGTATAGCAGCCTGAACGGACCACACAAACACATATTCATCATACATACACGGATTGAGCACCACTCAAAGCTCGAAAACAGTTCCACGATGTGTTCCAGCCCCAAAATGTTCAAAAACGGGTAAAATAGGGGTCTTAGAACTCACCTAAGCAGCTGCGGGTATGGCTTCTCAAAAACGGTGGTTATGAGATCTCGTACCTTGAACCAGACTTCTTCTTCTTGTTCGTTCCTTCAAATCTCATAGTCTTCTCTTTCTCTCTCTAGAACGTTTGACGATTGGGGTGTTGTAAGTGAAGAGTGGGCAGCCATCCCATAAGTATAAGATATTTATCTCTTCTTTGTACTTTTTTACACCAAAACCCCCCACTTTATTCCTTTTATTTCCTTCTAAGATACTTTCTTTTTCTTTGCTTACTATTATTTTCTTCACAAATCAGGAATTGGGTGTTACAATTTGTTCATCCTTATTATCCATGTGAGTTTTCATACCCCTTTTTATATATTTTCACACTTTAGGGGTGAAAACATGTTAATCTTATTATAAATACATTGTAAACCCGTTTGAATCTTGTAATCACTTTTGCAATCATCTTATTTCTCAAGGTATTTGAACACTTGTAATTATCATGTGATGACTCTTGCTATTACAATCATTAATATTGCTAGCTAATGACATCATAGATCTATGGGCCTGGCAAGCCTATTTGGTGCTAAAGCCGAGGTATTATCGGCTCCTAGTATCATATTTTGAGCAACTATGGGAACTAAATACAATTGTTATTGTGGCCATATTGTCAAGGTTTGATTGTTACATTTTTTCATCCATCTTGATTTACTTTATTCAAAAACCTATGACATGAAGTGTCATCTTTGATATATATATCTATGTATGAAAACCTATGGAAACTCACTAACATTATGTGACCATTTTTTAACATGTTTCAGGAAATGATAAGGAGTAGCTTGCTTTGAAGACTTGTTACAATCTAGGGTTGGACCTAGATTAAAATAAAAAGACATTATTATCTTTTTTCGTTGGAATTCTTATGTTTGTTAATATGGGGAACTATGTTATTTCTTAATTGTATGTCATGAATAATTGGTATTTAATGATATTGTCATTTTAAATTGTGTTGTGTGGCAAGAATAATCTTAACCCTCACATCTTGACATTTCCGCCGTTAAGGTTGGGGTATGATAGATTGGTATCAGAGCCCATAATATAGGGATTTAGGTTATTAGAACTGGTGGCTCGACTATGTTTAAACTTGGGACCCTTTACATGACATTGCTATGATCTTGTAAGTATGCTTATGTGCTTTCACATGTTGCATGATAAATTCCTTATGTGCTGCTTGTTTACATTTAGAAAATAGTGCAGTAGGAATATGTCTTGAACCTTGTAAACCTAACTTTCTAATCCTCTTTTGATGCCTCTACATTCTACCGCGTCTAATCCTTTCTAAATCTTATTCTCAACTACACGTGGAAATCTACGCACTTATCGAGTGGAAGAATTCCTTGAGAATATGTCTAAATCTTGAAAAATCTCATTGAGGTTTTAATTCTAATAGTCTTAGGGAAGTGTGCGACATATAAACACCTGTATTCGGAATTCTGGCAAAAGGCCCTCGGGCTAAGGCAAGTATTTCGTTAAATCCATTAGAGAACTGTTATGCTTATCTGGGGATTTCCGGATGAGTGCTAAATTATGGTCAACATACACATCTTCCTAGAGGTAATTGGGATAAGTCACCTTGCCGTGCCCATGTTCCATGGCTATGTAGTACCAAATGGAACCATCCTGGTTATTATTTGTAAATATCAAAAATTTTGTTTACCTTGAACTGGTTTATCTCTGAATACTAATATTTTCTTTATTTCTATCTTACAGAATGTCTCGTTACCAACAAAAGCGTGCTACCTCGATCGTAAACTTGCTGCGATGATCGCCCGGCAAATCGTTGCATCATCCCGACGAGGTTGTGAACTTAGCAGCACCCTAACGGCAACATAAGCAACAACGCCAATGGAACAATAGTGGTGTTGGATAAGGCCATAGGGAAATAGAAACATCATGGTGAAACAACCACACCTGCACGTTCAAGCACTTCAAATCATACAAACCAATAGCTTTAGTGGAAAAGAAGAGCCACTGGACTTCTCGAGTGGTTCAAAAGTATGGAAAACACGTTCATCAACAGCGAGTGTCCCGAAAAGCTCAAGGTCCGCTATGCTTCAAATGTCCTCCAACAACAGGCACTCATATGGTGGAATAGCGAGAAAAGGAACCGTGGTGCTGAAGTCGCTTTGGCGTTGTCTTGGGACGAGTTTAAGGACTTAATGGTCCAAGAATTCTGCCCGAGAAGCGAACCAAAAAGTTGGAGGAGAAGTTTTGGAACCTCAAGCAAATAGTGGCAACCACTTGGCTTACTCCACCCGGCATCATGGACAGAGACTGCTTCTACCACATATGGGGATACCTGCCCACAACATCGAGAAGTTATTAAGGGGGTACCACCTCAAATTCAGATGTTGTGGTGGGAAGTAGGCCCGAACTTGGAGGAAGCGATTATATCACTGCCCAGCTTACTCAAAAACCATATTAAGGCTGGTACCTGACGGTGAAGGGTGCCAAGACTGCTATGAAGGTGACCCGACGGGCAAAAAAGAAGGTGAAGACCGAGTCGTCTTTTAAGGGC